>JAQISU010001235.1:12005000-12605000 GCA_029339505.1 Unio delphinus
TTGTCGTTAGTATTTTAACATAAGTGGTCTTTAATAAAACATACTCTAAAACAGATTGTCATTAGTGTTTTAATGTGAGTGGATTTTCATAAAGTACTCTTCGAAATCATAGGTCTAATTAGTGTTTCCATATGAGTCGTTCTTAGTTAAGAACTCTTTGAGAACAGAGTTCTGTTTAGTGTTTTAATGTGAGTGGTTCTTTGTAAAGTACTCTTTCAAATGCCAATACTATTTGGACACTTATTTGTAGAACACATAAATGGTCAGTTCAAAGTCGCTGTATAACAGTAAATAAAAACAAGCCCTGGATATAAATCATACACATTCTTATTAATGTCAGCAAACAGGTCAACACATCTGAATAAGCCTTAACAATATAGTATCAAACATTCCAGACATTGGTTTTAATTTGGTTTCAGATTATAAAAGCATTAATTTAAGTATAAAATTTACGACTTTGTTATATTTTTGTTCTGCAATAATGATATACTTAATCCATGTCGGCTTTTTAATTTGTGTCGTCCGATTGAACTATGGTCTTTGACAGTCTCCTTAAAACGGAATTAGGAGGAGCCAGTACGTCTAACTCAGCTTTGCTATATATTATCTGACATAGATCAATGCTATGCGTAACCTGCTCATACATTCTTTGACACCTGTTGTTTAATGCGTCACCTTGATGCTGATATGCTTGTATCGTTTATTACCCTAGGCAAACTACATCTCTGGACCCCTCCGTCCCCGAAACATTTCACTACCGTCTAATTTGCTCCCCCCCTTTACACCTTTACAGCCTGGCACCTTACGCGATGCCTGGTTCGTCTATGTGTTCGAGCAGCAGAGAGGGTGAGCCGGACAACATTTTTAAACAAGTTTTCAATGAAATCAGGCTTAAAACAATGAAATCAGGCAACAAAATCAATGATCAGGCAAAAAATCAATGAAATCAGGCAAAAAAATCAATGAAAAATCAATGAAATCAGGCAAAAAATAATAATGAAAAATCAATGAAATCAATGAAATCAAAAAAATGACTAAGCCTCCATTCGTCTTCAACCGAATATTTGATCCAGTCCGATACGATATCGTGTCCGAGGGTCATGTAAATTTATTGTTATAAATCCGTGTGGAGCAGACTGAGCATGACTAAAGAAATTTCGAAATTGATTGAAGTCCATATCAGAACACCATGTCTGCCAAATATTTCGTAGCGTATGTGTATCAACGCCGTTGAATACAGCAAGAATATTACAGTTATCTCTGATCATTTTTGGAATCTGAGTGTAGCGTTGAGTGACATAGATCACGTCCGTGTTTTTGTGCCTGCCTCGGGAAAATATTCTAGCTGGTTTTTTTTGTTTATCTAACATTACATCGTCGTATACAACTAAATTGTTGATACTTCCATCGAGGTCTTCTACTGATGGTGCCTCGTCAATATCGGTTATAAATTCAATAACATCCTCGCCGGCAATCTCTGAAGCGTTTTCATTAAAATCTTTTAGCACTTCATAGCATCGTTGATCATCTACGCTAGGGGCAATTAAATACAACTTATCCCACTTCATCCATCTCATTATTAAATTGAGCAACAATTGCGTCTTGCCGGATCCAGATGAAGTTCATCAGGCTGATCTATTATTTTTGCCACATGACCACGGTTACAAGTACGCATTAACCGTAGTTGATATTGCAAGTCGATACAAAGAAGCAGAACCGTTAAAAACAAAATCGGCCACTGAAGTAGCTTCTGCATTTGAAAAGATTTATCGAAGGGGCCCTCTGCACTGGCCAAATCTATTACAAATTGATCCTGGCAAGGAATTTCAGGGTGCTGTTTTAACAACGATGAAATATCACAATGTCACTATCAGACAGGGGCATACTGCACTGCATCGTGATCAGGCAATTGTAGAACGGTTTAATAAAACCCTTGCTGAGCGGTTATTTGGATATCAATACGCAAAAGAATTCATCCAAGAAAAAAGATCCCGTGAATGGGTTAAAAGGTTACCAGCTGTGATTACTGCACTGAATAACGAGATTACTAGAACAATCAACATGAAACCTATCAATACGATTAAAAAGAAGTCAATACCTGAAAAACCACAAAAAGATTTCAAAGAACCAATTCTTGGTAGTAATGTCATTGTGAGGTATTTATACGAACCAGGAGAGCTTGAAGGGGGCAGAAAAAGGGCTACTGATCCTATTTGGAGTGTTACTGCATACAAGATATCTAGTATAACACGATCTACGGGTAGACCTCCAGTCTATAAACTGGATTCAACTGCCCCTCAGCGGGTTTTTACTAGACAACAATTACAAGTGATTCCTGACGATACTCAATTGCCACCCCATGGTCTTAACTAGCACCGTTGCGTCTATTGCACTCAAGACAAGTCAACATCACATTATTTCTGACATGACCGAGATTGTTATTTTTTCTGTCAACGGTGAATTGGCGAGGATCCTTATCCGAATACTGCCAACGCATTATACAATTGCAACTTGCGCAGTGATTATTCTGTTGTTTCTTCAAAGTGATTATTAATTCAGCATCAATGTCAAATTCTCGTTGTTTTTTTTTGTCCTGTTGTTTGTAACCGGAGAGTTTTTTATCAATAATTTTAATATCAATATCATCTATTGTGGTGTCATTATCATCGAAAACAATTCTTCGAAGTTGATCTATTCTTCGTACTCTGGATACTGCGAGATAAACTAAATTCGACCACTCAATGCGATTATCTACTATCCAAATAATTGTATCCGATATAGTCAATCCCTGTGAAGAATGTATTGTTGCTGCATAACCTAACGTCCATGGGGATTTATCAGCACGCAATGCATTTTCGACGACGCTGATATCAACCAGCACAATATCATTTAATACGAGAATTTGTTTTTCACTTTGTCCTGGAATATCAACTTCAATGTTCTGTTTTCGTGTATCCGAGGGCCTATAACAAAGAGGCACTGGAAGTGTTGCAAATTTTTGTTTATGCAATTCAAATAACTTCATCTGAAGTGTATCCCTGACTATTTTCTACTTGTAATGATCAAATCGTTTGGTCTCCACATTTCCCAGAAATCATTCATTGGAGTTTCTGAAATTATTTCACGCATTATTTCACATTGGATTCTATCCGGTTGTAATCTGATTAGTTGTTTAAACTCACGTAATATTTCATCAAATGATCTAATGTCATCATTCATCTCTTCGTAATAATCAACGTATGATTTTAACCATTCATGAGGAGGTTCACCGACAAATGGTGGTGGTTGGCCTTGATCGCCGCACATGATAATTTTTGTATTTTTTGTTGACAACCATTCAAGAAATGTTTTTAATACTTGTAACGGTACCGTGCATATTTCATCCCATAATATCACCGGTGGAATAAATTTCTGTCCCATTCTTTCAGGGGTCCATTTATCATCGCTCCATCGGAAAAAGCTGTGATAAGTACCAGAATTTTTTACATCTCGTTGTTTTATGTCTCTGGCAAGTTTGTGAGTTGGTGTTAACGCATTCATGTTGATTTTATCCTTGAATAAATTGATTACTCGTGTTGTCTTTCCTGATCCTCCACAACCGTTTAAATAAACTGTTTTATACCGGCATATTGGATCGGATACCGGTGGTGCATTAGAAAATTCTGAACACTGATTGCTTTTTAAATAATTATTTTCAATTGTAACATCTGCTGATTGAATATAATCATGAAGCATTTCTTTCTTAATTCTCCATGATCCCCAATTCTCGTTGCCAGTAGCCTTAAAATCAGCTATTTTGCTATTTATGTAAAATGAATCAGTGGCAACTCTAACTGCGGTGTCAGGAAATTTATTAATCATTGAAAACAGATTAATAGAAGCACAACCAAGCATAGAAGCTCTCAAATGTGTGTACTGCGGATTGTATCCATCATTGTAAGTAACAATTGTACCCAATTTGGTTCCATCGGACATAAATGCGTCCTTACGATTTACATATAGGCCCCTATTCGTTAAATCCGCGATTACAAAATCGTATTCAGCATTGTCTATAATTAACCGTGAAGAATATCTTGTATTGTCATATTTGCCACCCTGGGTAAATTTACCGATTATTCTTCTACTGAGATCGTTTGCTTCGTTGTTTCTGATTTCAAATAACTGTTTGGACCAATTCATGATTTGTTGTTCATTAAAATCAGGAAACAGTTTTCGCTGTTCGCTAATTATTTTTTCTAGATCAGGTTGTGGTAACCAGACTGATTTCTGTGCTCGATAGGATATAATTGCTTCACTGACAATTAATGATTTTAACATCTTACAATCAAGCATATACCGTAATAACACTATTGGCATCCAGTGTTTTTCAGACATGTGTTTACCAATCCAAAGATAACTACACGGATGAAGTCCTTCAGCCATTTCAAATGATACCACACAAGCGAATCCGGTTAAATCGAAATCAGGCAGTGGTCCATTAATAGCAACACGGGTCATTTCGTGTGTGGGGTGTCCAAATCGTTTGAAATATTTCTCGCATTCTCCATACCCAAGAAAACTTCCTGGATAACACGCAATCATATCAACTGAAATAACGGTTTCAGGGTCGTATTTTGTATTCCATAATCCTCCATGGCTGTATTCAAGACAGGATAATTTGACATCTGATAAAAACTCACTTCGTGTTGGTTTCCACGCGTTTTTCTTTCTAGCAAATGTGCTGCAATTGATGGTAGTGTAAAACAGTTTGCTAATAATTTATCGTTGTCTTCCCCCTCCCCAGAAAACTCACTAGCTAGTTGTTTCATTTGATTATGCAGTTCTTCAGTACGGTATAATTCTCCGTTGGGCCTTACAAACTGATCAAATTTGCATTCTTCGTCTGAAGTACTATGAAATAGCCACATTGACACGGGATCGTTTTTACTCAAATGGTAAATAGCATCAAATAATTTCTGCTCTGAAAAAAACTCTTCGGTTTGGGATAGATATTTTACGGTGGGAATATTGTTACTGCAGATGACCACGCGTGTTCGTTATGATCAATAATTTCAATTGGGTTTCCTTTTTTTGATTGATATTTCGGTTCTTTTAATACTTCTCCGGTGATTGTTCTTACCGATATTGGAAATCTCAATGATGTTTCTAATTTAATTATATCTTGAATTGTTGCCCCATGCTCTTTTACCGTTAATTCCCACTCGGTTATTTTTTTTCGTCTTAGATCAGTTAGTTTATTTCCCCGGGACGCATTTGTGAAGTGTTCTATTATTCGTTCTGCTACACAATTGAGCCCTGTCGAATATTTCATAGGTGCTAGTTTTGCAATATCAGGTTTTTCATTGAGCGGATAGATCCCGTAAACAACTGCTGTTACAGGGTAAGATCTTTCGTAGTAGGGTTTGTCAATTCCGGTCAAAATTCCTGGTTTTGAATCCTGATTCACCGTGATAGTTTTTTTGCCCTTGAGAATGGGTTCAAATTTATCCCTAATGATCCATTTTCCACCATCACGGATAATGAATTTGATTCGGAAAAAATGACTTTCTTCCCCAAGACGTGAAATGATCACTGCTGCTTTTTCATCATTCATGGTAGCGTCAACAACACCATCAATTCGAAATGTTGACCAACAATAAGATGCTCCATCACGCTTGAATTCATTAAAACAGTCTCTGATGGCTTTATCAAGAATTTTATTCTTGGGTGTATTAGAAACTATATCAAGATTGAATTGAGCATCTTTCCATGGTGATCTCTTGTTACGTTTTTTGGGTCTATCGCGATTAAATCTAGGATTGATTTTCAACAATCTCTTAAACTCCTTCATGTTTCTGTCTACTACACGTTTTTTGGGTCTATCGCGATTAAATCTAGGATTAATTTTCAATAATCTCTTAAACTCTTTCATGTTTCCGTCTCTTGGACGTTTGTTACGTTTTTTGGGTCTATCGATATTAAATTTAGGATTAATTTTCAATAATCTCTTAAACTCCTTCATGTTTCCGTCTATTGGACGTTTGTTTCCGTCTCTTGGACGTTTGTTACGTTTTTTGGGTTTATCGATATTAAATTTAGGATTAATTTTCAATAATCTCTTAAACTCCTTCATGTTTCCGTCTATTGGACGTTTTTTGGGTTTATCGATATTAAATTTAGGATTAATTTTCAATAATCTCTTATACTCCTTATCAGCATTGAATTTAGCATTTTTCGAAGTCAATCTCTTGAACTCCCTCATGCTATAATTAAAACAAGCATTTAAATGAAAGATTTATGTATAATGAATCACTGCAAATGGCTTATGATTGGATCAGTAATCCCGTGTAACAAATCATGCAGAAATGAGTTCTGTGGGTATCATATGCAAAGCTTTCGTCGTGGAAGCCTTGGTCCGTTACCCTGTGTTGGGGTCAGGGGGAAATCACAATTGTGTCTGAATTGCGGTGGTAAGCGATACAGGGAATTGAAGCGTTATTATGATAAAAGAATAAAAAATGGACAATCAATCAGAAATTTTGACCCTGAAAAAGTCTCTGACCCTGACAACGTCCTTGACAAAATCATAAGAACCCCTCAAGACTACATTGAAAGATTCATTATTGAACCAAACAATGAATTAGACAAACAATAGTATTATGTATACGAATGAACCAAGAATTCAGACAGCATCCCTTGATTACAAATTATGAAGCATCCAGTGATGGTGTTGTAAGACACTGTAGACTGAAGAAACCAGTTAGGAGGGATAATGGTATGGGGTATTTGATGTTTACTGTTAAGAGAAAGAAGAAATATCTCAATCACAGAATAGTATTTGAATGTTTTAATGGATTGATCGAGGATGATTTTGTTATCGATCACAAGGATTCTAATCGAAAGAATAATTCTTTATCAAATCTGCAAGCTATCACACAAAGTGAGAATACCAAACGAGGAAAGACTGGGAAATACTCGAAAAAAGCGAAACCAGTGAAATCTTTGAATACAATAACTAATGAAGAAAAAATATTTTCATCTATGAATGAAGCCGGTAAATTTTTCGATATTTGTGGACCCTCAGTACGATTCGTTGCAGAGGGGATAACCAAGACGGCTATTTAAAAAAAGAACGGACAAAAAGTTCAATTTAGCTATGTCTAATGCGTCATATTTTTCAATTAGAGATATGTCATGTTATAGAATAATGAATTCTGAAAACATGAATAGCATCATAGTTGAAATAGCAAAATTGAAAAATCAGGATATCAAACTATCAGATGGGTTAAATCCTGATCAAATTGTGTCTGATTTTCAGGATATAGAATACGGAGTTAACAACAATAAATATATGCTACCCAAGAAATATGCACTCATCAAAAGAATTCAGAATTCTATTAGAGACTCTCTTTCATTTTCCAGTGACATCAGTGTGTTCGTTCCGTTGTATACTATCGTAGAACGAATACGAAAAGAATTAGGTAACGAATACGAATTGAAAAAAGAAGTCAACTCTAAAATTAGAAACTTACGAGCATTAATTCAAGAAAATTGATTGCCTGACCATTGATTGCCCGACCATTATCATTTTTTTTAGCCGACCCTCAAAGGGTATGTCAAAAATCGATGGACGATGTGTCAGATTGATCAAAACTAGAATGTTGAAACTATCAGTATTATTTATTTTATATACAATTTTGATACTTTCAACATCAATGATAGAGCTGTTAAAACACTTCCATGACCGTGTTAAAATCAGTGAATAAAAAATATTTCACACACTGAATAAAAAATATTTCACACACACTGAATAAAAAATCGATGGACCGTTAATGGATGGTTTAGTCGATATGATATGTCAGATTGATCAAAACTAGAATGTTGAAACTATCAGTATTATTTATTTTATATACAATTTTGATACTTTCAACATCAATGATAGAGCTGTTAAAACACTTCCATGACTGTGTTAAAAATTATCTGACATGTCAAAAAAGTGGGAAAATGTTTTACAATTGAAAAATTGTTTCTGATTTCAAATGATGGTCAATGAAGCATTAACAACCCGATTGGCTCGTGAACGATTAGATGCAATTAAGAGATTTGTACCAATTCGTGACTCTGTCAGGAATAAACTGCAACAACGACAGAGTTTACAAACTGATTTTGCTTTGGGGTCTGAAGCGTTGTTTAAACCAGTAACCACAGCAACGAAAGGGGTAGAGCGTGCTATACTAGGAGATGATCCCGA
Organism: Unio delphinus; assembly: GCA_029339505.1. Lineage (NCBI taxonomy): Eukaryota > Metazoa > Mollusca > Bivalvia > Unionida > Unionidae > Unio > Unio delphinus. Next base: position 12,013,231 of record JAQISU010001235.1, read on the forward strand.
GACGGGGAAATCTGTTATTGGTGAACTTGAAAAAATAGCAGCGAAAACTGAACAAACAAAACAAATGGAATCAAAAAGAACAGTAGATGATTTACGCGTGAGATTTAACGAGGAAGGGTTAGCAGAAATTGATAAGACTGATCCAACAAAAATTCCTGAGCTTGTTGTTACGTCTTATGAAAACAGAAAAAAATGGTTGAAACCAGAACATCATAAATATGTTAAGAATTTCACTCATTGGGCTGATATATTCTACAAAATCAAAACTAAAACAAGTCAAATTAAGACAGATAGTGCATCATACATCGAATATATCGATGCGGTGGGTCTAGTGTATAATCAATACGAAGAGTTTAAACAACAACAAAAAACGCCAAGATTGCAAAGAAAGCGACAGCAACCTGCAAAGAAAATATCTTTCTCTCCTAAAAAACAACAACTACCACCTGATGATGATGATGATGATGATTATTTACAAAAAACGGATTTAGAAAAACTAGATGAAGCAACTGGTTATAGCGGAAGTGGATTAGGGGTATGTCCTGATAGTGTTATCAATGATATATCACGATTAGATGTTTTAATCGGAGGATTCCGAGCTGGAAATAATTCACCGGAAATAATTAATGAAGCAGCTGATATCTGTAGACGGTTATTTCAAGGTGGTATCATGGATATCAAAACAGATCGAGATTTCATTGACGAGTTAGCAAATGGGTATCACAGTGATTAAATTGAAAAATTGCTAGCGTTTCCAATTGACAAATTGTTTTACAATTGAAAAATTGTTTCTGATTTCAAATAATGATCATACACTACAATCATGATAAACCAATCCCCGTCTATGTAGTTAATTCACGGTTGCCAGTTTATAGAGCATACTATGGAGATGGTTTAGGCAATACCATTTTAGGATTCTTTTCAAGAATGGCCCCAAAAGTGATGCCGTTAGCTAAACAATTATCAATGAAAGCCATTGATGTTATTCGTGATAAGGGTATTGGTGCTGTTGGAGATCTTGCCGGAAAAGCGTTTTCAGCCGCGAAGAATAAAATAACATCATTAGTAAAATCACGAAAAAGAAACCGTTACCGTCTACAGCAGAAATGCCTGCAAGTGTTAGTAAAATAATAAATAACGCAGTAGATGAAAAATTAGCGTCGAAGGGTTTAACCCCCGACCTAAATATGATAGCGGGAAGTGGCTTTAAAAAACTACGTCGATGAAATCCTACGGATTTTCACGCTAGCGTTTTTCACGATGAAAATGGAAAATCGTTTACGATTTTACGATTTAGACACTGATAAATAGAATAAAATGTTCAAACAGTCACCTGATCCAGCGTTTGATATAGACGCCCCTGTCCCCAAGAATGATTCTGTACGCGATTATCAATATTACGCCTATCATGCCATAGACTCAAATAGTCGATCAAGAATTGATCTTCAAGTCCATGATACCAGTAAATACTTTTTGCCCTGTGAAGCGTTTATCGAAATCGAAGGAGAAATTGTAACAGCTGCTGATACTACTGCTGTACCAGCACCGTATCCAGCTGGTACTCAAGTCGGTTTTGTCAATAATGGTATCATGGCGTTATTTGAGAGTGCTAGATATCTCATTGATGGAAAAGAAATTGAGTCGATAGATCGTGATGTTGATGTGGCTACAACAATCATAGGGTTAGCGAGATATTCTGAGGATTATACAAGATCCGCGGGTCCTTCTATGATGTTTGCAAAAGATGTTACAAATACCGCTGGAGGAAATCAATTTGTTGTAAGACAACCAAAAAAACGTGATAATAGTGATGCTGGTATCGAGGATATGATTATAAACAAAGATCCTAATTTCAATCTAGGAGCTTCAACACGTATTTTAATGTTGGAAGGGCGGCGTAAATCATTTTCATGCGCGATTCCACTGCATCACATATTTGGATTCTGTAGAAATGTTAGAAAAGTTATTTATGGAGCGAAGCATACAGTATCGCTTGTACGAAAGAGTGATGATAATGACGCAATTTGGAGGATTCCAGCAGACAATGCAACCCCCAATGCTGATGCCGGTAAAGTCAATTTAACAAAAATATCATTGTGGATGCCAGTGTTGACTCCAGCAATCACCGCAGAAGAACGATTACTATCATTTATGGACCAAGGAGGAAAGTCGTTGTTGAGTTGGTTATCAGTGAGTACAGATGTTAAACAATCAAATATCAACGGGTTATTCACGTGGAATCGAGCATCAAAACAAGGTGTTGCTGCGCCACGTCATATATTTATTGCGTTACAGGATAACACACGAGTTGGCAATCAACTCTCCAGCCATATGATATTTGATCAGTTAGGTGTGAAAGATGTCTCACTGAGAATAAACGGTCAGCAGGAACCATCTGAAGATATACAACTTAATTACACAGAAAATCATATTGCACGTGTGTATCATAGATTGTTGTCATTTATGGCACGTGATCAAAATGTTGATACCGGTCTACAAATATCACAATATGATTTTAAGAATCTATATCCAATCTATTACTTTTCATTGGAACATCTTGATTTAACAAGACAATCTGTTGTTGATATACATTTTAGAGCTAATGTGACTCGTGGTGGTATTGCTAATTATAGAGCGGTTGCTGTCATTCTCAGCGACAAATCAGTGTTACTTGAAGGTGTTGGAGGAAGAATGAGAGTGGTAGATGCACCAGTAGAAAATCTTTGATTGATTTTCTCGATTTTTCATTGAAATTGTAAACGATTTAAAATCGATCTATTATGTATAACATGTCATATAGTGTTATTAGTTTTGCGTTAACTCCTGGTCAAATCAAAAAATTGCAATCAGAATCGGCTAAAAAATGTGGAACCACAATCACGTTGAAACCTAATCAAATGACTGGTGGTGCAAATAAATTATCGCTGACAACTCGTCAAGTAAAACATTTCAATGATGCACTTGTAGCAAAAAAAGGTGTCCAGATTACTCTTTCTGCGGCTGCTATCAAAAATATGATTAAAACAGGCGGTATATTTCCATTGTTAACTGCAATACCAGCATTGATTTCAGCAGCAGCCCCAGCGGTGGCTAAAGCAGCGGCGTTAGGAGCCGTTGGTACTGCAGCAGGAATGGCACTAAAGAAGGCAACTGGACAAGGATATAAAAAAAGGGAAAGGGTCTAAGACTACCAGGAACCCCGTATTCATGGTACAGCGGAAAGGGTCTAAGACTACCAGGAACCCCGTATTCATGGTACAGCGGGAGATCCGTTCACGGATCAGGCCTGAGACTAGGACCGGTTTATTAACTCAAAAATTTTCGATGGTTCCCATGTCCAATTTTGATTTAATGGATGCTGCTAAAAAACTGGCGATTAAAAATTTCAGAGGTGTCTTTATGAAAGATCAATTACCGGCACAACCCAATGATGTTGAAACCGGAATCATTAATTTAGATAACAGCACTGGACCTGGTACTCACTGGGTTGCATACGCTATTGATCCACGTGGGATTGTCTATTTTGATTCATATGGATTAGCCCCGCCAAAAGAATTTATGCGTTATATAAAAAAAATTTCAATGAAGACTTGGTATTCTACGCTACCAACACAACAAATCAATGACCCACCAATATGCGGCAGCGAAGTATTAAATGTCCCTAACGCTATTTCAGCATCTAGAAAACCACCTCATATTGTCGTAAATGAATACTCTAGCAATCGCTTTTTAGAGAGAGAAAGAGTTTTACAATAGCATGATTGATATTTGGGGAAGACTTCTGAAACCCAAACCCGATGACACTGCAACCGGTGATATAAAAAAAAAATTAAAGATGAAATCGCTGAGACGTTAAATTTAACAAGTGTTGACCCGAATGAAATAGTTGTATTTCAAGACAAACAGGGTAAATTGAAAACCAGTGATGTGTCGTTGGATGATATTTTAGTTAAACAACGACACGCAATCGAGGATACTATCGCGTTATTTTCGGATCAGGGTAAACTCAAACCGGGTGTACTTATTTCGACGATTACAGACAGATTTAAAACTCTCAACGATGAGTTGAAAAATTCTGTGTTGGAACTAGCAACACTTCAATCTAAAACCGAAGAACACATAAAACAGTTTGCCTCATTTCGTAGAAATATCATTGATAAATTTATTGGAACTACATTCGATAAAATTGAACTAAAACTTCCGGATATAAAAAAATCCATCGATGAGACGAAAATCTTCACCGAGGCCATCAAAAATGATTTTTCGAGGATGATAACAATCATTGAAAAAACAAAAATTCCTCATGAGAAAACCAACAACGTAGTATACACGATCCAACACGGATCATTTGAGTGGAGAGTAATAAGGACCAAATTAGATATCACTGCAACCGTCAAGGGTATTTATCGATTAACACTAGTAACACCGATTCAATTTAATATTTCATCGTCCAGTTCATCCGGGGTCAATAATACGATTTCAACGATCATCGACAAGGATACAACTGAACAGTTCACGTTAACACCCACTGATAAAAATTTGATTAGGGTCTCAACAACATGGTATTTGGAATTCGTAGCGGATTTAAGTTGAAAATTGCAAAGCAATTTCACTAACGGCTTCAATTAAAAGGAAAATCCTTCGGATTTCACAATTGAAAACGCTAGCGTTTTTAAAATAAAAATGATTTCATCATCGCAATATCGTTATGATCAGGTCAGAGAATTTCAAACTAGACTCAAAACCCTGTCTGAGGAGTATGCAATGAAAATTAAAAAATATCGCAGGAGAATTACCGCAATTGATGTTACTGTGTACGCTGTGAGTGGTGTAATCACCGGAGCTGGAATTATACTATCTTCAGTGACAATAATGGCTCCGATAGCTGTTCCAATTTGCATTTCTGCGGCAACAACAATCGCGGGAATAATTTCAATAATCACAAAAAAAAATATCATCATGCAGCCAACGAAAACTACAAGACTACATAATTCAATTTCATGTTGTGTCCACTGCATGCTCGCAATTATCCTCATTGATATCGTCATCTCTCGATGATACAATTATATCAGAGAGTGAGTTTTCAGCGATGGTAGATATATATGATTCTGCGATGTCAAAATTAGAAATACAACAACATGAGTATAATAACAATGACAACACCGATGGAATTGGAGAACACAAACCCGAAAACCAGAATGATCTCAATAACCTCAACGATATCAGATAGTGAGTTCTCAGTGATGGTACGTGTCTATGATTCCGCAATATCAAAATTAGAAATACATCATGAGTATAATAACAATGACAACACAGATGGAATTACTTCAACAAATAGTGGAGAACACAAACCCAGTACAAACCAGCATGATATCAATAACCTTAACGAATCCAGAATTCAGTGTGAATTTCCCTAGCCCAGTCCCCGTGAAGGAGATAGCGCTAGCAAAATTACGAGTGTATCACAGTTGGCCTAATATCAGATCAAAATCATTTGGTGGTCAACAACCCAATAATTCACTGGTATTTGCAAATAAGAATAAAGACGACGGTACCCCAGACTGGAACGTTGTTTCCATACCAACCGGATCATACCAAATTGAACAAATCAATGCTGAATTGCAACGTAGAATAAAATCGATTACTGGAAAAGAATCAAAAATACCTATAACGGTTCATGAGCCAACACTATCATCTGCCATTGAAATAAGCACAGAAGGATACGTCGTAGATATCTTTCAAAGCTCAATAAGGACCGTACTAAGATGGCCTGAATTACCACCAAGGGGGAAAACCGTTGATTTACCAGAACCACAAAAATCTGATTATATCACCGACAGGATAAAATCTGATAATCCAGTAAAAAGCTATAAAAGATACAACGAATTGATAGTTTTCACTGCAGTGAAAAAATTCAACAACCCAATATATCACACAACTCAAGAAGAGAAAATCCCTGAAAACTTCACAGCGATGAATAATGATTTTTCATTGTTGTTAATATCTCTTAAATCCGGTTCTCTCACACGAGATGAATTTATCAGCGTCGTAGAAACATGCAACAAAATCATCAATGACATGGAAACATTTCATTTGCAAATCATTCAAGTGGTATTAGGTGACAGTAATCCTATAACGAGAACAGAATTTGCAACGAAGTATAATATACGCGTAGAAGATATTCATGCGTTCAAACTACCAGGGTATAATATCTTAGAACTACAAAAATCTCTCAATGATGCCATCGATGTTGGTTTTAAAATAATTCATGATGCATGGAAAAAAGCAATAAAAATCCTCAAACACAATAATGACCCAGACGGTGGCGGCAGGCATATTGCTCCGTTCAATGTGAATATTTCATCGGTGATTGCGCTCAATTTAGTGTGTGATGTTATCGAAGGAAGCTATCAAATAAATTTAGAACGATCAAATCAAGCTCAGCAAGGATATATTTTGTATTCATTTGCACCAACAGCTCCTCCAGGATTTTTAATTATTGAGTCTCCGGTGAATCCAGTCTATATGCGATGTCATAATAATTCATTAACCAGAATTAATTTCAAACTCACTGACCAGTCTAATAATCTGATTGATTTACAAGATGAGGTTTTACAAATTAGTCTGTTTGTGAAATCCTAAGGATTTTCATCCTATGACCCTAGGACCGGACTGGATCAAATATTCGGTTGAAGACGAATGGAGGCTTAGTCATTTTTTTGATTTCATTGATTTCATTGATTTTTCATTATTATTTTTTGCCTGATTTCATTGATTTTTCATTGATTTTTTTGCCTGATTTCATTGATTTTTTTGCCTGATCATTGATTTTTTTGCCTGATTTCATTGTTTTAAGCCTGATTTCATTGAAAACTTGTTTAAAAATGTTGTCCGGCTCACCCTCTCTGCTGCTGTTCGAAGCGAGCCCTGACTGGTACTACTACACTACTATTATAATGGATTTATTCTCGATGGACATTGAACCAAATGCTTATCGTACTCAGTATGGAGACAAATTAAAGCGTACAGTATTCATATTATGTGCGATAAAATGAATGTATAAAATATAAGTTTCATCACAGTATGCAGGCATTAAAATACGGTAAGTTCGTATATTTGTAAAATTATGTTTTGAGTTTTAAAAGTTTGTTTTATATTTATTTCTAAAACCAGTTAATTTAGTAAAAGCTATAATTCTATCAGGTAATCTATGTTTGATTCATTTAATGTAATGCTCAGTTCTGCATTTTGTGTCTGACTTTTGTGAATAGGTCAAGAGTCCACTATGAAACTGAGTAAAGGTATCCGAATGACCTGGTTGTTTTAAGACTGGTTCTTTGCATATTCTTTACACATTTATTGAACCATGTGGTTTGGTGGAATATTATTCTGTGTAGAGAATCAGAGGCAGCAGTGTTAATGACTGCTACAAGATTATCAGAGAAGCAATACTAATACAAGGTGAGACGATGTACACCATCCTGAGAAGGAATTCAGGCACAGTTTGCTGTCTGCAAGGGCGGATATAATCGTTTTGATTATTTGTCATGAACGCTTGTAGTAATGCTTTCTTTTGTTGCAGTTATAACTAATGTAAATCGGACCTTTTTTCAACTAATTTATTTTATATTCTACGTCCATTTGCTGATTGGAGACCATATATGTATGGTGGAAAATGAAAATCTCCTGCCATATTAACATTTCTAATTTTGTTTTGTATGGATTTGCGCATTCTTGCACGGCACGTTCGTTTGTTTGATCCTTTCCTTGATTTAGTCTGAATTATCAAAGAATAATTTGCTTGAAAGGTAATCCGAATAAAATCATTTTCAATAAATATCAAAACATGTGACGTCATCTGCGCAGACATATAAATATAGCTGAACTGCAGTACTGACAGATAAAAATATGTCTTTAAGATAAACAGTTTCCAATGCAGGTTCTCTAACTCGTCTTACTCTAAACAATATTTCTTCACCTATAGCCATTAAATAAACACTGTGACCGTGCTGCTTCTGACTTATTTAACATACCAACTTCGACAATTACCAGCACCAAGACCAACGTCACGTTATCCACGACAGCGTAATTTGATCGGTATTGGATAATGGGCATTGGTATAATGGGAGTTATGTGCAATATACCTGTTACTTTCAATTGCATCTAATTTCGAAACTCAGCTGTGACATATTTTAGAGTCGTCAATACGTTCTATTTTCGCGCTTGAAATCTAACAATAGTGTAATTAATTTAATTTAACCTTTTCAATTATATGGTATATAAAAACAAAAGGTGTATAAGAAAATTATACACATGTATTTATATGTTGTACATATTTAATGTCTTTCGTTGAATAGATCTGCCTATTGTTTGTTGGTCATTTGTTTTGCACGAACTTCCTTCTCCAATAAAACTTTGGCTGATGAGCAGCAAACAAAAGTGAGGTAAGGTTCACGTGGTTATGAGGAAAGTCGTGCACACTATGAAACGGAAAGTTTCACTTGGTTATAAGGAAAGTCATGTACACTGTGTGTAACGGTAAGGTTCACGTGGTTATAAGGAAAGTCATGTACACTGTGTGTAACGGTAAGGTTCACGTGGTTATAAGGAAAGTCATGTACACTGTGTGTAACGGTAAGGTTCACGTGGTTATGAGGAAAGTCATGTACACTGTGTGTAACGGTAAGGTTCACGTGGTTATAAGGAAAGTCATGTACACTGTGTGTAACGGTAAGGTTCACGTGGTTATGAGGAAAGTCATGTACACTATGAAACGGAAAGTTTCACGTGGTTTTAAGGAAAGTCATGTACACTGTATGTAACGGTAAGGTTCACGTGGTTATGAGGAAAGTCATGTACACTATGAAACGGAAAGGTTCAACTTGGTATGAGAAAAGTCCTTTAAATTCTGTGATATTATAAAGTTCAAGTTGCTATAATGGCAGTCTTTTCACTGTGTGATATAGTAAAGTTCAAGTTGCTTTGATGACATTCTTGTACACTGTTATGGTAAGGTTAAAGTTGCTATGAAGATAGTTCTATTCACTGTGTGATCTTGTAAGGTTCGTGTTGATTTGATGACTGTCCTGTATACTGTGTTATATTGTAAGGTTCGTGTTGATTTGATGACTGTCCTGTATACTGTGTTATATTGTAAGGTTCGTGTTGATTTGATGACTGTCCTGTATACTGTGTTATATTGTAAGGTTCGTGTTGATTTGATGACTGTCCTGTATACTGTGTTATATTGTAAGGTTCGTGTTGATTTGATGACTGTCCTGTATACTGTGTTATATTGTAAGGTTCGTGTTGATTTGATGACTGTCCTGTATACTGTGTTATATTGTAAGGTTCGTGTTGATTTGATGACTGTCCTGTATACTGTGTTATATTGTAAGGTTCGTGTTGATTTGATGACTGTCCTGTATACTGTGTTATATTGTAAGGTTCGTGTTGATTTGATGACTGTCCTGTATACTGTGTTATATTGTAAGGTTCGTGTTGATTTGATGACTGTCCTGTATACTGTGTTATATTGTAAGGTTCGTGTTGATTTGATGACTGTCCTGTATACTGTGTTATATTGTAAGGTTCGTGTTGATTTGATGACTGTCCTGTATACTGTGTTATATTGTAAGGTTCGTGTTGATTTGATGACTGTCCTGTATACTGTGTTATATTGTAAGGTTCGTGTTGATTTGATGACTGTCCTGTATACTGTGTTATATTGTAAGGTTCGTGTTGATTTGATGACTGTCCTGTATACTGTGTTATATTGTAAGGTTCGTGTTGATTTGATGACTGTCCTGTATACTGTGTTATATTGTAAGGTTCGTGTTGATTTGATGACTGTCCTGTATACTGTGTTATATTGTAAGGTTCGTGTTGATTTGATGACTGTCCTGTATACTGTGTTATATTGTAAGGTTCGTGTTGATTTGATGACTGTCCTGTATACTGTGTTATATTGTAAGGTTCCAGTTGCTTTGATGACTGTCCTGTATACTGTGTTATATTGTAAGGTTCGTGTTGATTTGATGACTGTCCTGTATACTGTGTTATATTGTAAGGTTCGTGTTGATTTGATGACTGTCCTGTATACTGTGTTATATTGTAAGGTTCCAGTTGCTTTGATGACTGTCCTGTATACTGTGTTATATTGTAAGGTTCGTGTTGATTTGATGACTGTCCTGTATACTGTGTTATATTGTAAGGTTCGTGTTGATTTGATGACTGTCCTGTATACTGTGTTATATTGTAAGGTTCGTGTTGATTTGATGACTGTCCTGTATACTGTGTTATATTGTAAGGTTCGTGTTGATTTGATGACTGTCCTGTATACTGTGTTATATTGTAAGGTTCGTGTTGATTTGATGACTGTCCTGTATACTGTGTTATATTGTAAGGTTCGTGTTGATTTGATGACTGTCCTGTATACTGTGTTATATTGTAAGGTTCGTGTTGATTTGATGACTGTCCTGTATACTGTGTTATATTGTAAGGTTCGTGTTGATTTGATGACTGTCCTGTATACTGTGTTATATTGTAAGGTTCGTGTTGATTTGATGACTGTCCTGTATACTGTGTTATATTGTAAGGTTCGTGTTGATTTGATGACTGTCCTGTATACTGTGTTATATTGTAAGGTTCGTGTTGATTTGATGACTGTCCTGTATACTGTGTTATATTGTAAGGTTCGTGTTGATTTGATGACTGTCCTGTATACTGTGTTATATTGTAAGGTTCGTGTTGATTTGATGACTGTCCTGTATACTGTGTTATATTGTAAGGTTCGTGTTGATTTGATGACTGTCCTGTATACTGTGTTATATTGTAAGGTTCGTGTTGATTTGATGACTGTCCTGTATACTGTGTTATATTGTAAGGTTCGTGTTGATTTGATGACTGTCCTGTATACTGTGTTATATTGTAAGGTTCGTGTTGATTTGATGACTGTCCTGTATACTGTGTTATATTGTAAGGTTCGTGTTGATTTGATGACTGTCCTGTATACTGTGTTATATTGTAAGGTTCGTGTTGATTTGATGACTGTCCTGTATACTGTGTTATATTGTAAGGTTCGTGTTGATTTGATGACTGTCCTGTATACTGTGTTATATTGTAAGGTTCGTGTTGATTTGATGACTGTCCTGTATACTGTGTTATATTGTAAGGTTCGTGTTGATTTGATGACTGTCCTGTATACTGTGTTATATTGTAAGGTTCGTGTTGATTTGATGACTGTCCTGTATACTGTGTTATATTGTAAGGTTCGTGTTGATTTGATGACTGTCCTGTATACTGTGTTATATTGTAAGGTTCGTGTTGATTTGATGACTGTCCTGTATACTGTGTTATATTGTAAGGTTCGTGTTGATTTGATGACTGTCCTGTATACTGTGTTATATTGTAAGGTTCGTGTTGATTTGATGACTGTCCTGTATACTGTGTTATATTGTAAGGTTCGTGTTGATTTGATGACTGTCCTGTATACTGTGTTATATTGTAAGGTTCGTGTTGATTTGATGACTGTCCTGTATACTGTGTTATATTGTAAGGTTCGTGTTGATTTGATGACTGTCCTGTATACTGTGTTATATTGTAAGGTTCGTGTTGATTTGATGACTGTCCTGTATACTGTGTTATATTGTAAGGTTCGTGTTGATTTGATGACTGTCCTGTATACTGTGTTATATTGTAAGGTTCGTGTTGATTTGATGACTGTCCTGTATACTGTGTTATATTGTAAGGTTCGTGTTGATTTGATGACTGTCCTGTATACTGTGTTATATTGTAAGGTTCGTGTTGATTTGATGACTGTCCTGTATACTGTGTTATATTGTAAGGTTCGTGTTGATTTGATGACTGTCCTGTATACTGTGTTATATTGTAAGGTTCGTGTTGATTTGATGACTGTCCTGTATACTGTGTTATATTGTAAGGTTCGTGTTGATTTGATGACTGTCCTGTATACTGTGTTATATTGTAAGGTTCGTGTTGATTTGATGACTGTCCTGTATACTGTGTTATATTGTAAGGTTCGTGTTGATTTGATGACTGTCCTGTATACTGTGTTATATTGTAAGGTTCGTGTTGATTTGATGACTGTCCTGTATACTGTGTTATATTGTAAGGTTCGTGTTGATTTGATGACTGTCCTGTATACTGTGTTATATTGTAAGGTTCGTGTTGATTTGATGACTGTCCTGTATACTGTGTTATATTGTAAGGTTCGTGTTGATTTGATGACTGTCCTGTATACTGTGTTATATTGTAAGGTTCGTGTTGATTTGATGACTGTCCTGTATACTGTGTTATATTGTAAGGTTCGTGTTGATTTGATGACTGTCCTGTATACTGTGTTATATTGTAAGGTTCGTGTTGATTTGATGACTGTCCTGTATACTGTGTTATATTGTAAGGTTCGTGTTGATTTGATGACTGTCCTGTATACTGTGTTATATTGTAAGGTTCGTGTTGATTTGATGACTGTCCTGTATACTGTGTTATATTGTAAGGTTCGTGTTGATTTGATGACTGTCCTGTATACTGTGTTATATTGTAAGGTTCGTGTTGATTTGATGACTGTCCTGTATACTGTGTTATATTGTAAGGTTCGTGTTGATTTGATGACTGTCCTGTATACTGTGTTATATTGTAAGGTTCGTGTTGATTTGATGACTGTCCTGTATACTGTGTTATATTGTAAGGTTCGTGTTGATTTGATGACTGTCCTGTATACTGTGTTATATTGTAAGGTTCCAGTTGCTTTGATAACCATCTTTACATTGTATGATATTTTAAGTTGCATTGAGGACAGTCCTGTACATCGTATAGTAAGGGTTAGGTTGCTATGAAGAAAGTAGTGTACACCGTGTGGAATGGTCAGGGTTTATTTTATTGTGAAGTCAGTCTTATACACACTTAGGACGTTCGGTACTTTGCTCCGTATAGTATCTGAGAAGAAACTGTATAACATATCCCGAGAAACTGTGAGCCATCATTCGGGGCATTGCGATGACAATCTCCGTAACGTTGGATATCTCTTTGGCTCCACGTGGTCAAAGATCCATCGGACGAAATCAGCCAGCGTGTTCCGTCCCCAAAAGATGTTTCATTTTCTCCAGGAATCTTGCTGCAGTGAGAGCAATGACTAACGGTAAGCTTTTGGATGCATTTCTCGGACGCTCGATGAGCCACGTAGAATTTAGGAATGTGAATGCCAGTCTCTTGCATGCATTCGAAATCGAAACAGATAAAATTGCCTTTATTCTGGTCATCTTCTTCCTCTTCATATTTCGTATGGTATTTTTTAATGAAGCATTCATGTTTTAAGTCCACGATTTGGCGACACATGTGACATCGTTTCTTTCCTGAACATAAATGTGCCTTGGCACTTTCTTCTCTGAACCTTGCGTCTTTTTGATGTTGTTGGTAACATGTAGGGTTGAAAAAAGTGCGCTGACAAGTTTGGCAATGCACTCGTTGTTGTCCGTCGTCAAAAACAGGGTTTAGAGGCCAAACATCCTGAGCATTTCGATCCACAATGCGTATGTTGCTTTCGATTGATATTCCATATTCACACTTCTCACAGTAATAACTGTGTCCCAGGAATCCGATTGATATATCCATATTCACACTTCTCACAGTAATAACTGTGTCCCAAGAATCCGGCGATACTGGTAATTTCATCAAAATGTTCATCGTGATAATAGACGTGAATGTATTTTAAGTCTTTGAAATCTCTGTCTCTAAACAACACAGGTCCGCGCAATTTTGAGAATGCATTTTCAAGGTATGGCGTAGAGCCAAGACGTCTGGCAATTTTTGCATCTTAGGAATGCCACAGGACGTGTCTTTGGATAGTGCCGCTTGCTGTAACAGGAGTTATGCTTTATTTCGTTTTTTGGCTCGGTCCGATTGTCGAATATTGTTCCAGGCTCTTTTCCATTCTGCTGTGTCGTTCTTGTCGACATACGTTCGTCCCACTATCATGGCACGGGCTAAACACATATTGTTTTGCGGGTTGTTAATTCGGACGAGGTTTATTTTGGTGCTAAGAAGGTCGACCAACAATAACACATTTTTGCGTCATGTTCCTTTAAGAAGAGACACGTGGGTCATGAACAGTGTGGCTTTTCCATCGGGGATGTGAAACTTGTGGTTGGATTGTTGCACGTGTTGAATGTTATCGATGACTTTGGAAGGTGTTAATTCTGTTGAGTTGCTAAACTCGATCCAAACGGGGGACTTCATACTGTCGTGAGGAATGAGGAATATAAAGTCTCAAGCGATCGTCTGTTTTCGCTTCACATTATGATGTCGTTTCAAAATAATAAATGTTTTGTACCTATACAATATATCTTTCTTTTTGGAGTTTCTATTCTGTCTGAGTCTTTTTTTGGGGCACTGTGGGATATATAACTTTATGTAACGCCTGCCGGACATTATTGCCTATGTCCAGTACCGTGACGACATCATTCATACTGTCCCTATACAATATTTTGTGTCCCTATACATGCCCAGTATTCCCATGTTAAAGTGCCCATTGTTCTCAAAGTTCTGGTGCTGTATTCCCCATGTTAAATTCATTCCCATTGTCGCCAAACAGTCCCAATCTTTTGTCACTCTACATCTCTATGTTCAATTCCTCTTGAAGCCAAAGTGACCCGTTCAATTTCCCCATGTTCAATTAGCCTTGACGCTATAGTGGCCCACGCCACATTACATCCCTCTGTTCAATTCCCATTGTCACATTACACCCCTTTGTTCAATTCCATTTGTCTCTATACAAATTCATTCCATTCCCTTGTCCATATACAGTTCAATTCCCATTGACGTCGGAGTTGCCCACGATCTTTCATAATCCCTTGAGGCTGGAGTTGTCAACGACCTTTGTGACTAAGATGTCGATTGAATCTAGAGTGCCCCCATATACTACTGTGGCATGATGGTCCAGTGCTTGACCTGTTAAATTGCAGAAACCATATCGATATGACTGAAACCTTGTTAAAGCTACGTTAAAATTCTAAATCACAGACACAAACTGCTGCGAATGTTTACTCTTATCTACGCCTTGTGCTATATTCACGATTAGGTAGGTATCAGTCTAGAGTCGTTATATGCATTTGAATTCGGTATATTAAGAGAAGGGTTATGATGCTATGAGCCCAGAGCGCCATATACAGGGCACGTTTTTTTTCTCACTTCTTGAAACACTCTTTGGAAGCGTACCTCTAGTAGGTCGTGTAATGTGTTAAACGAAACAGGAGACATATCTAACAAGCTTCGAATCTCGATAACGGGACCTACGTTTCGCTGTCATGCAAACCTAGCCAACGCGCTCAACGTGATGTGTTATACTATATTGGCCCTCATTTTCAATCATGTGAATGTGAGTTAGTTGTCTATTCAACTATAGTAGAGGAAATTGATCTTTGTCTTAATGAGGAAACAGTCAATACCATCATTAATCCTCTTGACTGGTAGAAGATTAATAATTCTAAGTATCCCAAGCTGTCCACTTTAGCACAACGCTAACTGCATACACCAGTCTTGTTTGTGCCTGGAGCCGGTCCAGTGCTTAGCGTGCCGGATTCACGACCGATAGGATGTGGGTTCGATATCTACCATTACTAACCAGGGTCACCTATGGTGGTGTCTCCTTGGGTACGCACATTACTAAAATCGCCTCGATAATAAACAACTTACTTCTTTTGGTGTGCGGTAAAGCAACAAACCAAACCTTATCCAAGCCAACTTTACTGACTAATATGTACCCTTATACGTTCTACAAAAAAAATCAACTTAATTAATACTTACAATAACACGTTGTATAAAACGCTTTACTCACCATACTAATACCTATGATTACACGTTGTATAAAATGCTTTACTCACCATATTAATACATATAATTACACGTTGTATAAAATGATTTACTCATCATACTAATACCAATAATTACACGTTGTATAAAAAGCTTTACTCACCATACTAATACCTACAATTACACGTTGTGTAAAAGATGTTACTTAATACATTAAAACTTATAATTACACGTTGTATAAAAGGTGTTACTCAATATACTAATACCTATAATTACACGTTGTATAAAAGGTACTACTCACCATACTAATACCTATAATTACACGTTGTATAAAATGTGTTACTCAATACACTAATACCTATAATTACACGTTGTATAAAAGGTGTTACTCGGAATTCGGTGGCGATGAAGCAGCTTGTTGACATCTGCAAGTGTGTGTCTGTTCTGTCATTGAATGTTTGAAATCATAATGTTGGAACAATATGACGTCTTTCAATTGCAGTTCTTAAAAACACGCTATGGAATATAATGTTTATTTCATTTTGAGTGCACAAAAGAGGATGCAATTGCACTTGGAATATAGTCGAAATTACAGTACATTTTCGAAACGTGTAATCTATATATAGAGAATCCATGACATTGCTCATGCAATTACGATTTGCGGAACTAAGAAAGTACATTTTGAGGATATGTCAGGATGTAAAACTACACGTATATTTCTACATACTTATTAATAGCTAAAGAAGACAGTTTATGCCTTGTCACTTGCATGTTATTTGTAGGTACTCAGCAATTTTATGAAATCTAGCGACTATCGCCTGCCTAAATCCTACAAATTATATCAACAAAAGTTAACGACTAATGTAACAAAGCATCTGATATGTGGCAGTCCAGGAAACATCTGCTATGTGGCAGTCCAGGAAACATCTGATATGTGGCAGTCCAGGAAACATCTGATATGTGGCAGTCCAGGAAACATCTGCTTTAGTTCATTCAGAAACAAATTTAATCAACCAAAACGTAAAGTGCCTAATACGTGAGTGTACATGATTGTTTACAAATAAAATGAGATGTCATATGCGTCCATTGCTTGTTTACAATAGAACATAGTTCCTTTATAAGTGCAATATGAAGGGAGCGCGAGTTCAGTATCGTAAAATACTGAATGATTCTGACATTGTAAAATTATTAGAGAAAATAAATGAGCATGTAATAAATTGATTTACAATACATTATCTTTCTCAATGTAAACATTATATAGACCATCTACTTTGACTGAATAGCATTGGCGCTCCATATAACGTTAATCTCTCTCTCTCTCTCTCTCTCTCTCTCTCTCTCTCTCTCTCTCTCTCTCTCTCTCTCTCTCTCTCTCTATATATATATATATATATATATATATATATATATTACAGAAACGCAGAAATGGAAATCTAGTTTACACAGTTTGATATTGGTTCCTTCTCATTCATTTCATTGCTTAGTACTTTTAACCAGTCAGCTTGTCATTCATTTGCGTAAAAGGCTATGCTTTTATACGGCATTTAATTTATGCATTTTATTTTGTTGTTATACATTATTTTTTCCCATAACGAAGAGATTTATTAACTCAAAGGATTGATAAATTGGCTTGTAACTACAACAATTGCTGAGCTAATGCATCTATAGCTAATACATCTATAGCTAATAGATCTATAGCTAATACATCTATAGCTAATACATCTATAGCTAATACATATATAGCTAATAGATCTATAGCTAATACATCTATAGCTAATAGATCTATAGCTAATACATCTATAGCTAATAGATCTATAGCTAATACATCTATAGCTAATACATCCATAGCTAATACATCTATAGCTAATACATCTATAGCTAATAGATCTATAGCTAATACATCTATAGCTAATAGATGTATAGCTAATACATCTATAGCTAATAGATCCATATCTAATACATCTATATCTAATAGATCTATAGCTAATAGATCTATAGCTAATACATCTATAGCTAATACATCCATAGCTAATAGATCTATAGCTAATACATCTATAGCTAATACATCTATAGCTAATAGATCTATAGCTAATATATCTATAGCTAATACATCTATAGCTAATACATCTATAGCTAATATATCTATAGCTGATAGATCTATAGCTAATACATCTATAGCTAATAGATCTATAGCTAATACATCTATAGCTAATAGATCTATAGCTAATAGATCTATAGCTAATACATCTATAGCTAATACACCTATAGCTAATACATCTATAGCTAATACATCTATAGCTAATACATCTTTAGCTAATATATCTATAGCTAATACATCTATAGCTAATAGATCTATAGCTAATAGATCTATAGCTAATACATCTATAGCTAATACACCTATAGCTAATACATCTATAGCTAAAAGATCCATAGCTAATACATCTATAGCTAATACATCTATAGCTAATACATCTATAGCTAATACATCTATAGCTAATAGATCTATAGCTAATAGATCTATAGCTAATACATCTAAAAATATATCTATAGCTAATAGATCTATAGCTAATAGATCTATAGCTAATAGATCTATAGCTAATACATCTATAGCTAATACATCTATAGCTAATAGATCTATAGCTAATAGATCTATAGCTAATACATCTATAGCTAATAGATCTATAGCTAATACATCTATAGCTAATAGATCTATAGCTAATACATCTATAGCTAATAGATCTATAGCTGATGCATCTATAGCTAATAAATCTATAGCTAATACAACTATAGCTAATAGATCTATAGCTAATAGATCTATAGTTAATAGATCTATAGCTAATACATCTATAGCTAATACAACTATAGCTAATACACCTATAGCTAATACATCTATAGCTAATAGATCTATAGCCAATACATCTATAGCTTTATACATCTATAGCTAATAGATCTATAGCTAATACATCTATAGCTAATAGATCTATAGCTAATACATCTATAGCTAATACATCTACAGCTAATACATCTACAGCTAATACATCTATAGCTAATACATCTATAGCTAATACATCTATAGCTAATAGATCTATAGCTAATACATCTATAGCTAATACATCTATAGCTAATAGATCTATAGCTAATACATATATAGCTAATACATCTATAGGTAATACATCTATAGCTAATACATCTATAGCTAATACACCTATAGCTAATACATCTATAGCTAATACATCTATAGCTAATACATATATAGCTAATACACCTATAGCTAATACATCTATAGCTAATACATCTATAGCTAAAACATCTATAGCTAATATAGCTATAGCATAATATGTAAATTTCATAGAAACCAACATCAAAGAAACTCAACTATAAGCTAAATTCGACAACGTTTATTATATTTTGTAGTATTCCTGTTTACTATTTTCCAGTCTAATTTAACCAAGCATATTTTTAATTAACTGTTTGCAACTTCTACCTCTTTCCTTTTCCCGTAGTCTTTTATAATTAATAAATTTTGAATATTCATTTCACCAACCTATCTACCTTTAAGCGAGTCATGTATGTGTAAATCCCAGTAACTGGCTGATTTACTCTGAAATGATTGATGCATTTTCACTTAAGTCTTTTAGCATAAAATTTACATTCGTAATAGTTTCGCGAACCAATCCCACCTCCATTGCAAACACATTAACCTACAAAATGACATCCCTGTTTCGAGATATATGGTCGATTGGCGTTAGACAAAATATCAGTGGTCTTTATAAATGCTTATATGGTACGGATGTGCCCCGCAGTGTCTCACTGGCCTCAGATGCGTTTTGATTCAAGTTTTTCCATCCACATCGATCGTTATCTTAGGTGTCGGTAACCATACTTCATTACAGCCAACAAGTCTTCGCCATGGTTGGAAATAGGTAACATTACTGTTTTTAATGTCCCCGCCATCTGAATTGGCATACGAGTTTCCAATGACTACAGATTCAGATCAGATTTGCTGTGAGGCGTCACATTAACAAGACTGTCGGCGGGCAGAGTTTTGTCTCGTTTTTTGACAGACCTTTACTGAATGATGGTCTGTTTGGACTTTAAACTCTGCCACTCCTTCTCATTTCAGATAAATTATATTTTAAAGTTACTTCATGGACTGAAATCAAATTTGGCGTGAGGCTTTACATGTAGATGATATAAGTAAAATCAGATTTCAACATTTACAATATAACTTTGATGAGACCTCATTCGATTTAAAACCTCGTGATTACGTTTTACCATTTACTGCTTGCTCTTCATTATTGCACGCCCTAGTAAGACCCATATGGCATATTGATTAGAAGAATGCAATAAGATATATCATCTTAAGGAATAGCATTGTAAAGAGCGTACTCGGAGAGAAAAGTACTTATATCCCAAATTTTAATGGGTGTTAAAGATTAATTTCCACGCAGGAAAGGATGTCCAGAATGGAAAGCAGCACTCGATCTTTAAAGAGAAATTGATAAAATCAGTTTTAGTCTTTGTTCAAATGAACAAATTAATTATGATATAACGCAATCTTTAGATAATATGAAAATACTTTCCATTAAAGCGTGAATGTTTGATATTATATTTCTGGCATTAAACCATGTAGAGAAATATATTTGGTTAGCCACAATGTCTCTTTAACTGTAAGAAAACTAATATAACTCAAATAAATATACCAGAAATGCTAAAATTTATTAGGAACCATTATTAAAACCTCTCCGGATCTTGACTAATGATCTATATATAGCAATTTTGTCTGTGTTTGGATGCCTTTGTGACTAATTGTTGTGTCAACATTATAATTGCCCGAAGAGAAACTCACGAAACTGATTGATGTCTTTGAGAAAATAGTACGTAAAATCTCAGAATGAAACAGAACTATTCAGTACTTTGTCAATTGCGTGACATATTGCTGTCTTTGGCGAAGTCTGTTATTCCCTACTCGGAGAAACACTGACAAGGGGATAATAAAAATTCATGCTTTTCACGTCCTACGAAATAAAAACTAATATAAATTACTGCCAAACTTCGTTTTGAAATTCAGGAGTGGATCGAAGAACTCTCCTAAGTTCCTCTTAACGCCTGCAATCTATTCGCCTACAAAGGCAAATGCCCACTGCCATAACGTTTATTCTGAGCAACCGACAAAATTGTGTTCTTTCTTTCACAAATATAAACAAGAGCAGTTTAGATAGTTGAAAAGCAGTTAAACAATGAATATAAAAGAGTTATTTCTCTCTCTCTCTCTCTCTCTCTCTCTCTCTCTCTCTCTCTCTCTATCTCTCTCTCTCTCTCTCTCTCTCTCTCTCTCTCTCTCTCTCTCTCTCTCTCTATATATATATATATATATATATATATATATATATATATATATATATATATATATATATATATATACAGTGTTTCCCTTTACCCTCATTTTAGCTTCAGAGACCCACAAATTTCTAATTTGACCCCCAGTTTTTTTTATTCAGTATGACTCCCACTTTTGATACTAAGGAGAGTTTTGACCCTCAGTCTTGTACCCCAAGGGGATACACTGCATATATATATTCTCAGTTCAGCATCTGTGTCTTTAAACGACCTTCTCAGAGACTGCTTGGAGATAACGATGAAACTATTTAGTTAAATATGATCATCAGGGTCTTGTCTCTATCCCAACTTACCCCCCCACCCCACCCCTCTGAGGTGAATAGGTGTCAAATTTGCAAAATATTAGGTATTTATGATGTTTTAATTTGTGAATTTATTCGTAACGGCAAGACACATCATTTCTGAAATGGATTAGACTTTTGAGTCCTGGGTCATTGTTCTATGACCATGGATGATGCCAACTACTGGGTTGTGGTTGTCAGGTATATATGTACTTCAAATTATGACCCCTGGATCCCTGCGCGATGTTTGGAAGGGGGATTAAGGATATATTGCCAATTCGTGATGTCAATCCATGGAAGATGCCTTTAGTTTGTTTTCAAAATGGCCTGGGCGTAAATTGATGCACCACCATATACATCGCTTTGGCTTGTATTAAAGCAATATGTTCATCTCAAATTCATACATGTTTTATGTAGTTTGTTAAGCCGTGGCTAAAAAGATCTTGAATGGTCCAAAATGCGTTGTCAAAGTTTGCCTTGTTCACACGAAAAACGTATAATGCTTTTCTCTCTTACCAAAAGCCAGAACCATACTTTTATATTGATCTACACATTCACTGTTGATGTCTGATTACTTTTCCGAAATAGCGTTGGGATTAGAATTGCCCAAAGCGGCCAATTAAGACATGACTGGTAGCAAAAGTCTGCATTATTAATGTCCTAATACGTTTCAGGAGGTTTGCTGAAATCAGATCATTTCGAAAAAAACCCATTACGGACTGCATTGTAAAGCCTTTTGACCATTAATCACGTCGGAGCGAAACTTTCTTCAAGTAGGGTTAGCTAGCTTCAAAGAAGCTGGCACAATAATACTACTTTAATAGCTGACTGCATCTCCATTATATAATATGTTTGTTCATTTAGCCGATGCATATCCAATCATTTTCTCAATTACAAGCCGAAGTTAAACATTGAATTAAAATTGATCAAAATGTTTGTCGTATGTAAAAAATAGTTTGATGCATTCGTTGAACTATTTAACCTGTCTTTTATAGGAAGCAATCTTACATCATTATCAATCATAAAATCTCATTCTATACTTGCCTATTCCACACGTATTGCCATTGGATCGAACACAATAGCTTTCGTTTCAGCATGTTTCGATGATGTCATTAGCAGAATGTGTATATACAAATCTAGTCTATTTGATTCCTGTTATAATAGTTTATTTCATACTTAATCCCAATCCAAACAATCTCAACAAAGCATTAATACCACAAAAGTTGTGTACGTAATGAGGAAAATGTGAAATATTTCATGTATTTACTCAGTCATTTAAATCTAAATTTGCAAACATTTCTCCCATTTTTCGTGAGATGACTGCTATTCATAACAGTCAAACATACACTCCTATAGATGTACACGCGTGTAAATCTACAATCTTATACTGTACTTCACTTTCATTATCAATGTGGATTTTTTTTATTTGCATTTATTGATTTGAACTGTTACAGTTTGCTCATTTTACTTTATTAGACAATAAATCGTTTTGTTGTATGTTTTAAGTATACACTGTTATTTTGAAAAATTCATCCTACCATAACAAGAATGTACATGCATTTTTTCACATGCATTACTGACCATACCACACACCCATGTGAGTTAGGAATCGACTGTTCAAAGAAGTGAATATGACCTAAGAGAGAGAGAGAGAGAGAGAGAGAGAGAGAGAGAGAGAGAGAGAGAGAGAGAGATGGGTTCGCGTGATACAAATTGATACGCAAAGCATAGACAGCTAAGACAAGGCATTTTAAGCACATGATGGAAAAACTCAAAAAATGTCTTAAAAGTCTACTAGAGTGTAATACACATTATATATCAGGATGTTCATTTTTAACTAAATAACTCAGAACTATGCATTAAAATGCATATTTTAACTCACAAAAAAGAAAATCAAGATAAGGTGTGCATTTACCGATGTTTTACGTAAAACGATCCGGAAATATTTGTATACTTCAGGTGATAATACGATTTCCTGAAGTGACGTACTATCTGGAAGTCCCTCTAGTTTAGCGTATATGGTGACGGCTAAATTTAGAGATGATTCAATTTACGGCAAATGTGTCATTCTCTTATTCGTCGTGTGAGGAAGGTGAAAAACGCCTATAACGTAATGAATCTTAAGAAAATTCTGCTCGCACTGTACCAATTTAAGCCCGAAGAAGACGAGAACGTGCACGAGAACCCTAAAGAGATCACGGGGCATACTGAGGCTGAGTAGAGCTTGGGCTATTGATTCTGTTAATTACTATTACATTACGGCAATTATTAGTGCTATTCTTTCGTTAATGCTTTTTTAATTTCATAAAGGAAAGAGAAGGGCACGACACTTGATTGTTTTCTGAGCAAATTGTCACGTGGGCGTAGTTCATCAGTAACTAGTGGTGTTAAAAGCTAAACACTTAAGACTCTGACTGTGAGAGGTGTAGCAATAAATACTTTATTAACTTTAGGACTCAAGTTTCTTTTTTTAAATCATGATGAAATGCAGACCCCGAACAGTCCCGCACCTAGGGGAGGGGGACAACCATGGCACTTGTCAGGGGCCCGAGCTAGATAGGGGCCCGCGTTTTAAAATATACGCACATATTTGAAACACGGAAGGAGCCCGAACTCTGTCAGCTGCCTGGGGACTAGAATTTCCTAGGTGCGAGCATGCCCCGAATGTACTTTGGGTGTCGTTGTTCACTACCCTCCACATAAAGTAAAATTTAAGAATTTTATTAAAACGAAAAACTATTTATAGACCTGGTGTATGCCGATGTTCAGCAAGCATACTTTTTCTCTGATAGTCTTGGTGTATAATACTCGTAGGAAAGAATGTATACATATTGATGGGGAAACAAATTTTGAGACTACTACTACAAAATAAAAATACATTGCTGATTATTATTATGTTATTGCATGCATCACATAAACGTATACATCAAACTTTGACATGCAAGAGCTTTTCATGATTTTACCTACATGTTTGTTTGAGACAATAATGAATGACGTGAGTACATTCAGTAATATGAAAACCGCAAGGAAAGCATGTCCGAGTACATGAACACTTGTAGGAAAAACATTGTTACCGTAGTTATGGTGACATTATCAGGGTCAATTTTGGGACACGTGATTGCTTTATATGCATGTGAAAATTATGCTTAAAATTTATTATCATAAATCCTTCCCAAAATGCATCAGTACTATCACTTTACTTGAGTGTGGAATGTTTACCCAAAACTTTCATTTTGAGAATACATCATGCTAAAATGGTGGTGGTGGTGGTGGTGATGGCGTAATTAGCCATAACAGTTAAACACAATACATCACTTATTCACAATATTTTTGGCTTTATCAGAAACTTGTTTTGCCATTATTATTATTGTTGAACAGGCATAAATTAAGCATGACATGCACATGCTATTGTTGGGGGGGGGGTGGGGGGGTGGGGTGGGGGTGATAATAGGGGAGTGAGCAAGACTAAAATTCAAGGGTGACATACACGCTTGTTATGTAGAGTCGGATTCATTTTGGGGGATAGGGGTAGGTATGATATGGTTTGCATACACTCTTTTATTAAAATCAAACACTCCCACTGATCGTTCATTTGCTATGTATATTGGTGGCGAGGGAAAGGTGCTGAAAACCAATAATATCGCAAAATAAAGATGCATAACTAGCTTACCCTCGCTAGCTCTCGCTTCTGTATAAGCTTCTATTGGTCTACATGTTCTTAGCTCTGCCGTATGTTGTTAGCCCTGCCGTATGTTGTTAGCCCTGCCGTAACCCTGGGATTTTGTTGATCTGGTGTTCACGGACTCGGTTATCTGGCGAGAAAACACGCTATGTACTGGATGTGGCAGGAGTCATCTGATAATCGTAATAACAAATGACTCTTTAATGTTATAGACGGTATCAAAATCGTCGTTTCTCAAACGGGCATTGCAGATTATCTCGCCTGTCAATTGGTCAGAAAACGCTCTGTAACATCTACTGAATGAAACTAGCAACAAAAGTAGAAATACAGTTTCCTACAGCACGTCACTTCCGTTTTGTCTTACGGAAATTGCCAAGCACAAAATAGGCTGGGAGCGTTTTTCTTTGTGCGATAAATAAATCGATGTTTTGTGGTCATTATTCTCATTGATGATAATGTATTTGACATAATACCTTTAGAAATTACATCTAAAAAAAAATTATGTTACAAACGAAATTTGTGAGCACACACGATAACCTTTAATTATGTACATATTCCAATGACTTTTACAATGAACCTTTTGAGAGATTTCTAAGACAAACGTATTGTTGTAAAAGAAATAAATATGAAAAATGTAAGTAAATGAATCGATTGGAGTATATAGATCCTAGTTTGTGTGTATCATTTGGTATTGTGATTTAAATGTATTTGTTGTGAGAGACAGCTACGGTGGACTAAGTGGTTAGAGCGTCCGCCTCGGATGCAGGAGGTTGCGGGTTCGAGCCCTGGCCGAGTGATACTAAAAATGGTACAAGCAGCGGATAAAGTGACTGTGTGGGACATGATGCTACATATCTGCAGAATGATGCTGCAGTCCTAGTCATCACTATAAACTGCCACTGCAGAGATCTGATTAATATGCCTGAAAAACTGGTAAAACTACTTTTAAAATCCAAATCACAGACCGGTACATATTATTATGATATTTATAAATGTATGCCTACTAAATATATCCTTACGATATCGGTATTTGTTTCTGATGTTTATTATTTCTTTCGGTAATAGTATCCGCCATGCAATTATTATTTGACTATGTATGCTGTTTCAGATCTGGAGGCAATATGACACAGATCACAGCGGCTACATAGAGGCTGATGAACTGAAGGTAATTCTGTGGATATTGTAAGTTAAGAATCAAACTGTAGATTGAAAGAACACATTATGTATCACACACACACACACACACGATATGAGGCGTAAGGGATTTATATCTATCTATCTGTTTGTTTGTGTGTTTCTACAATATGAGGCGTAAGGGGATTTTTTTTTTATAGCTGATCGTAAAACTGAATTACTTTTGGTTTGCAGTCATTTTTTAAGTTTGCAGTATTTCAAGCAAACTATTTGAAAACCGAAGATGAAACTCTCGTACAAAATCATACAAAATCATACAAAATCGTACAAAATCATACAAAATCATCTTAACAGAGAAAGAAAAGATGTAGACGTTTTTATTAATTTTGTCCGCAATTCTATATTCATTCTTTATCTTTATAAATTTTAGAATTTTCTACGTGATCTTTTACGGCAGTCCAACCGAGATACTGATGTTACAGATGAACAACTGATCACATATGCAGATACAATGGTAAGCAAAGGCACGTGATTTCTAATTTTCCGTCACTTTAGAACGATCGCGACATAAGCGTTTTCTTAATCAATACCTATTAAATGTGGTTACGTTATAGCTCCGTCGTTATTGTCAGTATTATGTAATTATATACCTCTTTGAAGTGAATCTTAGCTTTAATGAACCGGTAAAGCTTATACTGACAAGACGTGAAGATATCTCGTAAAGATACATTGCTCTTACACGCTTATCGGGAGAGATATTTAATTATCATTGTACGCCACGATATCACGTGTGCTGTTATATTTCATCATATTGTACTGTCGTGATCTCATAAACCTAGAATTTGACATCAATGACCAATGGGGTCCGGCAACTGGTCTAAACACTAAGTTAAATGTTTTGCATTAAATCAGGTAATACTTATTCACTTTTGTTTCAGTCTATATAGAACTGTATACACTCGCAAATCCATTACATTAACTTCCACATTAATTGATCCGTTCAAGATTTACCGGTTACTTTAATTTCAGATTCCCCTCAATAAAGGTAAGACAATGGGGTAATGTCATGATATTTCATCTCATTTTTAAACAATTGCAACAAAGTAGTCATCAGATAAGTCCTTTTCGTCATTTATCCTTATCTTTTTCAGTTGCAGTTATTTGACCGAAATAAAGATGGAAAACTTCAGTTGAGTGAGATGGCTAAGTAAGTTTTGGTTCATAATTTTGATTGCTATTAAACATAAAAATGAATTTTATTTTATTTTCATTTTGTTAAATGCTTCATTGTATTCATATTTTTCTTTTATGTTATGAATGCTAGTTTATTTTCAGCGCGTGCATTCTTGAGACAATTTATTTCCCATAAGGTTTTAATATGCATTGGTCAATATGTTACGCGAACCACAATATTCATGTCAGTGTGCAATTTCCATGCCGAATTACCCCTAGATCAATTTAATGGCAGCATTTAATATTGATATACTATAACCGGCGGGTGCGGTTCTCATCAGTACGATCGAAAATGATAGCAATACATTGTTACATAACACGATTTACTGGATGTTGTTGCTGGAAATAATCCGACAGCAAGTAGAAGACATTGTGTGTTTTATCAGCCTATCTTTGTCTAAAGACACATTCATATTGATTTTTTCCCCATGCTTCTTTATGACAAAGATTGGTAGCACTTGATTCTACAATCAGATTGATATCTAGTTAAGATATCGAATTACACGTGTGCAGTGGTAATGCTGTAGGACTGTACAGATTTAAGGTGCTGGAAACTGAACACCGCATCTGAAGGTGCACGAAAGGTTTATTGGACTTGTTGATCGAATTACAATCCTTGAAGTTTCTTCGATGATATTCAAACGACTGTAGTGTTGCTTATTATTAATGTTGTTATATTAAAAATAATTAGGGTTTCGCTGATGTTGAATGGATGGTAGTAGTGTAGTGATAAAAACAAAGAAGATGAAAGATTACAATTATGATAATGACGACGACGATGACGATGATGTTAAAGCTCATACTGATTATGTTGACAGAACGGCAATACTGAAATGACGGTGAAGAAATGAAAGGTGTGGTTTTGATTTGCCTGGAACAAACCCAAACCTTGAGGTGTACGGTCTTAGTCTTCCTGAGATTAAACAGAAACAACAACGAAAGGTCTTAAGCTACCCAATACTAAGCATGAACGTGTGGTGTTAAGTCTATATTCATTAGAGACCAAGAAGAAACGCGTGTTGTAAGGTCCTTAATATACCTGAGACTAAGCAGTGACTGTGGTGTAAGGTCTTTATCTGCCTGAGACAAAGCATACACTAGATTAGGTCCTAATCTAAATTGGATTAATAGTAAACATATGGTGCTAAGTCTTTATTCACCTGCGATTAAGCAAAATACGTGTGGTGTAATGTTTTTATTTACCTGAGACTATGCGGAACCGCTTGGTATTAGGTCTTAATCTACCGAAGACTAAGCAGAAACGTGTGCTATTATTTCTCAGTTTGCCCAAGACTAAGCAGAAACGTGTGCTATTATTTATCAGTTTGCCCAAGACTAAGCAGAAACGTGTGCTATTATTTCTCAGTTTGCCCAAGACTAAGCAGAAACGTGTGCTATTATTTCTCAGTTTGCCCAAGACTAAGCAGAAACGTGTGTTATTATTTCTTAAATTGCCCAAGACATAGCAGAAACGTGTGCTATTATTTCTTAAATTGCTTAAGACTTAGCAGAAACGTGTGCTATTATTTCTTAAATTGCCCAAGACTTAGCAGAAACGTGTGCTATTATTTCTTAAATTGCCCAAGACTTAGCAGAAACGTGTGCTATTATTTCTTAAATTGCCCAAGACTAAGCAGAAACGTGTGCTATTTTTTCTTAATTTGCCCAAGACTAAGCAGAAACGTGTGCTATTATTTCTTAATTTGCCCAAGACTAAGCAGAAACGTGTGCTATTATTTCTTAAATTGCCCAAGACTAAGCAGAAACGTGTGCTATTATTTCTCAGTTTGCCCAAGACTAAGCAGAAACGTGTGATATTATTTCTTAAATTGCCCAAGACTAAGCAGAAACGTGTGCTATTATTTCTCAGTTTGCCCAAGACTAAGCAGAAACGTGTGCTATTATTTCTTAAATTGCCCAAGACTAAGCAGAAACGTGTGTTATTATTTCTTAAATTGCCCAAGACTAAGCAGAAACGTGTGCTATTATTTCTTCATTTGCCCAAGACTAAGCTTAAACGTTCTGTGTTAAGACTTTCTGAACCTAAGACTAAAAAATACGTGGTGTAAAGTTTTGATTGTAACTTCTGATTTATTTTATAACTTATATTAAGTAAGAAATGTTCATCAACCATACTATTTTGTATCTAACACCAATTAAAAGCATTTGAACGAAAGGGAAGCCAATCAAAATGATGAACTTACTGAACCTTTGTATAAACAATGTTCCTTAGATGGTATCGCTACTTTTGCTTCTGTTTGTTAGATAGTCATTACATGTTTAGCTCAAAGGTTTTACTACCCATGTCTTTGATTAAAAACTCTTATTCCTAGTGGGGGAAACTATGCCAGTATGTGAATGGTTATGAGGGAAACTATGCCAGTATGTGAACGGTTATGAAGGAAACTATGCCAGTATGTGAATGGTTATGATGTAAACTATGCCAGTATGTGAATGGTTTATGAGGGAAACTATGCCAGTATGTGAATGGTTTATGAGGGAAACTATGCCAGTATGTGAATGGTTTATGAGGGAAACTATGTCAATATGTGAATGGTTATGATGTAAACTATGTCAGTATGTGAATGGTTATGATGTAAACTATGCCAATATGTGAATGGGTATGAGGGAAACTATGCCTGTATGTGAATGGTTATGAGAGAAACTATGCCATGATGTGAATGGGTATGAGGGAAACTATGCCAGTATGTGAATGGTTTATGAGGGAAACTATGTCAGTATGTGAATTGTTATGATGTAAACTATGTCAGTATGTGAATGGTTATGATGTAAACTATGCCATGATGTGAATGGGTATGAGGGAAACTATGCCCGTATGTGAATGGCTATGACTAAAACTATGCCAGTATAGTATGTGAATCAGTTTGAGAAATTATTTGTAAGTTTCTGAATCATTATGATGGAAACAATGTTGGTATGTTAACCAGACAACAATAATGCATAGTCCAAACAGTACTTCAAGTTGATGATTGCAATGCATCATGATATATTTGATGAGTAAAATAGCTACAAGCTGTCATGAGTATCAAACTCACATAATACAGCCTATAAACGAACAGTTCATTGACATTTGTCCAGAAATGTAGAAGTCTATTGGACGTTGTACAGAAATATACAAGTCTTTTGACATTTGTCCAGACATGTAGAAGTCTATTGGACGTTGTACAGAAATATACAAGTCTTTTGATAGTTGTTCAGAAATGTACATAGCTATTGACATTTGTATTACCGAGCAAATTAAAAATACATATCATTTGATTACATCAATATTTCAATTTGGAACGAATTTCTCATTGAAATTAGACACAAATACACAGTGATCCATTTCATTAGTGATCTTAAAACTCAACTTTCTCGACTGTAAGAACAAACTTAAAGACCTAACAATATTTCCTACCTTAAATATTTTCAGCATTTTTTTGTATGCTTTCTAATTTCATGGTGTTTGTTTTGATTTTTTTTGTGTGTAATCATATCATTATATATGTTGTAAAGCGCTTAGAGCTTCTAAAGATTAGGCGCTATACAAAGTCCTTATTATTATTATTATTATTATTATTATTATTATTATTATTATTATTATTATTATTATTATCTGTTTCTTTCAGTATGGGCTAACGTGAAACAACATAGTTAAAATCTTTAAAAGATCAGAGTTCAGATATGCATAATTTAGCTATAGTACTTGCGCAATATACCGAGGGCAATAATAATACTACTCAGATTAATTTATTAGGATAAATTTTTTATTTATATCTTCTAATTTGTTTTATAATTCTGTTAAAGAAGTTTTTTCTATTTTCTAATCCATGCCATGTTATTTTTTTCGACGACTTGCTGATTGGAATTGAGAGATCTACGGAATATAATTGTTTGCTTAATGACTATTTTCGTTTTACCATTTGGAGGTATTAAAGGGTTTGGTGTGGGAATTGGTTTCTACAACAAAAAGAGATAATCCGTTTTACTTAAATTTCAATCGTTCTTATTCTTTACGTATTGGGATGGAATTTCGGGCCTTATGTCGCGTGCACACACACACACACACACACACACACACACACACGAAGAAAATATCTTATATTGTGACCTGATACCTTCGATGTATATTTAGGTGTTTTATAATTAACGACAATAGTTTTAATGTTCAAATTTCGTCTAAAATCTCCACATTTTTATTCATATTTGCAGACTTCTTCCAGTTAAGGAAAATTTCCTGTGCAGACCAGTGTTTAAGGTATGTCAAATTTCTCAAATATGTCGTAGCATCTTATATATTTGCAACCAATACATTTGCATACAACAAATCACGTGAATTATTAAACTAAATGTAATGGATCAAGACTTCTGTAGCAAATGTCAAGAATTGACTTAATATATTTTAAAAGCTATAAGTAATAATGTCTATTAATATTTGTATTTTTGAGAAAAAAATTATTCCCGAATAGATCTGTCATTGATTAGTGGCAATTAGATAAATACTCATCAACAGTTGAATAGGCGTTATCTACAGAGATTAAAGGTTAGAGAGGAGAAAATTAATTTTCTACACCATGTAGAAATGTGTGCTATACAAACATTCTTATCACTTGCTGCTGTAAGATTAGGTTAGCTAGGGACTGTTGAATACTAATGGATTGCCTGAGTGGAAATGATATTCTTGTTATTGACATGTATTTAAGCTCATGACAGTAGAGATTGATGCTCCGATTGATTGGATGGGTCTGCGAATCAATAATTATAGGAAGATGGTATCGATTTGATGTATAATATTATGTTGACTTCACACGTTTTACGTTGCTGTCAGCAGCTTAGTGACAAGGCCATTAAACCAATGTTTTGATTTAGAATAGGGTTTCGGTTCTTAGAACGTATTTTCTCTTATTTTGCCGTTGCTATTTTGATGTCATTTTCTTTTTTTAAATATATTTTATGCCTCGTTGGACTGAGAATTCTCATCTGTTAGCGTTCGTTCGGAAGGAAAACCAAAATTGTGTTTCCTAAATAGAACAGAAATTATATATATGAGTATAGATATGGACCGATACTACTAAAATACTATCGAAATAACCTAAGTAGTAAAATGGGGCACTATAGCGACAATGGAAAATCCAGTCAAAAAGTGCTTGGGGCACTATGGCGACAAGATTTATAGCGACAAGGGAAAATCCAGTCAAAAACAGCTTGGGGCACTATAGCGACAAAACCGCTTGGGGTATTATAGCGACAAGGGAAATTGAACATAGTGGGCCTGTATAGCGACAAGGGAAATTGAACAGGGTGGGCCTGTATAGCGTCAAGGGAAATGGAACATAGTGGGTCTATATAGCGTCAAGGGAAATTGAACATGGCGGGTCTGTATAGGGACAAGGGAAAAAAGGGTGGCAATGAAAGCTACTATCTTTTCGAGACCTATGAGTGGCCCTGAAAAGGGCCGTTATGTGTAATGTTAACGTTGTCTTGTTAACACAGAGGACATCTCACAGATCTTCTTCTCTTCCTTAAACTTCTCCTTCCTGTGGGTCCATAGAAGAGAACTCTCTTCAAGCAACCTTGTCTTTCCACATAGACTCTTCTCTTCCAATAGGCTGTCTCCGTCCTATGAATGACACTCCATGATGATCTGACATACATGGGTATGTCAGTCCTAAACAGCATACTTGACACAAGGGTTGACGATTCAACATTGGTCCACATCTTCTGATGAGAACAGGTGAATCGAATGCCGTGTACTGCGGTTATTTATAGGGGAAGAGCGGATTGAAACGGATTGAGTGTATCCACCAATCCAAACGTGCGTTACAAAAGTCAGACACAGCCATCCAATCGGAAGAGAGCAGTCTGTGACGTCACCTTTTCTATATAGAGGTACTAGCGCCTGTGCGCAGTCAATCGATTCAAGAGAGTTGTCAATCATGGCGGACAGTAAGAAGACAATGAATTGGAGTGAGACAGGAGTAGAGACAGCAAGTCATGGACCAACAGTGACTACTAAAGTCATGACAAATCTACATCCAGAAGAAGTTGATTTTAACTGGGATATTGTGGATTTTTTAACATCGCAAGAATTTATTCCGGAACCTTCGTTGCCTTCTGTATCTTCTTATGGACACGTCGATGATTTTAAACAAAGACAACAAGAAGCATTGGAGCGATTTTTACAACAACAGAAAGTAGAAGAACAAGCTTTTCTTATGCAACAGCAGGAAGAAGAAGAAGCAAGAAGAAAACACCAGGAAGAAACAGTAGCAGCAGCAGTAGCAACGGAGAAGAAGAATGAAGACCAAGGACAGAAAGAAAATAGTGAAAATCAAACGGTTACGACGGTACTTTTAGATATTTTAGCTGAGTTAAGGAGTCTGAAACAAATGTATCAGACTTCTTTATCACGACCGAAGAGAAAAAGACCTTCTCGAGCGAAACAACCCGATCTCTCTGTGACTACGTCTACCTTACCACCGTTAGTGATTTCTACCAAATCATTGACAGGAACCACCAGTCCCGAAGTAGGCCTTGGCCGTGGCAAAGGCTTAAGACAGCTCAAGAGGATTTCATCCCGTTTCTGAGTTTGTTTTGTTTTAAACACACAAAACACCAACGGTCCTTTTCAGGACCACTCCAATTATTTCGAAAAGAAATACTATGTCAATTGCCTATTTCAATGAAAACTCAAAAGTCCTTTATTTTTTTAAAAACCCATGATGTACGTGTGAGTGAATGAATGTGTGAGTGTAGGTAATTATACTATCAAATCAAAACCAAGAGACACTTACGTTTTTTCTCTTTAGTTTATTCTAGTACAAACGTCACAATTCAAAATCACAACATAACATAACACAAGACCACTTTAAAAAAGTTCATAGGTTTTCTTCTGTTTCACTCTTTCTGTTTTTTCATTTTCTTTACTGTCACAGCTTTTTTTTCTTCCTCTTCACTTTCGTTTCGTCTTCTTTTCTTGTGAACGTGACGGGGTTCTTCCTTGGGGGAGGGTACCTCTTCTTCCTCCTGTTCAGAATTTCTTTCCTCTTCCTCCTTCTCCTCCTCCTGTTCCTGTTGTTTCTTAGGGCAGTTTGGAGACCAATGTCCTTTCTCTTTACAATAATAACAGGTATCTTGACTTTTGTCTCTATTGTAGCCTTTTTTATTTTTGTCACGATCTGAACATTCTGTAGCCCAATGTCCTTTCTTCTTACAGATATAGCAAGTATCTTGACTTTTATCTCGATAGGAAGGAGAGTAGGCCGTCGGCTGGTCTGACGAAAACTTTCGTATGACCCCACGTAAAGCTCTAATGAGAAGTTCCACTTGTGTAGGTTCTTCCATCGTTCTGGTCAATGTGAGAGTGAAAGGAATACTGAACCGTTAGACACTAACCCTTTATATATATATGCACGGATCGAACATGAATATATAGGGGTTATGGTCTTTAAAAGGTAGTCATTTGACTTTTTGCAGACAAGATGAAAAGGCCACATCATGTTGTGGAGAAAAGAGAAAACAGTAAGAGACAGAAACGTAATGTATCGCCTAGCACAGTAGCTGAAGTCTTGGCTCAAATTCATGCCAGTGATTTTGAAGATGACATGAGTGAGCCCGAATCCACACCCAGACAATCCACGTCCAAGCAAAGTGCACCACCCTTAGTAAACCCTGAAAATTACTATCACATTCGAGAGACAGAAAAGCGTTCCTCTCGAAAATTTAGAACAACGGCTTACACGTATGCCGTAAAGTTTAAAGATTTCAAGGCCAATGTACCTTTGGAGAATACAGAAGGGTTCATTACTGAGGTGTGGGATTCTGTATTAACTGCATTGAAACAGCAATGTCAAGCCAAAGAAGACGATCGCTTGAGACTTTCTATTCATCACGATAATTTAAAGTCTCCCGT
Organism: Unio delphinus; assembly: GCA_029339505.1. Classification (NCBI taxonomy): domain Eukaryota; kingdom Metazoa; phylum Mollusca; class Bivalvia; order Unionida; family Unionidae; genus Unio; species Unio delphinus. The sequence continues at coordinate 12,048,701 of JAQISU010001235.1, forward strand.
TTGGATCGAGTTTACTAGCCCATCAGAATTAACACCTTCCAAAGTCATCGACAAAATTCAACATGTGCAACAATCCAACGACAAGTTTCACATTGACGATGGAAAAGCCACACTGTTTATGACCCACGTGTCTCTTCCCCAGGGGACAGGACGCAAAAAAGTATTATTGGTCGACAACCTTCGCAGCATGAAGCGAAGCCTCGTCCAAATTAACAATCCTCAAGACCAGATGTGTTTAGCCCGTGCTGTCGTCGTGGGACGAACGTATGTCAACAAGAACGACACGACAGAATGGAAAAGAGCCTGGAAAACTATTCAACGATCGGACCGAGCCAAACAACGAAGTGAAGCAGAACTTCTGTTACAGCAAGCGGGGATATCCAAAGACACCCTTAGCGGCATTCCAGAAATGCAAAAATTGCAAGACGTCTTGTCTCCACATTACACTTTGAAAGTACACCCTCAAGAAGTGCGTGGACCTCTTTTGTTTCGAGGCCACGATTTCAAAGACGGAAAATACATTCACGTCTATCATCACGATGGTCATTTTGATACCATTACCAGTATCACTGGATTTCTGAAATTCAGTTACTACTGTGAAAAATGTGACTATGGTTATAACAATCGAGAACAACACAAGCATTGTGGATCGAAATGTGAGGGATGTTTGGCCTCTCAACCTTGTCTGGACCAAGGACAAGAAAGAGTGCATTGCCTTGTGTGTCAGCGCACTTTTGTCAGTCTTACCTGTTACCAACAACATTTGAAGATGCAAGGTTCACAGCAGAAAAGTGCTTGTCAACTGCTGAGATTGTGCCCTACTTGTGGCCAAGGCATACGTACTAGTAATGCCAAGTTTCACGTTTGTCGAGGGAAGAAACGATGTCACATTTGTCGCCAAATTGTGGACTTGGAGCACGAATGCTTCATTCAAAAATATCAACCCCAACCAAAAGATACCCAGAAGAAAGGGAATTTTATCTTTTTTGATTTCGAATGCATGCAAGAGACCGGTATTCACATTCCCAATTTCTGCGTGGCTCACCGTGCGTGCGAGCAGTGCATCCAAGAACCTATCTTTAGTCATTGCCCTTACTGCAGCAAGATTCCTGGAGGACGTGAAAAAATCTTTCGAGGGTCAAATACGCTAGCCGATTTTGCCCAATGGATCCTAAATCCCATCGACGAAACGTGGAGTCCAGAAGACATCGAACGTTACGGAGAGTGTCATCGCCATGCCACGGTCATGGCTCACAATTTCTCGGGATACGATGGGCAATTTCTGCTCAGATACTATGCGGAACAAAGTACCGAACGGCCTCAAGTGACTTTAAACGGAGTCAAAATCATTTCTATGCAAGTAGGACAAGTACAGTTTAAAGATTCGATGTGTTACTTGGCCATGCCATTAAGTCGCATGCCTAAAACGTTTGGAATGACAGAAATGGCTAAAGGTTATTTTCCACACTTTTTTAATACCAAAGCCAATCAACATGCCGTTCTACCCCATTTGCCGGAGGCTGACGACTACGACCCCGACAACATGCGCACCGAACAACGAGAAGCTTTCTATGCTTGGTACCAGACTCACGCCTCGGACCCTTTTGACTTTCAAGAAGAAATGTTAAAGTACTGTCGATCTGACGTGGACATTTTACGACGTTGCTGTGGAAAATTTCGAGAATTGTTCATGGAATACGGAGGGATCGATCCTTTGAAAGAAGCTTGTACCATCGCCAAAGCGTGTTCCTTAGTGTACCGAAAACGCTTTATGCCTGAAAATACTCTAGCGGTCATCAGTCCTCAAACGACAAATTTTGTCAAACGTCAATACTCGGTCAAAGCCTTACGCTGGCTCCATTACTTGTGCGACAAGGAAGACAAATGGATCCAACACGCTCGCAACGGAGGAGGCGAAAAGACCATCGGAACGTATTCGGTAGATGGTTGGGACTTAGAAAACCCTCAGATTGTGTACGAGTTTAACGGATGTTTATTTCACGGATGTCCCCTATGCTACCCTCAACGAGACACCAAAAATCAGTTTTTACAACGAACCATGGAAGACTTGTACCAGACCACGTGTCAGCGACGTTTGAAGTTAGAACAGCAAGGATACCAGGTGGTGGAAATGTGGGAACACGAGTACGATCAGCGTTTGAAAACTGATCCCGAGTTTAAACGCATCGTAGAAAGTTACAAGTGGGTGGACCCCCTGAACCCTCGGGATAGTTTGTACGGAGGACGAACGAATGCTACTTGTTTGCTGTACCAAGCGGACGAGGAGAAGGGAGAAGAAATCAAATACTTGGACGTGTGTTCGTTGTATCCTTACGTGTGCAAATATTGTCACTTTCCCGTAGGGCATCCAGAATTGATGACAGAACACATTGATTTGGACCACATTCGACAGTACGAAGGATTGATCAAGTGTAAAGTCTTACCACCCACAGACTTGTACCATCCCGTATTACCTCACCATTGCCAAGGAAAACTGATGTTTCCTTTGTGTCGCACATGTGCCGAAACGTGCAACCAAGACCAACCTTGTCATCACACTCAGGAAGAACGTGCCTTGACAGGAACGTGGGTGAGCGTGGAATTGTTTAAAGCTCTGGACCTGGGATATCAACTGTTAGAAGTGTACGAAATTTACCACTTTCCCAAAACACAACAATACTGCAAGGGCGACGAGAGACAGAAAGGTATTTTTGCAGACTACGTGGATGCTTTTTTAAAACTAAAACAAGAAGCTAGTGGCTATCCTTCCTGGTGTCACACTCCCGAAGACCAAAAGATATTCAAAGAAAAATATCGGGAGCAGGAAGGTATCACTTTAGACCACATCGAGAAAAATGAAGGAAGGCGATCGTTTGCCAAAGTGATGCTCAATTGTTCGTGGGGTAAAATGGCACAACGTCCGTCTTTACCCAAGACGGAGTATTTGTCCGAGCCGTCTCGCTACTTCCAGATGATTCACAACCCAACCAAAGTCATCAAACACGTGGACGTCATTCGTGAGGACTTGATCTTAGTCAATTACGAAGAAGAACTAGACTTTGTAGAAGCCGACACATTTGGAAATGTCATCATTGCGGCTTACGTGACAGCCCACGCTCGCTTAAAATTGTACGAAGTGTTAGAACTGTTAGGAGATCGTGTGTTGTATTTTGACACGGACAGTTGCATTTACATTCACCGACCGAACCAGTGTAACCCTACCATCGAAGGAGACCGTTTAGGAGCCTGGACCGATGAACATCCCGACGACAAGATTCTATGTTTTGCAAGTGGCGGTCCTAAAAATTACGGCTACGAATACCGTGACCCACAAGGAAAAATGCACACTGAATGTAAAGTGAAAGGATTGACTCTTAATTATCGCACCAGTCAAGTGGTGAACTTTGACGTGCTACAAGAAGCCTTGCAGTCGGGACAGGATGAAACGTTTCAAGTGACTACCCACGAACCGCACAAGATTGTCCGTTTACCCACACACCAAATTGTTAGCCGACCTTTGGAAAAAGTCTACCAAATCGTGTACCAAAAGAGAGTACGACTTCCCAATCACTTCACTCTACCGTACGGTCACGTCGAAATTGGGCAGCATATAAAAAGGGACATTGTCCAAGACCAATAGTTCATTGTGACTAACACAGCCAAGCGAAAAGAAGATGAATCCATTTAAACAGACATCATTCAAATTTGGGAATTCTCAAGTGGAGTGCGATGCTAAACCTTACGATTGTAGTGATGCCAGGCGCTGTGACATTAGCGATTCAGCAGGATATCGTGGGAACTTTGCTATGACTACTACCCCTATATCTACCCTGGAAAGTGATGCTGTGCGTGTCAAACCTGAGGGATGCGAAAGCGGTGCGACACGTTATCGTGGACTCCTAGGAATTTCACCGTACCTGCATCGAACAGAAGTGAGGAGAGTCGAATATTCGTTCCCGACGAGTTTGCCTGAATACTGTCACTTTAAAAGTCGATTCCAAACCTTCAAAGATAAATGGCCAAAATATCTGCCTGGACCAACTCCTGAAGAATTAGCCAGAGCTGGATTTTTCTACTTGGGCGAAGGAGATAAAGTCAAGTGTTTCAGTTGTGGTGTATCCATTTACGAGTGGGAAGAGAAAGATTCCGCTTACTTGGAACATGCTCGATGGTCTCCGAATTGTCAATACCTACCTTTAGTAGGACCTAGTGATTGGAAGTGACACTACTGCTCCATGTCGTGTAACACACCTAGACCAGTATATAAACCCTCTCTAAAACATTATATTCAAGGATTACCACACGAATTGCAAGAGAAGATCTACAAGGACGTTTGGCAGGGTCTTGCTAAAGAAAAATCGCAATGGGTGACTGTAGAACTTTTGTGTCGTGAAATTCACAAGAGGCAAGTGACAAAAATTAACCAACGTGTCAGATTTCTCTGGATCAAAGGTATTTTTTTGCTCTGTTTCCAATTTAGTACGTTTACCTCTGAAGATGCTTTGATCCTTCTTGACCGTTACCCTGAATGGCAGTGGGACGAAATTACACGTTATATTAATCACTTTTGCTTTTTGTGCAAATTTAATTCTGTGTTTAATTCTGGGTTGAATCTACACTGATAGTCTTCGACCTAAAAAAGAAGTATAAAAGAGAACGACCATGCCACAACCTTTATCATTGGTGATCCAACAGATTCCGTGGAAGGATGTCAATGAGAAGATTCACACGGTGAAAGATTACGAACACTTATTGCAAGAACTGTACCCTATGAATTGGGGTCGACGTGTCGTGTGTGTTTTAGTGACTTGCTTTCTAGGATTTCGTTTACCTGTCGATTCCTTGTGGACACTTTACGAACACTACCTATCAAAAAAATAAGACAGTATGGTGACTCCTTTAAATGTCCACGAGAGACTTATTCTGTTCAAAGCCTTACGTTTTCATCTGGATACGTCTCGACCTTTCCAAGAAAAAAAGATTCGTCAACTTTTACGTACGGAAGCAGTGTACGAAGATGTGTGTGTAGCTTGTGAATTACACCCTCATTGGACAGATGTACGTGACTGGAAAAGTTGGGATTTTGAGGCTTGGACAAACGAAGTATCCCATTATGCCCAAGCGTTGTGTTCCTAAAATTCATCGTCGTGTGAAAAAAGTCACTTTTAATCCTGTGTTAGTAACAGTACCAGAAGAAGAAAAAGAAAAAGAATCTATCACCCAAGACAATCCTTCTGTTCAAGACAAAACTGTCATGGACATTCCCCCACAAAGACCCTTTCGAGAAGACACCTATGTGACTGTACCCCCTGTAGAGGAGACTATAAGAACATTACATACTACCTCTAGGACACCTTCGTTACCCAAACCACGTTGTACAGTGACTTGTTTATATTCCACTTTGATCGTTTGCCTATGTCTTTTATTCTTGTATTTATCCATTTGGCTTTTATGTATTTTTGTCTTTCGTGTTGCATTCAAATAAACGTGTCTTGAAAAAAGTATAAAAACCTCTTGTCTTGTCTGTTTTTGTGTCAATACTGACATACCACTACACGACTATGGCTCACTCTACTCTTTCTAATACTCCTTCCTCCTCCACATTCAAAGTCATTGACGAACACTTAGATCAGGCTAGTTGGAAAGCCTTGTATCTTCGTCATCCTTTTAACATGTTAATTGCTGGACCGAGCGGTTCAGGCAAAACCGAATTTGTCAAACGTTTGATCGAACATAAACATCATTTGATCGATCGTCCACCTCAACGCATCGTGTGGTGTTACAAAGAGTGGCAATCGGCATACAGCCTCTTGCAAGAAAGTCAAGGTGATTCCATTGTGTTTGTAGCAGGCATTCCTAAAGAAGACGAGGGGATCGTGTCTGACCCTAGTCAAACTCATTGGGTTATTTTTGACGACATGTTAGGAGAAGACGAAGAAGAAATTAAACTGTGGTTTACACGTAAAGGGCATCATCGTAATGCCAGTGTCATTTACATTACACAAAATTTATTTCAACAAAGTAAAGCCCATCGTACCATTAGTCTTAATGCTCATTACGTGGTCTTGTTTAAAAGTCCTCGAGATAAATCACAAGTGCAAGTTTTAGCCAAACAGTTAGGAACACCTTGGCTAACTCATGCGTACGATGATGCCACTCAAACGCCACACGCCTATTTACTCGTGGATTTAAAACCCACTACCCCTGATTATTTGCGATTTCGTACCGATTTGTTTCACGACTGGTGTCAAGACGGAGGACCTGTCGTGTACACGTCCTCCTCGTTGACATAACACTATGAAGCACTAAAAAAATCTATGAAAACCTTGGGTTACTTTAACCTGGTCTCATACATCGTCAACATGACGTCCCTTCAGTCTCATCTTCCGATCAAATTGATTCGTGCCTTGTACGGCATCAGTCGCGAAAAAAATCCACAAAGACGTGCTCACGTCTTAGAAGCCAGTCTCAAAGAAGTCTTACGATGGTTTACGGTGACAGCACGTCAAATACTGCAAGGCATCATTCACATTCCACATCAAACCAAACGCTTTTTTGACAGAAACAAAGTAGCCTTGACGCAACTGGCCAATCCTCGCATTGACACTCACACCAAAAAGCAAATCATATTGAAACCTGGAGGTAGTGGTTCTCTAGGAGGTGTCATCATTCGTTCCCTTTTAAAATGGGATCCCAATACTCCCAAAGTTCACCCCAAGAAGAAAACAAAAAAAGCCAAACAAACCCCAAAGAAAAAGAACAAGGGTACCAAGATCAAAGCACAGAAAAAGAAAAGTCCACAGAAAAAAGCGGTCACCCGCAAAAGAGGCACTTCGGCCAGGACACAACCTTACCTTCGTCAACCACGACCTGTAAGAAAAGATCTACAAGGACGTTTGGCAGGGACTACGTTGCCAGTAGCCTCAGGGACTGCCACTTCTCCGTTGCGGGTGATGCCAGCCAAACCCAATTTGACACCCGTTTTTCCTAATTTGATGAAACATTGGAAATCTGCGTCTCCCAAAACGTCTCCTCCACCGGAGACACCCTCGTCCACCTTAGCGTCAGTAGCAGCTGCTCACAAAGTACCTGCCCCCAAAGTCAAAGTCCAAGAAAGATCTGGCATGTTAAAGAGTTTACTAGATTTGTCCAAACAAGAACTGTCCCGATTGAGTCCATTGCGAACTCCTTCACGACGTGTGTTACCTGCCATGAAGTTGATACGACGCAAAGATAATCAGTGGCGACGCATTCCAGTATAAAAATATGACTTGAAAACCACGACGTCAATCAGTATTTTTTCTGTACCACTGATGATCACTCCAGGATGCCTCCTCAAAAACGTGCACACCACCACCACCACCACCACCCTCGTCGTTCTGCTGCCCAAAAAGGAAAAGGAAAAAGACAATCTCGTCATCGTACCAAAGGCTTAAAAACCAAACATCGACGTCCTTTCCTCCAAAGACGTAGTCTTTTAAAGAAAAAGAAGAGTCACCAAAAAGGAGGATCCTTTGGTAATTTTGTGAAAGACATTGTTACCTTTTTGACGAAGCGGTAGTTCCCCAAAAAGTAGATAAAAGAGAGTGTGTACCAAGTCATTGACACTAGTAATATTGTGAAACGAACAAGCAAAGATGTCACCTCGCAGAAAACATTCTTCTTCACCCCACAAAGGAAAGAAAAGGAAAGGACGTTTAGCCAAACATCGACACGTTCATCGTCCAAAGGCCCAAAAGAAAATATCCGTCCGTCAAAAGAAAAAGATGCTGGTGCAACGCGGAGGATTTTTCCTACCCCATGATCTCTTTCCAGAAAAAGTGATACCACTTATAAATCAAGTGATGGCACAACAAAAAAAAAGATAAAAGAGGGTGTGTTTCAAGTCATGGACGTCAGTGGCATTGTGGAACGAACAAGCAAAGATGTCACCTCGCAGAAAATATTTTTCTACACCTCACAAAGGAAAGAAAAAGAAAGGGCTACCTCCTCGTTTGGTCAAACACGGAGACGTGTTGTCTGTCCTGTCCAAAGCCTCTCCACCCATGCGAAAACAAATCATTAAAACGGCTTCCAAAGATGTCATCGATACCGTGTGCGAATGTTGTTTGAATGTCTTGAAAGGCACGATACCTTTGTCTTCACACCAGAAAAAATGCTTAGCCAAACATCGACACGTTCTTCGTCAAATGGTTCAAAAGAAAATACCCGTCCGTCAAAAGAAAAAAATGTTGGTGCAACGCGGAGGATTTTTACCTTTTCTTCTTCCTGTGTTGGGAGGATTAGCGAAATCCGGTATCCTATCCAGCATATTACCAGGTTTTTTACAAGGGATGACACAAGGGATGTCCCCAGGGATGCACCAAGGGATGGCCCCAAGGTATGGGTAGCAATATGTATGATCCTTCCAGAAGATAAAAGGGATCCATGAAGCACCACGATCTCAGACGTAACCTTTGGAAGCCCATGGAAGGACGAAAACTGACTTTAGTTCCTTACAAACGATGGATGGAATACCATCGTTGGCAAGAACAACGTACCCCCCATTTACCACCCAATCCTGATTTGAACGAGATGTCCCAATTACAACACGAATTGCAATCCTTGCTGCATCGCCACGATTTGTCCGAAACCGAAAAATCGCAAAAGTACGGTCAACTTCTGCAACGACTACAACTCTTTCATCGAAAAGCTGTGGAACAAACAGCTCTACCCACACTGTCCGATTTGAAGGCACTAATGAGTAATCCGTCGCCTTTACCCTCTACAGTAGCCAAAACAGACGTCACCCCACCATTACCCAAGGAAGAAAAAGATCCCCATGATCTCTTTCAAACACCCACTGCTACTCCCATTCCGAGTAAGATTGCCGCTTCCTTATTGACCCCTTCTCCCACGCCCCAACGAGAAGAACTCAAAACTTGGGTTAAAAAGATGATGGCTACTCCTGCTTCAACAGAAGTGAACAAGAAAGAAAGGAAACCAGAGGTGAGAAAAGAAAAGAAGACCAAAGCTATCTCATTACCTCCGCCACCACCACCACCACCACCAGCACCCTCGACGTCAACTCCTGTGGCACATCGGACACGTAAAACCGTTTCCAAACAACCCCCATTTCGTCCCACCCAAAGCAATATCCTCGAAGAGTGGGTCACTTATTAACCTAAACCATGGAGAAGGTCTTAGCCAGCATTTATTACGATCCAGCTCACCCTGCAGGTTACGGAGGCATTCAGAAATTGTATCATGCTGCCAAAACTCGCTTGAAAAAGCTCCGTTTACCTACAGTACAACGATGGTTACAAGAACAAGCGACGTACACTTTACACAAACCCATTCGACGAAAATTTCACAGAAGTCGCACTCAAGTGGAAGGCATCGATCATCAATGGCAAGCCGATTTAGCCGATGTCTCTCATTTAGCCACCTACAATCGTGGCTACAAATATTTGTTTTGTGTCATCGACGTCTTTTCTAAATTTGCCTGGGTCGTACCATTGACATCCAAATCGAGCGGAGAGTTAGTACGAGCTTTGCAACTGGTGTTGAAACAAAGTGGTCGTCACCCTCTTCGATGGCAAACCGACAAAGGCACCGAATTTCTAAACCAAGCTTTCCAACGAGAATTAAAGAAACGTGACATTCATTTTTTCACCACCGAAAATCCTGAAACCAAAGCCAGTATCGTGGAACGTTTTCAACGTACCTTGAAAGAACGCATGTGGAAATATTTTACGCATCAACACACTCTCAAGTACATCGACGTCTTACCGCACTTAGTTCAAGCCTACAATCAATCTTACCATAGAAGCATTGGACGTGCCCCACAAGAGGTGACACCCGACAACGAAGTGACTGTTTTTGAGCGTCTGTTTGGTACGTCCCGAACGAGGGCTGTCCCCAAGAAAGGTGGAGAAGTGTTAACCCTGGGAGATTGGGTACGCATTGGTAAAACCAAACGCACTTTCGACAAAGGTTACTTACCCAATTGGACCACCGAATTGTTTCGTGTTACTGAACGAGTGCGTGGCCGTCATCCTGCCGTCTATAAATTGGAAGACATGAACGGAGAAGTATTAAAAGGAACGTTTTACTTGCCTGAGTTACAACGTGTCACCAAAAAAGAAGACGACGTGTACGACATTGAAAGCATTCTCGAACGAAGAACCCGTAAAGTAGGAAAACGTCGTGTCAAAGAAGTCAAAGTACGTTGGAAAGGATATCCTCCTAGTTTTGATTCTTGGATTGACGCTGCCCAAGTCATCGACTATAAAAAGAAGTGACCATCATGCCCTTCAATACAGCTTCAGTAACCACAGTGACTACTCCTTCACCCACATCATCTCTGCAAGATTTACAAAAGCAACCCTTGTGGGTGTGGTGTGGAGAACGTGTCCCTAAAACCCAAATCGTCTTTTTCTGTCAAATCTTTGTGGTGTATTGTGTTATCGGTGCAGCCATTGCTAATTTGAGTTTGCAACAAGGAGACAAACAATTGTGGACTATTTTACTCAGCAGTTGCATCGGGTATCTTCTTCCTAATCCTTCCCTGAAATACTCTTACAACGGGAACAACAGTAACAATATTGGGAGCCTTGCGTCCAACGTTAGTCCTTCTCCTGACAGTCACCCTTCCAATCACAATCCTCTTTTAGATACTCCTTTAACCTCGAGTGACTCCTCGGACAGAACAACATTGGAATTATGAACAACACTATTAACCAATTTTACTTAACGTTACCCAGTGACAGTTCCATGAAGGTGTTTCCTAACAACACGTTGTGCTGTTACACAGCTAAATTACCTCAAGCCATGCATTTGGATCAAGATGCTCATTGGGAAGTGGCTTTAGTGGAAATAATACACCCGTCACAAATCAAAAACATCGTCGAAAATCAAAACATTTTTACAGTAGAAGTGAAAGACGAGCAATTGCAACAAGCCTTAATCGAACGAGGCATCACTGGCATTGACACAAAGAAATCAGATGGACACAAAACTAAATCCCTGTCCACTCATGTGATCAGCATTCCTCCAGGCTATTATTTTAGTGGTCAACATTTAGTGAATACACTTGCTGCCAGGTTTAATGCTGTGTTTGGTAAAGCCCTGGATAAACTACCAGTCAAAAAAAGTGTTACCTTTGAGTACTATTCAGTGGCTCGTCGTCTCATGATCAAATTTCCAGAGGATGAAATGATAGGCATTACCTTTTGTCCTGAATTGTTTGAGATTTTAGGTGGAGACACCGAGTCGCTCAAGAACAAAAAGCAAATACCATCCATAACAAGTAACATCATGTTTGCAAGATATTTTCGGTTCCCTGTAGAATTGAACCAAGGACTCAACTTGATGTTTGTGTACTCCGATGTGGTAGAGTACAACGTGGTAGGACACACCTCTGTACCGTTACTACGTGTCATTCCTTTCAAAGTGGATTCTGCCGTCGCCGCTGACGAGGAAGGTGGAAATACCTATCACGTTCACCGTGAATTTGTACATCCTCATTATTTACCCGTCAGTAAGTCGTATTTCGACAGTGTCAACATTACTATAAAAGGAGAACTAGGTCAAAATATTCCATTTACCAAAGGGAAAGTCACAGTGAAACTCCATTTTCAAAAACGATTCTCCAACAACTGAAAAAGTGATGTATCCTGTGTACCGAGGAGTCACTCGACAACGAGGACATGGTTTAGGAGATATGTTTAAATCAGCCTTTCGTTCTGTTGTCCCTGTTTTGAAACCGATGGTGACACGAGGATTGCACGCCTTAAAAGATGCCGCATTGACTCACGGCAAAGATTTTCTTCACAATGTTCTCATTGACAAACAAAACCCTAAAGAAGCTTTTTTGAGAGCAGGCAAAAATGTCTTGCTTCAAACGGGTAAAGAGATTTTGGGTCGACGAGAAAGTCCTATAAATGCCCTAAACGGTACCGAGTCTGGCATTCCTACTTTCTTGACGACACAGCAAGGACAAGGCAGAAAGCGACGACGAAGACACCCTTTCAAAAGTCTCCGTACCTCTAAAGTGAGAAAGACGAAGAAAAAAAGAACCGCTCGAGACTTAGACATTTTTGATTATTAAAAGTGAAGAAAAAAACATAAAGAAAAAATGATGCACCAAGAATCTTGTGCCTGTTCCAAGTCGGAACTAGATCTCTTTGCCATGCCACCCACCATGACGACCATGCAAGAAGCCCAATGGGTCGAATTTCATCCCGTCTCCTCTTTGACGGATTCAGCTCCCATCGAGTTTGAAATCAAAGGGCAACCCGAAGATTACATCGATCTCAACAACAGTTACTTGTATTTGAAACTGAAAGTCACCAAAACGGACGGCTCCGCTCTAGCAGCCGATACCCAAGCAGCTCCCGTCAACAATTTCATGCATTCCTTGTTCAGCGAAGTGGATTTGTACATGAATAACAAACTGGTCAGCAGTAGCATGGATACTTACCCTTACCGAGCGTACCTCGAAAATCTCTTGACGTACGGAAAAGAAGCCAAGAACACTCATTTAGATGCTTGCGTGGTATGGAAACCTGACACCGCAGATAAGTTTAACGACGCAGCCATAGCCTCAGAAGCCAACAATACCCACAATGTGGGTTTTATCGAGCGTCGAAAGAAAATTCTTGGACGTAGTTTAGAACTGTGCGATCGTTTGCATTTGGACATGTGGTTTCAAGAGAAGTATTTTCTGAACGGAGTGGATATTCGCTTGAGACTAAATCGTAGCAGTGCTGCTTTCCATTTGATAGCTTATGAACCTGAAGCTGCTGAACAGAAGACTATCCACCACTGTAAAATCAGTATCCAAGAAGCCAAGTTATACGTGCGTCGTGTGGAAGTGTTACCTAAAGTGGGAAATGACATCAGTCACACTTTGAGCAGAACGACAGCCAAGTATCCGATACGACGCGTGGAAGTCAAAACGTTTACCATTGCCACTGGACTCCAATCTAAGATCGAAGATCATCTGTTCCAAGGACAGTTACCCAAACGTTTATTCATTGGTATCGTCAGCAATGCAGCCTTCAACGGTGCCTACACTCAAAATCCTTTCGAGTTTAAGAACTACGGAGTATCCAAAATCGAAGTCAGTCGCGATGGCAAAACTTTGTGTACCAGACCCTTCGAACCCAAGTTTGCCGCTAAGAATTACTTGAGGTCGTACTTGTCACTGTACGAAGCCACAGGACAGTTAGGAACCAACACCAGTCACGGTATTTCCTACGAAGATTATGCAGGAGGTTACGCTTTGTGGGCTTTTGATTTCACTCCAGACCAAGGCAGTGACGAGGGACATTTCCACCCTATAAAATCTGGGCAGATACGTGTGGAACTTCAGTTTTCACCAGCTCTTCCCGAAACGGTGAATGTCATTCTGTATGCCGAATTCGATAATACCATAGAAATCAACAGTTTGAGAGAAGTCATTCTAGACTATTAGACACTATGGAAAACCCTTGTCCTTCTTTGAATAGTGGAGAATCCATGGAATGGGAGGTTACAGAGAAAGCAAACCCTCAAGACCAAAAAGAAGAAGTAGTGATCATGCAATCCAGATGGCCAGAACAGGAACAACAGTTAGTGGCTTGTTTTGCACAACACTTGGAAGATAAAATGAGGGACATGATTAAAAAAGATTGTTATGGATGTCAAATCGATCATCCCAGTCAAATTCAACACGATAAATGTATGATGATGAGTCAAGAAGAAAAATTGGATGATTATCTGAACGAAGCTTGGAGTCTCATCTCCGAAGAAGACGTGTTACTTCAGTGGTATAAAGGCTTACGTGATCATTCCTCTCCTCCATTGTTTGCTCGAGAAATCGATCGCATCGAAGCTCTCTTGGCCAAAAGTAAAGAGACGAAGCAAACCATCAGTTACTTGTCAGACCGTTTCAAACAAAAAGTCTGGATTGAATTGATGACTTATCATCACCTGTGAAGAAAGGAGAGAAAAAAAACAAGGCTACACAACAAAAAATGGATACTTGGGAACTTTATTATCTTTTGAACCGTAGTTCGTACACTGCTTCTTGGAATCCTGTGGTGTGTGCTAAAGATGAACTACCTCATCGCAAACCTCAAGAGAATCAAGCTTATGTCATCAACACAGATGACAGTCATCTTCCAGGAACTCACTGGGTAGCAGTCTACTTTCCTCAAGAGGGATGTGCGGAGTATTTTGATTCGTATGGATTGCCTCCTTTCGAAGATGATATCATTGACTTTATGAGAAGAAATGCCCAGACGACACGATTCAATAATGTGAAATTACAAAGCACAGATTCTATGGTGTGTGGACAATATTGTATCTATTATCTGCATCATCGCAGTCTTGGATATTCTTTAGAACATTTAGTGACTTATTTTGATCGTCATTCGTCTCGAAACGATGACAAAGTAGATCGATGGTTTTGTGACCATTATGGCTATCTGTTGTCTTTAGCTAGGAAACGTAGTGTACATCAATCGCCCAATGACTTCCAACAGTGGAAATCTCAATTTAATTCACAACGTTGTCAACCATGTCAAAGATAATGTATTATTGTTATGGAAGAAAAACATGTTTGTTCTTTGGAAGAATGTTTGTTCTTTGAAATAATGTTTGTTCTTTGAAATAATGTTTGTTATTTGAATAAAAATGTTGTGTTTTGAAAACCAATGCGTCTGTCGTTTGTTTTACATTTGTATTCATATAAATGCTCTTTGACTTTTCTTTCTATCCCTCACATCAAACTATCTAAACGTTTCAAAACCCTAAACCGCAGAGGGGTGTTTTCCATCACGTCCGCGCTTGAACCATATAAAGCAGGGGTAGTCTCCAGTCTGGCCATCCATTGCTTGACTCATCCTCCTACGAAGATGTGCTCAAGACTAGCTAAGCTGAACGAAGCTTATGTCACTCTGCATCGTATCAGACACAATCTGATGCCAAAGCCTGAAGAGATTGAGAATGTAAGAATGCTACAAGTAACGGAAGACCTCATAGAAGAACTCTTCAGAGAGGAAATTCAAAAAGAGAAAGAAGAATGGACTGAGAAGTATCGACTTCAAAAGCAGCAGAGAGAACAGAGAGAACAGCATCAGCAGCATCAGCAACAGCAACAACAGCAGCAGGAACCAGACAGAAGTTTTGTCGACTGTCGTGTGGACACAAAAGAGTTCTCTTTCTCTTTCCGAAGAAGCAGACCCTATCGTGTAGCCAAACGAGGACGCAATCTTAGACGATAAAAGATTGTCATCCTTCCTCGTACACACAAACACAAAAAACAGCCCTTTTCAGGGCTACCCAATATTCTCGAAAAGAATTAATCATTCAATTTGCTTATGGTATGTGAGGAAGTTAGAAAAAAATTAGAAGTGAGTCTGTAATCACTGTCTCTTTTAACTTTTGTTTTGAAGTGCGTCTATAAGCACAACGTATTTTTTCAAAATAACTTGTTCAATGTATAATTAATAGGAGTCAAGTATAAAAGTGTGGGGTGTTTTCTTTTAAGTCCGCGTGTTTTGTTTTTTTGGTAATGATAGGGATAATGTAAGTTTTTTGGATCTAGGGGGTGTTTTCCATCACGTCCGTGCTTGAACTATATATAAAGAAGCACTCGTCAGTCTGGCTACCCATCGTTGGCGCATCAAAGAAGATGAGCAGAGTACAGAAAATAAGAGAACTTCAAATGCATTTGGAGAATGCTAGGCGTCTCCTGGACGAACTGGCTATGGAGGCCATAGCAGAGCAGGCCAAAATTGAAAAAGAAGAGGAGGAAAGAAAAAAGAAAGAAGAAGAGGAGAAGAAAAGTCCCATCTTGCCTCACCGCATGATGAGACAGACTAGTGAAGTCAAGCCCATGGTGAGGACACCTTCACCACCAGAACCAGTTCGTCCACTACAGGCGCAGCCCCCACCGCAACAATTACAGCCTCGACCGCAACAACTTCAGCCGCATCCACGGTTGCGGAATAGAGGAAGAAATGAAGAGACTTTCACTATCCCTCAAACAGAAGATTGGGATAGTGAAGCCACTCATTCTCCCTCTGCGCTCCCAATCACAAGAGTGAATTGGGAGAATGATTGGAGTAGGAGATGTGTGTGTGGGGCTAGACCTGGGAGATGTCAGCATTAGCCAGGTGTAATTTGAAGTTTTAAAAACAGCCCTTCTCAGGGCTACCCAAATAACAAGAAAAGAAATACTATGTCAATTGCCAATGGGTGTGAGAGAGGAGTAGTGTGATTATAAACACTGACTCTATTTAGATGGTATATGGTGTAATTTTGGATAGTATATAGTATGGTGTGTTTTGGCTGCTTCCCCGTGTGTGTGGTTAGTATAGGGTGTGATTTTGGATAGTATATAGTATGGTTTGTTTTGGCTGCTTCCCCGTGTGTGTGGTTAGTATAGGGTGTGATTTTGGATAGTATATAGTATGGTTTGTTTTGGCTGCTTCCCCGTGTGTGTGGTTAGTATAGGGTGTGATTTTGGATAGTATATAGTATGGTGTGTTTTGGCGGCTTCCCCGTGTGTGTGGTTAGTATAGGGTGTGATTTTGGATAGTATATAGTATGGTTTGTTTTGGCTGCTTCCCCGTGTGTGTGGTTAGTATAGGGTGTGATTTTGGATAGTATATAGTATGGTGTGTTTTGGCTGCTTCCCCGTGTGTGTGTGGTTAGTATAGGGTGTGATTTTGGATAGTATATAATAGGATTTGTGAATAGTATCTAATATGACAAGTGAATGTAGAGGTGTTTACTTTCACGTCCGTGCTTAAGATATATATACGCAATCGTCGGTCCTTGGAGCCATTCAATTTTGAACACATCAAGATGAATTTTGAATTGTTTATCCAACTCCGAGACAGCTGGTTTGGGATCCTTGATGCAGAATATCAAGTGGAAAGACTTGAGGAAGAATTTCAGAGTAACCATGGCTTTGTAAGCCAACTGAAATTAGCAAGAGATTTATTAGAAGGTATGATAGAGGAGGAAGACCAGAAATTAAGAAGACGTATTAAAAGAAAATATATAAGAATAGGGGACTTGAAGCAAGCACTTGATCATGTCATCAAAGTCAGGTGTTTTCTAGAAGAAACATTACATATGATAGAGTGGGAATATGTGAAGTGGGGTCTAGACAGGCTAAAGAAAGCAGAAGCAATGATGAGAATGGTGATGAAAGAACAGGTGATCCAGATTAAAGAAAACTGGTCTAAGGAGAGAAAGGAAAAAAAGAACAAAAAGACGAAAGAGGACTTTGATCTACTCAATCTAAGATGGATGAGAGTTCAGGAAAAGTTTAGAGCTATGGGACATCCTGACTGGATTCCCGAAGAAGAAAAGAAGAAAAAAACAGGAATCATTGGTAAAATCAAAAGGTGGTGGAACAATGGCAGAAAATAAAAGAAGAAGAAGTATCCAAAGGCCCTTTTCAGGGCCACTCATAGGTCTCGAAAAGATAGTAGCCTTCATTGCCACCCTTTTTTCCCTTGTCCCTATACAGACCCGCCATGTTCAATTTCCCTTGACGCTATATAGACCCACTATGTTCCATTTCCCTTGACGCTATACAGGCCCACCCTGTTCAATTTCCCTTGTCGCTATACAGGCCCACTATGTTCAATTTCCCTTGTCGCTATAATACCCCAAGCTGTTTTGTCGCTATAGTGCCCCAAGCTGTTTTTGACTGGATTTTCCCTTGTCGCTATAAATCTTGTCGCCATAGTGCCCCAAGCACTTTTTGACTGGATTTTCCATTGTCGCTATAGTGCCCCATATTACTACTAACCTAGCACCTGATGACCGTGAAGCTAAGCTAAACACAGAAAGGACTAATATATGATCAGTGTCTACATCTGACAGCATATCTAAAGCCTCCTGACTGTTACGTCTGATACTATACCAAGTAGACAATAGTGTAACATGATAGATTACGAAGTGATAATAGTGTAACATGATAGATTACCAAGTATATAATAGTGTAACATGATAGATTACGAAGTAGATAATAGTGTAACATGATAGATTACGAAGAAGATAATAGTGTAACATGATAGATTACCAAGTAGATAATAGTGTAACATGATAGATTACCAAGTAGATAATAGTGTAACATGATAGATTACCAAGTAGATAATAGTGTAACATGATAGATTACCAAGTAGGCAATAGTGTAACATAATAGATTACCAAGTAGATAATAGTGTAGCATGATAGATTACCAACTAGGCAATAGTGTAACATGATAGATTACCAAGTAGACAATAGTGTAACATGATAGAGTACCAAGTAGGCAATATTGTAACATGATAGATTACCAAGTAGATAATAGTGTAATATGATAGATTACTAAGTAGGCAATAGTGCATTCTACAACTATGGTAGTGGGCCAAACAGACAATAGTGAACTTTGCATCATGATACTTGATACGTAGACATTAATGGGACAAGATGATTGACCACGTAGACAAGAGAAAATTCTGTACCATGATACTTGATTTGTGTAACTGGACCAAAACACAATAGTGCACTCTGCACAATTATCATTTTTCGTACTATAAGGATTGGAGCGGAAAGGCATCTGTGACATAACTGAATGTGACTGAAGGCATCTGTGACATAACTGAATGTGACTGTGAAGACATATTTGACATAACTGAATATGACCGTAAAGGCATCTGTGGCAAAACATAATATGACTGTAAAGAAATCTGTGACATAAATGACGGTGACTGGATGTATCTGTGACACAACTGACCTTGACTGAATGTATCTGTTACACAACTGACTGACTGTGATTGCATCTGTGACATAACCGATTGACTGCGAAGACATCTGCGACACAACTGAATCAAACATTAGATCGGAGTCTGATATATACGCTGACCCAATCATTATAGAGCTTGAAGGCTTATGTGGCAGTTCTGACTCTGACTCTAAGGTTGCGCGTAGTCTATCTATACATTGTCCCAATCATTACGGAGCTTGAAGGCATATGTATCAGTTCTGACTCAAACGTTAAGCGTAGTCTATCTAGAAATTGACCCAACCATTACGAAGACGTAATTAAGTTCCATCTGGTTCAAAAGTTTCCTTGGATAAACATAAATATATTAAATGCAGCGAAGATACATTATTTCAATGCAATACTCGTCTCTATTTCTATAATATTGATTAATTGGGATATATTTTCTGTGTATGAAATAGACCGCATATTTAATGTTTTCAGCCGGTATACTTTATTCTGGCTTAATTCACAATATTATATATTTTAATTATCCAACTCTCTTAATCGTTATAATGAGGTCTGCGACAAGTAAACAAACCTAAATTAATTGTATTGCTGTCATTAAACGACAATAGTTCACTTGTTTACATTATATATATATATATATATATATATATATATATATATATATATATATATATATATATATATATATATATATATATATATATATATATATATATATATATGAAGCACGAGTCAGAATACATTTGCTCAATGAACACCGTTAATAAAATGGATATATTTTAATCTACATTGCTAGAAAAGAGGGGGACACTGGTTTGCTGTAAGAATAGATTTATTTTTATATAATTCTAATTTTGTCTTAGGTGGTGGGATAAATAGCACTTATGGACAAAAACATGCATGTTTTTAAAAGCTTTGGGTACTTTTTCTGGTTATTTTCAAAACGTCAGATCGAAGTGTTGATAGAATGTTCTTTTTTGAAATTATGGTCTACAAGGAAAATAAACGTGTTTACTATTATGATATTGTAGTTCGTTTATTTACTAAAAGGTAATAATCTGAACACGTTAAATTCCTTTTAAGAAAATGTATATCTTTATTTTTGTATGAAATTATTTGTCTTTTTCATATCTTATATAAAAGTTTAACAAGATATTGTATTTGGCATTTCATGCTTCTTTATTCCGCTTGAAGAAATATCTGGTGAATACCTTTCTTTGAAATTATTCTTTGTTAATATTTTATACCGATGAACTTGTTCTCTTCCAAGTATCAGCGTTCAAGTTGAGGAATATCTTGGTATCTGCATAAATATTTGACCTAGTAATTCTAAGCGATGACGACGTAAACTGGAAATCCAAAACAAATAAACAAACTCCTAAACAAGTTGTATGCTACATAATTGGCACTAATTACTACTTGTGACATAACAATTTCCAGTCCAGCTGAAATCCAATCTAGTTTGGGATTTGATATTTTTTTCCCATCGATACCTAACACATACTTGAACGCTTTCCTGTTTTGCCATGCTCACATGTCTTGGTCCCAATATTTATTCCATTTTAAGAAGCATTCATCATTTTATGCACCGCTAATACAAAGATTAAGCGTAAGACAAAATGTAGTGATTTTTAAACCTATTTTTTTATATGTCCACACAACATATCTATTGTATTCGCACTGTTATACAATTTCTCAGCTTTCAGTTCCAGCTTGTCTATAAATGTTTCTAGTAATAAGGCATGGTCAAGCCAACTATTTTTTTTAAATCGGATTTTACTTCAATCCTGTTTTCTAAATTTACTTGCCCCTCATTTTCTTCCCTAAGCCGTGCATGTTTAATTTGGGATTGGATGGTTTGTTATAATCGCATTATTGATAAATTTGCGTGTTTCATTTGGGATTCGATGGTTTGTATGATGGTAATATCAATACATGCGAACCCTATCCTCAGGGTTTTATTAGAGGATCTATGTTGGACAAATTAATTGTGAATCATGTCCGCAATATTTCTGTTGCAACTGAAACTGTTCTAACGACATCAGAGTACTACGTCATATGTCTTTGTGCTACATTGTGTACTATGTCATATTCTTACGTGTCTTCGAATACGATTTGTTAATACGCGATTTTTGAAACTTACTTAAGTTATATAGCTGAAATAAGACTATCGTCATTAGGCTATGATTTGTAAGGACAACGCATTTCTTAAACATATACATTTTCGACATTTTGCTACACAATTAGAGATGAGGGAATTTCACATTTATCCATTTGGAATCAATTGACCAGATAAGTAAATATAGTCAAGTATTAACTATTAAAATGAGTGACCAAATAGTCCTCAGGGCATTAATATTCATATTGCATTGAGTCCATGATAAATCTAACAATCGATAGATAAAAGAGAGTAGAAGGAATATTGAATGTCACACGTGTGTTTCATATCCAGGTCCAGGTAAAAGTGGAAAACTAGAGTACCGTAAACGTTTTAGATTTGCATGATCCATCCAGTGTATACATGACGTACTTTATTTGGGAAAGTCACTCTATCTTATTGTTGCATGAAACAAGTATTTGTAAACTATATTTATATCTGTCTTTTATGGCTCTTGTTTCTCGAAGTGTTTTATTGACCAAAATGGTCATTTAGCATGATTTTTTAAACAACGTTTTAACCTTGACAGCAATTGATATTTTAATGATTTTATCACGCACCATTTTGATTCTGTAAGTGTTGATGTGTGACATTGTATTAGTTTATGTTTTCAGTGTATACGTTAAATTAAACTGAATTAAATGTTTAGAAGTTACTTTTTCCATATGTTTACTAAAGATGTAATAATACCAGTTTTAGCGTACTAGTTATTAATTTGTTCTTGTCTAACTACTGTTATAAACCAATCAACATTTCCATTGCATAGATAATATATAATTAATGTTTCATTTTTAATATTAATGTTATCACCGTTTGTAACAAACTCCGAATCTTATATACCGAAATATTTAGTAAGTTAAATTCAACAAAATGTTGTTGAAATGTGCATTATTCAAAGACAATATTGTCATGCATTTAGTAAGCACCATGTTAAGCAGCTTGTTACCTTGTTTCTTGTACAATTTTAAAGTCGTGTGGGTTGATCTTATTTTGAGTACATAAGCACTGTATGAAGATCCGTGTTTCAGAACGCTCTCAACGAAATAGAAAACTAGCTATAGTTTGTATATCGCAGTAAGCCCTGAATGAAACAGACCAATTCTGTTGTGTGTATTGCAGTAAGCCCTGAATGAAACAGACCAATTCTGTTGTGTGTATCGCAGTAAGCCCTGAATGAAACAGACCAATCTATTTTGTGTATTGCAGTAAGCCCTGAATGAAACAGACCAATTTTATGTCGTGTTTTGCAGTAAGCCCTGAATGAAACAGACCAATTCTATTTTGTGTATTGGATTACGCCCTGAATGAAACAGACCAATTCTATTTTGTGTATTGCAGTAAGCCATGAATGAAACAGAACTAGCTATATTTTGTGCATTGTTGTCAGAACGAATACGGAACTCTAATTTATGTATTGCAATAAGATCTGAAGGACACAAAACTCTATTTTGCCTACTGTTTGAATTACACGAGTATATCCGTTTAGTAGAGTAGAAATCGTCAGTGCTATAGCAAGCGACGTGAATTTGACAAGTAGCAAGATAATATAGATGCCATATTTGTCTGTATTCAGTTTTTCTATAACTGTGAAAACTCATTCAGTCTTAACACACAAAATACAAGAGTACACATGGTATTATAAATAGAACATACTGAAGTTGATCATAAGATAGAAATGTCAAATAATATGATAATAACCTGAAACAAATAGTCATTTTTGAAATGAGAAGCAAAGGCTCTCGCACTACTTAAAGTTGTTTTCTATTTCTGGCACCTGTTTGGAAGACATTTTGCCAAAATAACAACATTATTTCAATGTTCTTGGTCGAATGAATACAAATTACTTCGCAATGCAAATATAACTCAATTGTTGGGCTTTTTGTGTGTCCCAGAGCGCGTTATATGTATAGTAAGTATATGTATGGTTGCATTATTTTCAAAGTTTACTTGTGATTCACAATAACTGTGAGAGACCCTTGTGTAATTTACGTCTTATGTTTTTTAAATAACACCATGTTATCCATCATGGGGCTTTTGAAATTCTTTATCAACGTTGTCTGTCATGAAAGTATTCTTGATCCATTTAGGTAGAATTATAATCTTTATTGGGTCTGACATGCAAAATATTGACCAATCAGAAAACATTGTAAATATGTTAGCCCTCATTAAGGCAACGATAAACAATATTTTACTCCCCTCTTTGTGGCTTTTTTTATTAGGATCCACGACACAATTTGCTTTTGAATACAAGGCTAACTATAGGGATTGATTTCTTTGAGGCACTTTGATTTGAGGTTGTACTAGGCACTAGTATGGTCTATGGTGTGAACTTTGATATAAGGTATAGCGTTATTTGCAAGCACAATAATGTCGGTATAAGCGTGCACATTTGGCTGGCACAATGAGTCTTTATTTAACGATATGCGATTTATTGTGTATATAATTTTGTGACGTTGTGTCCCTAATTCACTTTCTTTGAACTGAAATTAAATTAACGAACCAAAAGAACGGTCCATTAGGTGACTAAATTAAAAGAAATTTCTTGTAGTCCATAATTCAATATATTACAAACAGTTTGACAGAAAAGAAATGAAACCCGAAATGATTAATGAAAGCAAAAACCGAATTTAATTTGCCTTGACAGTCGATATGTCTCTTCTTATGTTTGTTGCACATGTTACAACTACGTTTTAATATAACACCATACCGAGAATAGGACGCAAGAATAATCAATATACCGTATACGAACTTCGTGGAAATCTATTTTGATGTAGTTGGTGCCATTAAAATGATATTTCATCACGGTATATATATTTGCAGTTCATATCTTTTTCATTTGCAGGAAGTATCTTTTTTATGTCAGTGACTAGATTTTCATTTTGCCGATTGTGTTAAATTGTTAAATACCGAAGAAAAACGCGTCTGTTATACTTTGTCGGGTAACATATTTAGTAAGTTTCGTTCTTGTTCTATGCATATATATATATATATATATATATATATATATATATATATATATATATATATATATATATATATATATATATATATATATATATATATATATAATACTATATTTTGACTTCATTTAGTTCAATGTAATATCCAACTTTCAGGCTATTTCTGTAAAATTTAAGTTGATATCTGTATCACTGTACTTATGCTTCACGGATGAGTAAGTTTAATTCTTAATGTATTAAATTCATGTTTTTCCAGAGCGCTAACAAACTGACAAAGGAAGACATTGAAAGAGTATTCAAACTCTATGACGTGGTAAGCTTCTTAAGAAATTGAAATTACGTAAGCGTTAATATCGATGCAAATAATCTCACTGTATATCTTAATTGTTTGTCGCTTTCTCTTGTTTTTAAAATTTCCTTTGTTTATCTTTTCTGCAGATAATATGTCGCAAAATATGGCTTAGATGAATATAAAACGTAAAGGGTTTTCATTTTAATGTTTTTTACTGTCAAGAGTCTGAATTCGTTTTTGAAAATCGGGTATAAGATATACATTTAGTTTACTTACAATAAAATTATTTTAAAGAGTTACTCAATACATTCCATACGTATAATCATCAGCATAGAAAATGTATGTCTTTCGAGTTTAATCGGCCCTTTTTTCATGCAGGATGGTAACGGAAGAATAGAAGACGAAGAACTGCATGGGTTTTTGAAAGATCTTATGGAACTCGTAGAAGAGGTAAAACCATAGCTTATTTAAATACCATTGCAGTCAGAAGTTTACAAACACTGGTAAATATCCCTTTAAACAGCGGTTTCTGAACCGGCATTTGATTTTTGTTAAAAGCTTTTATTACTTGTGCAAAATAGGGATACTATAAATCTAATACACGAACAAACTGACAAAGGCAATATCAAAGGGTTTTGCTTGGCTTTTAAAATACGTCATTGTAACAAGATAGACATGAACTGAATGGATGCGTGGATCAAACGACAACACAACACAATGTGAGGAAAATGGAAATCTATGAAATGGATTAATAAAGTATACAGTGATTCTTTCAGATTCTAAACATCAATCTTGTAGAATGAAATTAATGTTCAAACAATCAAGAGGAATGAAATTAAGATTCTAAAATCTTGTGAAGTGAAATTAAGATTCAATATATCTCTGGATTGAAATTAAAATTCAAACAATCACATGGGTTGAAAGTAGGATTCAAACAATCTCATGGAATAAAATTAGGATTCAAACAATCTTGTGGAATGAAATTAAAATTCAGACAATCTCGTGGACTGAAATTAAGATTCAAAACAATTGTGGAGTAAAATTAAAATTCAAACAATCTCGTGGATTGGATTTAAGATTCAAACAAACTTGTGGAATGCAATTCAGATTCAGACAATCTTGTGGAATGAAATTAAGTTTCAAAACAATATTGTGGAATGAAATCAAGTTTCAAATAATCTTGTGGAATGAAATCAAGTTTCAAATAATCTTGTGGAATGAAATTAGGATTGAAACAATCTCATGGTTGGCCCCACACGTGTATCGGCGGCTCACATCATTCATGGATCCACCATGCCCACAATTTTACAAATTAGCCTTTTCGTCTGGTATGGCTTTGATGGTTACACCATCTTCCACATCCAAATAGACGCACAGTCTGCCAGACACACAACATGTTATACCTACACACACATGCGTACAAACAGCACACTGGTCTCCCGAATTTTGTTAGCATACTTGTTTTGGCCACGCCTACCTTTTATGGACCCACTATGAGGCCAGATACAGGGGCTCGTTACAAAGAAACTTAGGAGTATCTGTTCAGGAATCGAGGGATTGGGGGTCTAACCAATAAAATATAACGCAAGGGAAGACACGAGTTCGCACCCCTCGGTAACTTCTAATCTCCAAAGTAAGCCATTCGTATTCAATAATAGTTAAATTTTCAAAACAGCTCGACACACTTCGTTCAGTTTGTGACATATTGGAGACATATTGGAGAAAATGCATTACATGTTCACTGATGATCACGTCTAGACAAGTGCAGTCTGGCAGAGATTTGCATTTGGATTGTCTTGGATTCATCATTGACCAAAATGTAAGATCCGAACAACCTCAAGTTTTTATTTATTATTTAATAAATATAAGCATATGTATAAGTATTTACATGTATTTTCAAACAATAAGTATGTTTCAGGAGTTGACAATGCACCGTGCAACACTGTAACCAGCAATCAGCACTAAATTTACCAAAATCAAGTTGTTTTTGCCACCAAAATTAAAACTCATCACAATGTACATTAGCAATATTTACTGTGGATTTGAGGTTGTTCCGATCTTACTTTTTTAAAAGGCATGAAAATAGAACACCGAGCAATTACTTTCTAATGGAAGATCTATATTATTAAATCCAGTCGTCCTCGGTGTTTCCATAATTAGAGTGTTGACATGGATACATATTGGTTTAAGACATTAGCCCGTTATTGAGACTTCACCAACCTAAACTATATACAGGATAATAGTCGTCATTTCGTTTGTTTTCTTCTGATACGACAAAATATCTTCTTTGTTAATTGTGCATACTTAAGTTTTCTTAGGAAGTTTCGATTTCATTAAAATGCAGTTGAGAAAGCAGGATTATGCACGATCAGTTATAAACCAGAATTTGCCGACGTCTTTCCTCCGTTTGTTCACGTTATTGGTTCTTCCGTGTTGTGTTCTTTAGGACTATGACACTGACGACCTGGCGGAATGCAAACGTATCCTTTTAGAGAAGTGTGATATGAACCATGACGGGAAAATTAACCGTGATGAGCTGACCATGGTACTCATGTCCTGCAGTAAAGCTTCCGGCAACGGTCAAGACGAGGATGAGGAGGAGGGGGAACATAGAAAAGAGTAACCATTTAAGATCAACCGCTTTAGAAATTCCGTCAGCATCCTGACCATGTATAAACAAGTTACTCTTTCACTTTCCTATTGATTCTAAGTTATCATAGAAATGTTAAAACACATCTTTAAAAATAGAAGAGTCCAATCTTTTCATGATATTATAGTAAATAACATATCAAAAGATAATGGTACTGATATTACTATTACTTGATGATGGGAACAAGTTGAACTTTTCCAAAAAATATAAGTTAAAGAATGCCCACAGGCGGTTGAGAATGCTTATGTAATTTTCTATTTTATTTATCTACATGTTACAATAAGCTCAATATGACAATTTATGCTTCCAGCTTATATACCGGAATATATGCATAGCTTTTACAAATCAAAATAAATGTTTTATGCATTTACTTTTAGCATCATTTAGTAATGTGTTGTAGTTCAAATTTGCTTACGGCTTTGCATCGGATAATTTTAAAGTTAACTTTTTCTAGATTTATGCTCGGATTGTAATAATATTTATTTACATAGGTTTTAAAGCTTTTGAACCATGTATAGTGTACCATTTACTTGCCCCTCTCGGCAGATGGCTTTACCAAAGAGTTTTGAAAAGGTTATTATTTGTTTCGAGTATTTAGTAGTCTATATGTTTTATCACACATTACAAGCATTACCAGAATTAAGCTGTGAATGACTCGAATGTAAGATAAAAGTCAGATTAGAAGTGCATATATAAAAAAATGGTCTTTTAAAATGATGTATCGAGAAAAAGATTATAAGAAACACATACAGAGAATATAAATTATTATGTGTCATTACCAATAATAAGACAGATACATTGTACATACGACCAATAAAGAGATTTACGGACAGCACTCTAGATAATCAATCATTACTCCGATGTCGAAACCATAGGTCTGAGAGAAACTTGCAACAAAATTTGTAATTGCACTGGAATTTACACGAGCCATTTTAAATACTAGTACATTAATTAGGGAAGTATACAAACACAATTAAACACGTACATAAACTTACCAGCGCATTTCTATTGTTTAAAATATACAAGTTTCCATTGTCAAAAAGCAGAACAATTTTGCAGAAATGAATGCAAAAACATTACCATATACATTGTTTTGTATTTCCATAGAAAGCATTCCTTTTCTCTCTGAAACGAAGTTTTCTACCTGTATATTTGTTATTGATTTCGTTATTTGTTTTAACTGTATGAATTTTGGAAATGCCAAAAAACCATCCTTTTTTCTTATATTACTAGATATTGATTAGAACTTATTACGAGTCCTTTTCATAATATTATTGTTAAGAATTCTTTTGGACAAAATGTACTTAGTGTTTGCTGATGATTAACAAATATCAGTTTGATTTTAAGTTAGCAGTTGCCTTTACTATTTGTTATTTTAATATGGCATATTGATTCATTTAGTTTTGACATAAAGTTTTGTTCGATCCATTTGTTTGTGCTCTATTTTAGATATTCTTGTGCATAGAAAGTAACACAAGGACTCGGTTTAAATCACGGACACGTCTTTATATCTGATGAAATAAATATACAATAATAACGTGTTATGAATGAAACATAACAGTTTATAACAACTTTTTATTCATACATGGTTATGTTGGGTTGACGTTGTGCAAATCTTTTTAGTCGACAAAATAGCACGCTAGGTTAATCCTCTTTACGACTGATTAGGATTTAGCATTTATTATGTGCTTCAAGAGTGCTTCTGTCATACGTTTTGTTACGTGCTTAGGCTCGAATAAACAGTAACATAGAAAGAGTGAAAATAACAAGCTTGTAAAAAACTTAATAAACAATTTATTCAGCACAAATATTTCCCAGAAAAGAAAAATAAACATACGGTTTTCAGAATCAATTCCAAAATTAATACAAAAATAATTCAAAATATAATCCATTAATGAAATTGCAAAAGTCCTGGTAATAAAAAGTCCTAATAATTCCCAGTTCGAATCTTAGTGAAGCATCCAAGATGGAAGACGATTTCACGTGATGAAGTCAGTTCTGGTCTTATGAAATTCAATGAGCACAATTGTTTTCCAGATAAATCACAAAATAAATCCTCTTGATCCAAACGAATTGAAATAATTTCCAGTACAAGGTAATTTAAAATAACTCAAAACAACACAACTTAATATTCTAACAGCCCAACTTCTACTAAATAGTTAGCTCCAAAACATAATTTATATACCTGTTTTACGTAAACAAGGAAGGGGTCACATGATCTTCTAGAATCTTTAGAACAAATTTACGTTAAAAAAATCTAGTGCACACCGTATGACCCAGATGAGAATCAGTTATTTTTACTCTCAAGAACTAAAAATAGAAAGATGTTTATAACAAAGCTCCATAATGTCCTTGGAATCAACCAATCATTTTTAAAGCTTGTTTACAACTCTGAAGCCAGGTCAGAAATAAAGTCAACATCTGGTGTTTATTTGTAGAGTACAGGTCATCCCACTTTTAAAAAAATCTCCCAATGAATGAATCTTAAACTTAAAATGTCAAATTTGAATCTGACAAACAAACAATTAAAATAAAAATAAATGACTTAAATCAAATATACGTAACAATTTAGACACATATTCTTGAAACTCACAGATACGTACCAATGATTACAATTGCATCTGTCCAAACACGATGAAGGGGCGTCAATGAAACCATGTTATTAGAAAAAATTTGCT
This sequence comes from Unio delphinus, assembly GCA_029339505.1. Taxonomy (NCBI): domain Eukaryota; kingdom Metazoa; phylum Mollusca; class Bivalvia; order Unionida; family Unionidae; genus Unio; species Unio delphinus. The sequence continues at coordinate 12,078,202 of JAQISU010001235.1, forward strand.
TTGAATCAAGAACCTATTACATACAAAATCCTCCCATATTATACCATGGTCTAATAACATTATACTGGCTTTAAATAAATTTAAAGTATTTGATTATGTCATTTGTTGTATCTGGAAACCTATAGTTGTCCTCACCAATCCGTCAATTGTATTCGCTCTAAATAACACGAACGATATATTGTCATCGTGTTGACAGTTCAATACAACTTAGTGAGCAGTGTTTGGTATTGTAATTTATTATCAACTGGAGCTACTATACGTTAGGAAGATTTCAATATTTTAATGCATGAATATAAACGATTAATATAAAATGAAATTATCATTGCCTTCACGTAATTATGCTGACCAAATAACATTATTAAAATCGCACCGTTTACAGCCAAGTTTCATAGTTAATACATGAAGGTTTACATCTTCAGAAATTCGAATGCCTTTATGTTATTGATTGATGGAATTGGCAACACGGTTGCATCATAAGATTATCGGACAAGTGATAATTTAACAGTTCATGCCAGATCTATACGTAATCTGATCTGTCATATAAACATAATAAATTTTCTTATCTATTCTTTAAAAATGGTTTAAGAATCTAAATTTTGCTTCGTACACCATGTTCGTAAAATCACTGGACCAACTTATACAATAACCGCTGAACTTTATAAAACGAACAAATATCAAAAGGGATTTTTTTTTTGCATCTAATCAACATTCTTATAAAATGATACATTCATATTATAAAATGATACATTCATATTATAAAATGATACATTCTTGTAATCGAGTCAGCCCTACCTACATTCTTACCGGTGTACAGTTTATGACACGCTTTACAAAACGAAAAGTAACCTTTCAAACAAAAGAATGAATTACTAATTTCCTTTGTTCACATAACTTCAATAATGTCACCGAATCCCTTTTCAAAACATGAAAAGAGCTGAGACAACAGTGCTATATTAAATGACAGATGGTCAAATAATTCGCAAATTTCCTGAGGAGAAAAATATTGCCTAACATTCTTGCATCTCAGAATCGAATGTATTCTAGACAGATTTGAAATATCTCCATCATGACAAATATCAAACGACCGCAAGGTCTTCAGTCCCATCGACCGCAAGGGTCTTCAGTCCCATCGCTTTTTCGGTAGATCCAGTAGCCACCACTCATAGCCCGCCGATCCCAGTCTACCGTTGGTCCTGAAGCTTTGGTCCCTCAGCTTGAGGTAATCACTATCGTCCTACAAGCCAATCATTTCTATTATCTCAAATCAGGACACAACACCAGACCTTACAAGACAGGAACAACAAAATGTCATTTCAATCGGAGGCGACTCTACGATTGTACTTCTAATGTTATCACCCTTATCATAATCATAATCCTCTTTGTCCTCGTCGTCGTTGTCGTCATCATCATCATCATTTGTAGCTTCAGCATGATGCTGATGACGTTTGTAGTGACATTATTATTATTATTATTATTATTATTATTATTATTATTATTATTATTATTATTATTATAAACAACCGCCGTATTTGTGATGCACTAATAGCAGCAGTCCAAGTGTTACTAGAAAGAATTTGTCAGCGAACGTTACAAACTAAATACCTTTTGCAGGGGTTTTGAATACGAAGCTGCGTCTGTTTAACTCTGAGAGTGTTTTGCGTTTCTTCTCTGCTTATGACCTTTGTAAAAACCTTTCTACTTTTTTCAAGTAATCTCGCATTCCATAATTAGGTTGTGACAATTAGCTGAAGCACTTAATATACTGTTTGGTTTGGTATTTTGTACGTCGCAGTAACGGCTATATCGTGCCAAGGCAAGTACAGTATTATGTCTTGCCAATGGCATGACACATTAACCAATAGGATGGTAGCAATCGAGAATACACGTTTCTGTTCACCACTCCGTCTCAGTAACAACTGAGTCACTATGGCTCCAGCTCAAGCACCTAAGAATCAAGGAAAAGGTAAATGCTTTACTGCTAGTCCATATTACACGGCTAGATTACGAGCTTGTTTGTTCAAATTACCAGTTTGTAAATTTGATGTAATAAAATGGCAACTACCTGAATTACTCAGATTCAAATTTATAGGCAATATATAGAATGTTCTTCAAGATATATTAAAGGCCATGAAAACCTAAGTTCTAAAACATCAATCAGAGTTAAGAAGGCAATTTGTTAATACATGGGTTGCTTTTGTACCATTTTAGATAATTTCAGTCAATATCTCTTATAAATCTTTAAATAACTTTTTGGGAATTTGTAAATGGAAGAGCACCATTTACTTATGTTTTTTCATAATCATGACTTATTTAACCAATCAAGCTTGGTGGAATTTCAAATAAATGTGAACTATGATAGGCAACTTTGGAATATGTGGATTCAATTAGAATCTCTTATGCCAACGATAATGATGGATTCTTATTTGTAAGGACACTATGCCGCTACTATCATTATATTGCCTTGGTTCAGTTTGGCCACGCTTATCTCCACGAATATGTTTTGTAATGATTGCGAGGAGACAAAATAAGTTTGGAGCAATATTATTGTTTCGAAAATCAATTTGTTTACAACAGTTATAGAGAATAAACTACTTAACACTCCAGTAATATGACACCATGATAAGCTTGGTGCTGAAATAATTCTGGCCTTTGTTGACAACAGGAACACGAAATACACTTTACCATATGTTACAATATGTTTTGTTTTGTTTTGTCACGCTGAAATACAGACATGGAGACGTTTACCAACTTCTATTCTAAAATATAAATCTACTGGTTTGCACACAAAAATGAAAATATAAACGGCTGTTTAAAAAAACAAACAAACAACAACTTTCAAATAGTACCATGTTTCAAGATTTGTCTGATTAAAGCAAGTTTACATACTATAACTTTCACATTGATCGGTATCATCGTGAAGACAACATATCAGGAATCATAATCCTACACGCACAAATCGCGTTCTGACATCACTGTTTGGCCTAGTAGTTAGAGCGTCCGCTTTGCATGCGAGAGGTAGTGGGTTCGACCTCCGGCTAAGTCATATCCAAAGACTTACACGAATGATAACATCTAAACCTATATTCTTTATAATGACGTTGGTCATATATTACTAAATGTCTTTGTTTGTATAAATTTTGTGGCACAACACATAAATCAACAGAGTAAACGAAAGCATTGCGATGCAATTAGCAGAGTAATGGAAAAACATTGCGATGCAATTAGTAGAGTAAACAAAAACGTTTTGTGGACTAAAGGAACGAAAGGCAATGAAATCAGTAAAGGAAATGAAAAGGAAATGGTCTTAAATGATTGAGCAAGAATGTGCGTTTAACGTAACATTTTATTCTTGCATTTAGGATTTGTCATTATAAAATCAAGACGTAAAGACGTAAGAAACTATCAAGCACATTACGTAATGGCGTTTATTATGAAGGCATTTATTCGACTTTCAATTTTCAAGAAATTGCCACGCTGTGGATGTCTCGTAGTACTTATCCTATAGACTGGTTACCGTAAGAGGGTGTTGAGAGAGACATAACGCAGAATCAAATAGACTGGTTACCATAAAGAGGGTGTTGAACGAGACATAACGCAGAATCAAATAGACTGGTTACCATAAAGAGGGTGTTGAACGAGACATACGCAAAATCAAATAAAGATAAAACACAGATCCTCTAATTTTAATAACAAATGTATTATATAGGATCTGAACCGTTTATCAGACCTCCTTGTTCAGTGTCCATCACTAGCTTAGTCTATGCGGCTCAGGAGCTTTACTCGAAAGTAGTTACTACCATAGAACTCTTTTTAACATTGTCCAAAAACGTGATGCAAAAGAGATGTATTACAGAAGGCAAGCTGAATTCCAAGGCAGGATGCTTTTAATTTGCAAATTATAACTATGTTCTTTGTTTAAAAACGAGTTCTAATTTTTTTCCTCTTAGCTGATATCGTTGCAGCACCGACCACCATCATGGCATTTAAAATCACCAAGTAGAAGAAAACGTAATTATAACTGCCTCCTTAGAGTGTTCAAACGGGAATGATTGATTACAGAGCTTAGAAGAAGATATTCTGAGAGAAGTCTTTGAGGATCTACACACAACGTACTTTAGCCTTTAATGCAATATTTAAGCTAATTTAGCTGTTATAAATTTTGTTATTTTTTATGATGGACGCTTCTCCCGCATCAATATCAGGATCCGTTGAACAGTGGCCGAAGTTTATAAATTTCTTTAGATTAACCATCTTTTAGCAAGGTTTCAGAAGGTATACAGTTATCGCACCATTTACATTATGTATAAGTCCTAGTAAATGCATATTTGTCTTTTAACCCGGTACCATTTCGTATTAGGATGTGCAACAGATTTGTGTAGGTAGCGAATGGCTTTTACGGTGGAGTATAAGCGAGCTCCATTTTCCATTCCTTCAATATTTTCGAACGTATTGAAGAGCGTGAGGTGGGCAAACCAAAATATGTCAGATTGAACAAATCCATTAAGATTCAGTGCTATAGTTAGCCATTTTATAATATCATTTTCTTTGTAAAATCATTGATGTGGCAGACTACAGACATTCCGTGACGAAATGTTTTCTTTTCACTAACAAAGTGTATTAGGTTTTTTTAACGGGTGAGAAAACATCTCATTGATGTACTTATGGAATATGACCAGTTATTTTCAACATAACAAACACAAAGAATATGAAGAACACAGAAGTAGTTGTAAAGATCAAATATGAAGAGTATCACCTAACAACAGTTAATGGATGAAACTGTAATATTCACTTTATATTTATAAAACACGCAAATGTTCGGAAAGCTGCACATATTTGTTTTACACAGCTATAGAGACATAATATGCTGCAATAACGAGCGTCTCATTTTCATTGCCACTCTAGTACCTATCAGATATAGAGCGTCATATTGTGAAATAAAGTCGTTCCAGGACGCGGTGAGATGAAATTTCACATGGGTACAGACAGAAAATAACGAGAACACTGCGCAACTCTTCATTGTGATTATTTGGACAAATCAAATTCATAGAAAGTTTTTGCTAAAGCGCTGAATATATCAATACTAATAAACTGCAAATACGGCATGTAAGGGATACCAACTGTATAATCAATATGTTCATAATGTGGATACACTAATACAAACCTTAGCAGTCAGTGGTTGCAATATAATATAAGTTAAAAGTGTTATATTCTTTTTGTGGGTTTATTGTCATTTGTCATTATATGATATGCCATAAATGGCGTCTATCACATCATGGGGAGGAGGAGCCAGGGGAAAGCACGGGAAGAACCACCGACCCATGGCCCCCTAAATTAATAAGCTCTATTGTGCTTTATAACGACAGAACGTATAACTTAATACTTAATATGACTTGCATAATAACAGCAATAGGCAAATCACATTGCACATAATCTACGATGTTAGCTAGCCACGCACTAACAAATACATTGGTCTTTAAACGTTAACGTAGTGCTGACTTGTAAATTAAAGCATAAACAATTAAGTGTTAATGAGTCTCGAACGGGAGCAAAAATCAAACATATGTAAGGGGATTTCCGGCATAAATTTACTCATACATTTCCTATTAATAGATAATGCATATTCTATTTTGCATTATTATAATTTCACTTTTTTGTGTTGTATATGATTCACATTGTTTATTGCAGTTTTACGTCTGCCAGTATTTTTTTACTGAATTTATTACTGAATATTTTATAACAATATTTTATTACAATAATTTATTACAATACTGCAGTTTATTTCTTTCGATTCCATGTGAGGGACTGCAATTTTAATATTATACCTGTTAACATTCTTAATTGTGTCTTTATAACTCTAAGTTTTCTCTTTGCAAGTAACATATTTAATTGTATGGCACTGATCATTCTCACACGGTAAAATGTTCCTATATTGAACGCTTCAACGTAGCGCAATTAAAGAAAATACCTGTACGAATCACAAATTCACGAGAAGATACTCGCAAAATTTCTCGCATACCCATGTTGGTCAAACCTAGACTTAGCTAATGCGGACAGATCTGATATCTATGTGTGTGTGTGCATGCGCGCGCGCGCGTGTGTGTGTGTGTTTGTGTGTGTGTGTGTGTGATATGTAATGCTGAAAACCATACACCATTCAGCCGTCTGGGATACGGAAACCTCTTGGTAACAAATTTTTGGTTTTTAGAGTGTTTCGGTTTAATGATGTTTTCCTAGTTGTAACAAAGTGTTTTTTGAAAGTGGCGATGCGGAGAGAGAGAGAGAGAGAGAGAGAGAGAGAGAGAGAGAGAGAGAGAGAGAGAGAGAGAGAGAGAGAGAGACAGAGAGAGAGAGAGAGAGAGAAAGAGAGAGAGAGAGAGAATGAATATAGCTGGATGTGTATAAGAGTGAGTAAGAGTTTTTGACTTTGTTAAACATTCATTGAAAAACTGCTGAACAATGTGCCTTCCAAAATATTACATTTGGTCGCGTGAATAAATAAAGATATTCTACATATAAATACAGTCCTTATCTAAAAGAATATGTAAATATATACTTCTAAAAATCCATAGGCTTTATGAATGATACTCCATAACTTCATATAAATCATAATGTTCTCATGCCAAAACTAGAGCCTAATGTCTTCAACATAGTTTTTTGGCACATCTCGACATCTGAGTGAAGACACCTGACAGCCGTGTCTATTATAATGCACACATGTAATGAATGCTTGCTGTGAAAATCAGATAAGCGAATCTGATTTACATAGGATTATTTACTCAGCAAAGCATGAAAGTGACAGCCATTGACTTTTTAATTAAGCCCATGTATTTAATAAAAACGAACCTTAAACCTTTCTGTTCTTCATTATACCAACGACTAGCATAAAATAACAATTATGCAATATATATGACTGGCGATTTTGAAATGCCTTCATTTTCAGGGATAATGCTGATATTTTTGTAGCTGTCAATTTACTACGGTAAATGTCCTGGCTGAGGAGTCATTCATTCTCTCTTCCTTGTTCATGACATTAATGATCTTTTATTGTTGTCTTCCTATTTTGGCAATGAATGGGCGGTCGGAGCTCAAAACGGTTAAGCACTTTAACTTCAATAAGTATGTAAGCATTGTTAAAGAATATATGATGAATTTTGCTTAGAGAAGCTCTGACATTATGGCAGAAACATTGATATGTATTTGTATACCTTTTTGAATTATGCTTTATTTATATAAAAAATCGTTACCGAAGTCACTAAAAGTCGCCTGTGGCAACAATCATGGAGTATGTTATTTTTTGCTTCCGGAATTCCAAGCTCTATCGGGTTGCAGTTTCATTCTTATTTCAATTATCTTGTTGAAACAAACGCATAATGATAATGAGATGAACTTCGTCATTAAGAGATAGAGATTAAAAATATTGTGAAAATTTATTATCGATTTTACATTATTTTTAAAGTGTATCAAAAATAATATAAGTCCTGGACCAGATGGCATCACAGGCAAGTTATATAAGATATTTTTTCAAGATTTGAAGAAATATTTCAGTGAGGAACTTATAATATCTAAGAAAGGCAGCCTACATAGCTTGCATTTGATCCCAAACGAGATGTAAACTTTACCACTCCAATTCGGAGGAGGCCGCGATACTTCAGTTAATTAATTGTAGGACTCGTAACAAATACAAAAATGTAATTGGAGGCATTCGAATCTTGTGAACAGCATTGCAAGTACAAGTAAACCAAGAAGAAGTATATATATATATAATATATATATATATATATATATATATATATATATATATATATATATATATATATATATATATATACATCGTTAAGAGACTGTTATTACATTTGGGTCCCAATAATGTATCCAAATGTTATTTTTGGCATTGAGCATAGAATGAGAAAATAATTCTTTGGATTAGTGTTAACTATTATAATGGATTGTTACCTATGTACCGGGGAATAATAATAATAATAATAATAATAATAATAATAATAATAATAATAACAATAATAATAATACTAAAAGATACACAGGACAAAATATTAGAGTTTTGTTTGATAACGTTAGATTTACAGAAAATAATATTTTACAGTCTGCCGATATCGAAAAGAATTTCGATTGACTCACTTTTTCTTGTTGTTTTAAGCGTTGGATTATATTAAGATTGGACCAAGTATAAATTATAATCCCTTTTGTCAGTACGTTGTTCTTGAGAAAGCAATGGCGTGAACCTATATAACCAATTATTTGAAATAAACATACTTTGCTAAATATTGTTATAGACTGGAAACACGTTTAAGTAAAATTGTTAACCTCTCTGATCACTTAAGAACAATTACTGGTCTTTCATAAAAAAATATGGAGGTTTGAAAAATGACAGTCTGGTCTATTATTCTAATAAACCTTTCAAACGGACCAGCTTAAGTCTTACAATACTTGGAATTAGAACCAAGATTTTACTGAAAGACATTTGTCTTGAATAATGGAAGTTGCGAAATATTTCTTTGACTTTAAGTCTTGCAGTTAGAAATTTCGCGATCGCAAAACTAATGCTCACTCACAATAATGGCAATGCATGTTGGATAGACTGTTAGGAAATAACAATGTAAATTAAGGGGTGATGCGGAGAGAGAGAGTGACACACATTCACAAATAAACATGTTTCGGTTGCTAAATGTTTTCTCTGAGGTTTTTATAGATACGAAAAAGAATGTTTATTCCTAAGCGTACATGTGGCGCTATATATATATATATATATATATATATATATATATATATATATATATATATATATATATATATATATATGCTTGCTTGATATTGCAACATAAGATCATTCAGTTTGTCTGATTTGCATGCATTGTTGCATAAACGCACGCTTGTAGGCAACACTTATTGTCAAATTTGTTTTAGTAGAATTAAAGTTTAGAATGTCTGGAACAGTTTATATTTATATATATATATATATATATATATATATATATATATATATATATATATATATATATATATATATATATGTCAATTTCCCCCCTCTGCAATTTGGGTTCAGGCACAGATTCAGACTCATTAATCCTGCAAGTAGCGTTTAAACCTTTGGGTCTTAGCTGGTTGTCCTGACATCCAGATACGTGAGAAGACAAGCTTTTGTGTTAACTACTGAAGTACAAGTATTTAATGATTCTGCTTCATTGAAAATCAATTTAGTGAATCTAGGTTTTAGAATACTGTTTTGTTCATAATGTCGTGATAATGCAAAATTAAACCAACTAAGTATGTGTTCTATTGATTACATAAATTACAACAGGATACACATAGTCTTGTTTAAATGTCCTGCATACAGGCATTTAGTTACGTGGTTCGTTTTATATATTATCGTGATAAGACTTTTGATTAGTCTATTGTTAATCCCAATATATGTTGGCGAGGTAGTCAATTATTGTTTAAACTTTGCGTGGGACATTTCGTGGGACATTTTATGGGACATTTCGTGATGTGATGTGCTGATATTACTTGCCAATCGTAATTAATCTATCTCAGCGTTTGCCAAGAATTTAGCAGTTAACATGCATTTTCGAATTGGAAGTGAGTTTCACTTTTATTGAGATTTTGGCAAACGTAACATTTAAATTTGGGGTCAAATTTTGCCTAGTAATAAACGAATGCCTTCTATGGGTAAAACATAGACTGTTCCAACTCTCTCGCGTCCTAAGAATAAGTCTGATGACAAATTTACACAATAGAGAGGAACATGAATAAAGCCGCACTCTACTCCCTGAATATTAACACTCTCATTAGAAGAAAACGTCCAGAAAAAGGCAAGGTACCTGACAAAAACGAATGTTATGCTTCTGGGTCTCTTAAAATTTGTAGAGGGGTGGAATTGGTCGAATTACCCATGGGTGATACAACAGATGTACTGCTTTCAGTACATGACCATAACCTTGACCTTTTATAAATAAGAGCATTTTAAATAAGTCTGTCTTGATTCTGATACCTATTTGTCTATATGTATAAATGAGAAATAACATGTCTTTTCTTCTTGCAATATGTACGCATTGCAAGATCAATTATGTATAATAAAGCTTCTCGAAAGTTTTATTTTAACGTTGTACCAGTTTGAGATTTGGAAGGGATTGTATTAGACTGAATACTGTTCGGCCAAAAGACTATTGAGTTAGAAGTCTTGTTTACAAAAAAAAAACTTTAAGATTTAAACTATACTCATTAGCGGTACGAGTAGCATATTCCAAGGTTTCCATTTTGTGTTCGTGAAAATAAGCCTTCATGTCACTTAGGACACAGTTCATAAAATCTTCAAGCAGTATAAGTTATTTGAAATTTTCAATCGTTTTCAACTTTCTTGGCTAAGCACCATCTATCAAATAACTGTTCTTTTTTGCAAGCAAATTCGACATGAGTTTTATAGCTTCTTTTTATAGTTTCTGAATGTCGGTCTATAAGCTTCAGTGACTAACTCATAACCCCTTATGATGTATTCTTTGAGCACACCATAGTCACAACTTTGGTGAACTGACAGAGAATGGCAAATATCACTAGCCTTACCATTGAGTAAACATTGTAATAATTGATTCCAATGCTCCCTTAGCCATTTCAAATTTTCAAAACGAGTGAAATATTTGTGTACTTCTGTTTCTATCTCACAGCGATTTACGCCACGGCTAATGGAAGCCATGCCTTGGATGCCATATGAAAAGAAAATTAGGTCTCCTGTCTTCGCTCATTCAATAATAATGAGAAATGAAAAACTACCAGCCCTAGGAAGACAATTAAGTGTATCTCTCTTTATCACAGCACTCGACAGCAGCATGATGCTGTTTAACTAAAAAGTATTGTTCCATCAGTTCAGGAACCTACTTCAACACTGCATGCACTGAAGCTTGTTTTTGGAAAAAAAAAATTCCCAACCTTTTTTCCCTTGTTAGTCGTAATACGTTTGATCCTATACCCACATTTACATTTTATTTAGCGAATCATACATTTGTAGGTTGGTTACCAGTATCAAAATACAGTAACTGCATGCAAGCTATAATTTATGATCTGATTTATGATGTCAAGAAACACCTTTATCTATATTTATATCACCGTTTTGTCCATGCTTCTATGCATACACATGGCTCATAAGCCTCGTTATTCTTATTCCGTTACTGCTTAAGGTTTTTCTTTCCTGTCACCAAGAATGAAATGCACATCCTAAATATCTTTATGTACGTTTTATAGCGTGCGAATGATAACGTGTTGTCTTTTCTGATTGCAATTTAGCTATAACGACGTTTACACACATTATTTGAAATTCTGTAGGCAAATGAGCAAACCTGGATATGAATTTAGAATTCGGTGAAAGTAAGTCAATTTATTATTAAAACTACAGTCTCTAAAATGATTGTTTACGATATCAAAACGTAACCGTGTGCATCTCTGGTTAATGCTTCTACCAGAGCCTATTTGGGATGGTCACTATGCTACCATAAAGAAGGGCGAGACCATTCATCTTTCTGCAAATCGTTTGCATAAAAAGAGATTAATTTCCATCTGTATGACACGTACAGGAGCACCAGTTGTCATGAACATTTATCATACTTTTGTCTGCATTCGGAAGTGAGTGAAATATGTAATGTAACTAGTCTACAATTTTGACGATGAATCACACATAGAAGGCATTATTATACAACATGCTTGCGAAAACGCAGACGAGGGAAGAAGTACAGAATAAAACCTGTTTTCCATTTCCATGGCAAATCAGTAGTTTTGTTCTTATATAATCGCTTTCAGATCAATACAATATTGACAAGTGGATGATGTATCATTTCATGGCATCCGGCAAATGCAAAATTAAATACGATTATACGCCCAAATTCTGTTTTTGCCATTAAGATGTCAGTAGGATTCGCCATCAAATAATTAATTCACTTCATCTGTCGCCAGGCTCACAATTAAGTAACAGAGCTCTGTAATGGATTATTTTTGCAGAGTAATTAATAACAAATATTATTTTGCTATTTAAAAAAAAGTCAATCGCACGTTCAGCACCATGTCATCATTTTACAGGATTTAAGAAATATACTTTTAAAACTGTTATGAAAGTGCATACACATGCTTACTTTTTTTCTGGTTATTCACCAGGTTTGGTTAGGTCGATTCTAGTGAGTCCCAATGCGTGTTTACCTCGGCTTTACTACTTTGTCAGGAGCAAATTTAATGATTAACCAGGGATAGCTATCTTGCTTAAGGCGATTCATCTGGCGTGATTATAACGGTTTTGGTGATTCATTAGGTTCAAGGTGAGGTTAATTCTGTTATAATGATTTTTCAGGGGTAGTGGAGTTTGCTTAGCGTGGTCAGCCTAGTTCTGGTGATTCGCCAGGTGTAATTTTCATGCGTTCTATTCATTCGTTAGCCTCGGTTACGCTTCTTCTGGTAATTCGTCAGGCTAGCCCACCGAGTTTCTGATGATTCGTCAGGTGTGATTACCCACCCAGTTATGGCGATTCGTCAGGCTTGGTTACCTCGATTCTGCGTGCGTGGTTAGCCTAGTTATGGTAATTAGTCAAGCGTGGTTACATAGATTCAGGTGATTTATTAGAAATGATAAACCCTTAATTAATTTGGAGTGTTACAAAGTTCTGGTGATCTATTGGGAGCAGTTACCTTGGATGAGTCAGGCATGACAAACTTCATTGTATATTTATTGCACTTTTAAATACGTTCAGAGATTTTATTGAAGAGAGAACTTATCATTTGAAGATCGAAGTTGTCAATAGAAGACAAGTTAAGAATTAAGGCCTAAACTTATCAAGCCATATCATTTGATGAGATTTATTCATTGAAAAACTTGTCCTGCACATGATATATGTTTTCCTCCTTTGTAGAATGTCACCTGGAATCGAGCCATAATTATGTCTTCCAGTTCAGTATCCACGAAAGTAGTCCAAATCTATTGGTAGGGACTGTTTTCTCCCTCATTTTCGTGATGATACAAGAGTTCGATTTCAGCTTTCTTGGTATGGATTTAAAGGTAATTGTTTTAATTTGCCTATAATGTTCGATTTACATATTTCTTCTGCTAGGTGGACAGTCGTCGCAAGCAATTATGAGGTCCAGATGTATGTATGTTGTTGACCAGTTGGCAACACAATAGTTACTGCAGCAGGATTTTGGCCCAGGTTTATTTGCTTTATCTCCTTGTATAAATCATACTATGCTGACTTAAAACTGCAGTTTTTACACATCATTGTATGCGTCTCTCACATATGGTACCTTGATTGCCATGGCAATGAATAATATCGTTGCACATGTCAACATTATCTCATACAGGTCATAAGTGTCATATCTTGCTCATTCACTTCTATTTCAGGTCGATTTTACTTTTGGATCATGACTGTATAATTCTAGCAGATCCAGGTTTGCAATTGCAGTATGGAGTCACAGGAGACTGGAGACCCAATTTGTCGGCTTCGTCACTTGTTCCTCCATTTGCCTTGTCACTTGAACAGATATTTCACCGGAACGTTTAAATGTATTATTAGACAGATATCTGGCCCATGCTATGGGGAATGTTGCAAGGTTTAAACCGTTTTGTTTTTTTTCCTGTTGTACTGTTTTTATGGTTTCATTTACAATATCTGCATGTAAATACAAGAAGTAATCTCTTTATAATTAGGAAAAGTCATGCTACCTTGCTTTCAAAGAGCTCAACAAGATCTGCAATACTTTTGAAAGCCTAACATCTGAGAGCCTGTCCCCCTTAATGGGTGAAAATGACATCACTACCTTGGTTAGAGGAAACAAATATACCCGAGGAGAATATTATATTATCTCAAAGAGTAGCAAAAGAACGATACATATATTTTAACCTATACGCCTTTACCTTTAAATATTCCCAAAAAGAACGATACATATATTTTCACTTATACGCCTTTACCTTTCAATATTCCCAGTAATAATAGATGGATGCCATTTAATCATTGTAATATGCTTCGAAAAGTTGTTCTTAAAGGGCATGGTTAAATTAGTTCCAGATTATCATAATGTTTTAAATTTGTAAGGAACACTGTATACGGTTGAATGAAACTAATAATGTATATATGTACCAAACGTTTGGGCAGAATATGTTAAGAAACCATTTGCTAACCCTGGTAAAGGTTTGATGTGTTTTCATTATTCACCCCTGACTACACCATTTTGCCAGATTAATTTATACACAGCATTCAAATTTTTTCAGACGAAAACGCACTGTTATGTACATATCTTACTGTTGACTTGAATCATTGTTTGGGCAATTTGCCTTATTGGTGACTCGAAGCGTTATTTGGGCCATTTGTCTTATTGGTGACTCGAAGCGTTATTGGGGGTATTTGTCTTACTGGTGACTTGAATCATTGTTTGGGCTTTTTGTCTTACTTGTGACACGAATCATTGTTTGGGCTATTTGTCTTATTGGTGACTTGAATAATTATTTGGGCTATTTGTCTTATTGGTGACTTGAATCATTATTTGGGCTATTTGTCTTACTTGTAACTTAAATTATTGTTTGGGCTATTTGTCTTATTGTTTGGGCTATTTGTCTTATTGGTGACATGAATCATTATTTGGGCTATTTGTCTTATTGGTGACTTGAAGCGTTATTTCGGGTATTTGTCTTACTTGTGACTTAAATCATTGTTTGGGCTTTTTGTCTTACCTGTGACTTGAATCATTGATTGGGCTATTTGTCTTACTTGTGACTTGAATCATTGTTTGGGCTATTTGTCTTATTGGTGACTTGAATAATTATTTGGGCTATTTGTCTTATTGGTGACTTGAATCATTATTTGGGCTATTTGTCTTACTTGTAACTTAAATTATTGTTTGGGCTATTTGTCTTATTGTTTGGGCTATTTGTCTTATTGGTGACATGAATCATTATTTGGGCTATTTGTCTTATTGGTGACTTGAAGCGTTATTTCGGGTATTTGTCTTACTTGTGACTAAATCATTGTTTGGGCTTTTCGTCTTACTTGTGACTTGAATCATTGATTGGGCTATTTGTCTTACTTGTGACTTGAATCATTGTTTGGGCTATTTGTCTTATTGGTGACTTGAATAATTATTTGGGCTATTTGTCTTATTTGTGACTTGAATCATTATTTGGGCTATTTGTCTTATTGGTGACTTGAATCATTATTTTGGCTATTTGTCTTACTTGTGACTTAAATTATTGTTTGGGCTATTTGTCTTATTGTTTGGGCTATTTGTCTTATTGGTGACATGAATCATTATTTGGGCTATTTGTCTTATTGGTGACTTGAAGCGTTATTTCGGGTATTTGTCTTACTTGTGACTTAAATCATTGTTTGGGCTTTTTGTCTTACCTGTGACTTGAATCATTGATTGGGCTATTTGTCTTACTTGTGACTTGAATCATTGTTTGGGCTATTTGTCTTATTGGTGACTTGAATAATTATTTGGGCTATTTGTCTTATTGGTGACTTGAATCATTATTTGGGCTATTTGTCTTACTTGTAACTTAAATTATTGTTTGGGCTATTTGTCTTATTGTTTGGGCTATTTGTCTTATTGGTGACATGAATCATTATTTGGGCTATTTGTCTTATTGGTGACTTGAAGCGTTATTTCGGGTATTTGTCTTACTTGTGACTAAATCATTGTTTGGGCTTTTCGTCTTACTTGTGACTTGAATCATTGATTGGGCTATTTGTCTTACTTGTGACTTGAATCATTGTTTGGGCTATTTGTCTTATTGGTGACTTGAATAATTATTTGGGCTATTTGTCTTATTTGTGACTTGAATCATTATTTGGGCTATTTGTCTTATTGGTGACTTGAATCATTATTTTGGCTATTTGTCTTACTTGTGACTTAAATTATTGTTTGGGCTATTTGTCTTATTGTTTGGGCTATTTGTCTTATTGGTGACATGAATCATTATTTGGGCTATTTGTCTTATTGGTGACTTGAAGCGTTATTTCGGGTATTTGTCTTACTTGTGACTAAATCATTGTTTGGGCTTTTCGTCTTACTTGTGACTTGAATCATTGATTGGGCTATTTGTCTTACTTGTGACTTGAATCATTGTTTGGGCTATTTGTCTTATTGGTGACTTGAATAATTATTTGGGCTATTTGTCTTATTTGTGACTTGAATCATTATTTGGGCTATTTGTCTTATTGGTGACTTGAATCATTATTTTGGCTATTTGTCTTACTTGTGACTTAAATTATTGTTTGGGCTATTTGTCTTATTGTTTGGGCTATTTGTCTTATTGGTGACTTGAAGCGTTATTTCGGGTATTTGTCTTACTTGTGACTTAAATCATTGTTTGGGCTTTTTGTCTTACTTGTGACTTGAATCATTGATTGGGCTATTTGTCTTACTTGTGACTTGAATCATTATTTTGGCTATTTGTCTTACTTGTGACTTAAATTATTGTTTGGGCTATTTGTCTTATTGTTTGGGCTATTTGTCTTATTGGTGACTTGAAGCGTTATTTCGGGTATTTGTCTTACTTGTGACTTAAATCATTGTTTGGGCTTTTTGTCTTACTTGTGACTTGAATCATTGATTGGGCTATTTGTCTTACTTGTGATTTAAATCATTGTTTGGGCTATTTGTCTTAATGCAAGTTTTGAATTCTAAGCCAATACGTTACGCTTGTTTCGTATATTCCCCATACTAATTCTTAATTAGACCAAGAATATATTAACAAAATGACAGACACACCTTTTCAATATCCTTGGTATTGTGAATAACTTAGCTTCAAAATATGTAAAGCCCTCAATATTTCAAAACTGGACCTTTTTATGACGCGTTGGTAGATTATTAACACTAATCGGCCATAGTATGCATTTTTGTGATTTGCCTTCGACGTCCCATGCTTAAAACGAGTAGACATTCTACAATAAGAAAATATGCAACTTTCCCACCTGTACAAAATACAATGACTCTTAATTTTGAAAGATACAATGAATCTTAATTTCTGCGTCAGGAAATTTATTTAAATCGTCCACTTTGCAGCAGTGCATATAGTTCTAATGTGCTTTCTTTGGACCGAAACACTAATGTTTTTTTCCGCTAAGAAGTATTACGGATAATTCAAATATAATTAAAGGAGTGAAGGCGATAAACTCAAAAGTGGCATACAATCAGTCGACAATTAAATCCATCGGTAATACGATTGTTGGATTTATCGCGTGCTTTTACTTCATTATAAATGGCTGTAATACTCGTTAACAGTTTTCAATAATATTTTCACTGACTAACAATCAAAGGCGTAGCCTATTAATACTGTATGAAATTTACCCATTTGTTTTCTTCTCTAGAATTACTAGCTTAAAAACCGGCATTTTCTTTGCTTAGTAGTTCATTTTTGTCCAGTCATTAATTTCTCCTTTTGTTTAAAAATGTTGTAAAGTCTAAAAATAGGCAGCAAACTAATACCCTTGTGATGTATTTGCATTGACTTTCTTCTTTATAGCTGCTGACCAAAAGTCTGGATAGTGTATACATATTTTCGCTCCTATTGGTGCAATTAAATTGTCCGTAGATATTAGCAAGTACTGGATAAAGCATCCACTCCTCTAGATTTCCAGGCTTCAGATAAAGACATCATGGTAAATACCAGTAATTGTTTGAATTTAGTGTAATTAATATAAATTAAACTAACATGGAGGTAATATATCCTTTAGAGTTGAATTATCAATATTGTAGTGATTGTTTGTTCTATATGTTTTTATCTGCCATTTTACCTGAAGAGTCACGAATAACTTTCGGTTCTAATTTGACAATGTAATCAGGTGAAAATATGAGATGCAGATGTACATAATTCAGTATATTTTATATAATCTTTTTCAAAATACGATATAATTTTAAAATATGTCCGTCAGCTTCATTATCTATTGATGAGAATGAGTTACCAGAAAAACAGGACAATTTCCCTGTTTTAACTGATCCACATCTACCACAATCAACCGTGTATCTAATAATCAGACATAGATTAGACGTTTTCATGTATCTAATAATCAGACATAGATTAGACGTTTTCATGTATCTAATAATCAGACATAGATTAGACGTTTTCACATATCTAATAATCATACATAGATTAGACGTTTTCATGTATCTAATTATCAGACATAGATTAGACTTTTTCATGTATCTAATAATCAGACATAGATTAGACGTTTTCATGTATCTAATTATCAGACATAGATTAGACGTTTTCATGTATCTAATAATCAGACATAGATTAGACGTTTTCATGTATCTAATAATCAGACATAGATTAGACGTTTTCGTGTAGCTAATAATCAGACATAGAATAGACGTTTCATGTATCTAATAATCAGACATAGATTAGACGTTTTCATGTATCTAATAATCAGACATAGATTAGACGTTTTCATGTATCTAATAATCAGACATAGATTAGACGTTTTTCTTCATATCAGTTCCTCTCCATTACGTCTTGATTCTGGCCGAGTGGTCTAAAGCGCTGTCCGTTACGGACCACTGCCATCTCACCTCTGTCTGCGTATGTTCGAGTCTAAGATTCGGCAAATGTAGTTATGTGAGAAAGCATGCCAGTAGCTTCTCGTGGGTCGGTGGTTCTTTCCCGGGTTTGTCCGGGTTCTTCCTCCACCATTAATACTGGCCGCCATGTATAGCCTATATTGTGCTGAAAAATGGCGTTAAACCAGAAAAAACAAAAAACAAACGTCTTGATTCTATATAAAAATTAAATTCTTAAATTAGGTCAACGAGACTATCATATTTAACATTTAATTTAATATTTCAGTGCTCGTCAAGGAATTATACTCATTAATTAAGATCTTAAAGGAAGTTTACCTTGTTTTCAGGTAACATCTTACATTTCGACACACACACCATTATATTTATCTGTCTGTCTGTCTGTCTGTCTGTCTGTCTGTCTGTCTATCTATCTATCTATCTATCTATCTATCTATCTATCTATCTATCTATCTATCTATCTATCTATCTATCTATCTATCTATCTATCTATCTATCTATCTATCTATAGCACTACATCAGTAAAAGCCCCTTGCTCTTTCATACATTATCCAGCTACATCAGTAAAGGTCCTTGCGTAAAGACGTTTGTATTAGGATGTCACGGTGTCACGATAATATAATTTGACTGGGTGGGAAGTAATATCACATGTCTGCAGCATGATGCCACAGTGATGGACATCACCATAAATGAAATTCACCGATGTATCCACACCGGTATTGCAGATGCAGCAACTGTTGGTCTTGGTGTGGCTGGAATCACATCAAGGGCAATCGGACTTTTGTGTCTCTGGTGGTGCTATCAAATTAATTTCGATACGATGACGTTTAAAAATGTTTGTATATTCAGGGCTGCTTGCAACGGCACAAAACAGTCTCAACATAATTAGTAAACTCTATTTGGTGCCAATTAATGGTAAAGCAATTAACATGGCAGAGCTCGAGACAGTGCTGGTGGAAATGGAAATTCAGAGAACCGATAAGAAATCGTACTGTTGCTGACTCACACACAGCAACAGCAGATAAAGATTGACCATTTTGATGCATCAGCATCAGTTATAATCCCACAGCATGTTTTATATAGTCGGCATATGCATAAATCTAACCTAACCCTAACCCTATGCATAAATCGATCCACTAGTGGAGATACCAGTAACCTGTAACGAGTAATTCCAAAGACCTATACAAATGGTACTAAAAGTTGCTTGGAGCTCAGCAATTGGTAATTAGTGTAATGCAAGGTCTGCCCTAGTGTCAAGATAGTGTGATTAGGTAGAACATGATGCCACATGTTTGCGGGGAGATGCCCTTGTGCTAGACATCGTTATAAACTGAAACACTGCCGATATTGTTGCGATATTTCTCATCTTATTTAAAGTTACGATACAAATTAAAACAAATTAAACAAAAACTAGGGTTTACACATGTATTAATTATTGAAATTATTATCCAACGATTGTCAACGTTTCACATTTCATGTGTTTGTCAAGTGTCCGAAAAAAGAAACCAAGATCATCCAATAGGGGCATTGTTTCTGATAATTAAGTGATGATTGCGATTAGTTATGGGCAACGAGTAAGTTACTCGTTAACTATTCTTAAGATCGAATAGAGTTATCTAACTTAGACTTAATTAGTTTTCGTTCATGATGGAGTGATATTAAAACCCCCTTTTGAATTCCCTTCTTACGTTCAAGGGGTTTTGTCTCATCCTTTTATCGTGTTTGTCTTTTTGTAATTTAGTAACTTAGATCAAATCAAGAATATTGAAAAATAGAGTCATACAAATGTTTGCTTTGGGTGTTTGACATTTGTTCAAACCCTAAATATTGTTTTAATTACTGTATTTTAGATACGTTTTGAGAAAATTAAGTGTCTGGCCTAGTATTCTTCAAGGTAGAAATGCAAGCATTTCGCCCAGGGTGCAGGCTTATTTTCGTTGTGTACATTGGTTTTCTATATTTCACCAAAAGCAGCCGCAAATCTGGACTTTATGCAACTGAATTCTTGCGATATGATATACTCAGAATTGACCAATCAAATCTAATTTGACGTGGATAATTCATATTAGAAACAAAGTCATAAATTGGTTTAAACCATTTGAAGAATAATTAGTATACAATATTGATACTTTTAATTTAAGATTATTGTTTTGTTGGCCATAAAAAAGTATGACTTCATTAACACAGCTAACAAGAGCAGTCCAGACTCATTTGAATTTTTAACTAGCACATCATTTAAAACATATGTGTCAAACTCAAGGCCCGCGGGCCACATCAGGCCCGGCGTACTATTATATCAGGCCTGAGAGGTCTTGACCGGCGTACAATTATATCCGGCCCGAGAGAGAATTTTAGGCAAAAATATTTTTTAATGGCCCTGCGACATAAAGTGCAAAACAAATTCCCTAATTAGCAGCCTTGCCGAACGATAGGCTACCTGAGAGCGTTCTCGCTTCGAACAGAATAAGCGAAAATAATAGTTGTGTAGTGAGTGGATGTTCGTCGTTACAGTAACCTAGCAACGTTCAGTTGCTCGTTTTGGATTGGCGCATACGAAATGAAAAGTAGTGTAGTGCCCGGATATTACATCACCTTTTCCCGCTATGGCTAACGTGATATCAATCAAGCGTCTGTCGGTAGATGCACAAACTTTTTTTTTTTAAATCAAAGCTAGCCTTAAAATGGCCAAGAGAAAATTTGATTCTGAAAACAGCCTTTCAAAGCCGCTGGGAGGCTGAATATATGTTTACTGATATTGGCGGTAAACCCGTGTCTAATTTGTGAAGATAATGTGGCTGTGATCAAGGAATATAATCTGAGACGGCACTACGAGACTAAACATCAAGACAAGTTAAAAAGTCTGAATGCAGAGCAGAAGCTACAGAAGGTAGAAGAATTGAAGAGGAATCTAACATCACAGCAGACGTTTTTCACCAAAGCAAAATCACAAACTGAAGCTGCTCTGAAAGCAAGTTTTATTGTGGCGGAGGAGATCGCAAAATCAGGCCGACCATTTACAGAAGGAGAGTTTCTGAAGCGCTGAATGATGAAAGTGTGTGACGTCTTGTGTTCAGACAAAAAGCAGATGTTTGCAAATGTAAGCCTTAGCAGAAATACGGTTGCTAATCGGGTTTGTGAGATGGCCACTGATGTGAAAACACAGCTGATCGAAAAAGGCAAAGACTTTGTTGCATTTTCCCTTGCTGTCGATGAAAGTAATGACACGACTGATACTGCACAGCTCGTCATCTTCATCCGTGGAGTGGACTCTAGTTTGAATGTTACAGAAGAAATATTGGACATGAAATCCATGAATGGGACAAGGACAGGAAAAGAAATTTTTGACAACGTATGTCAAAGTTTAACCAACATGAACCTGCCTTGGGACAAAATTGTTGGACTTACAACAGATGGAGCACCGGCGATGTGCGGCGAAAAAAGGGGACTAGTTGGAAGGATGCGGTTAAAGCTGCAGGAGACGGGACCACTTGATCACTGCTATGCATGATGCAGTGAAGGCATTTCAAGTAAAGCTGCGCTTATGGGAGACGCAAATGCACCAATGCATCTTGTCTCACTTTTCTTGTTGCCAAGCAATGTTGAACCAAGTCAACGCTATGGTGTTTCCCAATGCACAATTTGCTGTAAAACTTAGCTTACTTCGCGCCGAGTTCGCACGGCGCTTTAGTGACTTTGAAGCACAGAAAAGTAATTTCGAGCTGTTTCGTAACCCATTTGCCATAGACGTGGAAACTGCACCTGTACATTTGCAGATGGAGCTAATAGAGCTGCAGTGTAATGGGACACTAAAGGCAAAGTACGACACTGTGGGGCCTGCACAGTTCACTCGGTTCATTCCTGAAGAGATGCCCCAGCTTCGTCTACATGCGGCTCGAACCTTGAGCATGTTTGGTAGCACATATCTGTGTGAGCAGCTGTTTTCTGTGATGAAGATTAACAAAACATCACACAGCAGTCGTCTCACTGATGAACACGTGCGCCCATCATGAGAATCTCAATGACGCAGAATATTACTCCTAACATAAACGAACTTGTAGCCAAGAAAAGATGCCAAACATCCAGCTCTGACAAATTGGCATAAGAGTGAAAATGGGTATGCCAATGATTTTTTATTATTAAAACTTTTTTCTGTTTTAATTTATATTATGTTTAAAAAAGGTTTATGTTTCCGCTTATTGAATGTTTATCCTGTTCGGCCCGCAACTTTACGTGTGATTTGAGTTTTGGCCCGCTGAGCGATTGAGTTTGACACCCCTGCTCTAGGGTAACAAATATTTGGATTTCAGTTTGTCTTTACCTGTTATGTGAAAGTGTTGTTCAGCGTTATTATGTAGTTATTAAAAATACAAAACATGCATTATGCAAATTCTGTTTTGGATTCAGCATGCAAATATAATGAAGTATTATAAACTTTCTTAACTTTTATATTAGAGACAATACATATTGATACATGATACACTGAACTGTTGAGGGTTAGGAGATCACAAGATGAGATATATCTTCTGGTGCAGACAGAGTACATGAAATTACGAATTTTTCTAAAGTTCATGTTCTACCAATTGAGAAGGTGTAGTCATGCTACTAAATAATACTGTCCAGATTAACATCTATAGAATTATAAAAGATAATACTGTAATATTGGTAATTATCAGATCATTGATAGATCCATTGGTAATTACACTCTTAAACATATCAATATTTCATTAAAAAATAGAGAAAATTGGAGTCTTTTTTGAGATAGTTACCAGGTAATTTGCATTTAAAAAATATTCTTAAATTGGTTTAGGAAGATATGTGTCAAAGTGGGTAACAGTGAGTTATCTGGTGCGGTGTTGAATATTATTATAAAATGAGCATTTTTAGTAACAGATCTACAGTTAAATTACTTAAGCAAAACAATTCATGTGCAAACACAAAATGGAAGGAACATCAACAAATGAATACATTCATGCTAATGTCTTTTGTACAAATATCTGAGAATAACACACACACACACACACACACATCTATCTCTCTCTCTCTCTCTCTCTCTCTCTCTCTCTCTCTCTCTCTCTCTCTCTTAATTTCTATGACTTTCATTTACCAAGTCATTTTTTAAGTTACTCAATAGACATTTATGATTATTAGGAATAATTATGTATGAAGTCGTGTATTTTGTATTCTAGCACTTACTCCCTACGATTACTTTGTCACTCTGAACTAAAATAATTATGATTTTGACTGGACGAACATATAATTCAACTTGTTACGTGTCACCTTTCGGCGTCTATATTTAAAATGAGAAAATTCATTGTTTTCTACAGGCTAGGTGATAAAGCAAGGTTTAACAAGTTTATTTTGAAATGCTATTATTTTGTTAGCACACACTTGCGTACAGACAGGACAGTTCTCCTGAGTTGTGTAGGCCCATTTGTATTGGCCACGCTCACTCTTCATGGATCCACCATGCGCACATACATACGTACAGACATTAGTATAGAAAGCTACAAGTAAACTAATTTAGTTGGTTTCAAAGCTACAGCTATCAAACTAAAAGGGAACGCAACCTGGATTTGAGCTATTGAATGTCACGAAAGGACGAAACTGCATCTTTAGTTGTGTTGTGTAAGTTTATAAGATATCAATCAGCCAGTTGGCTTATTTAAGTAAACGTGGAAACGTGAATATATCTTGAAAATGTTCAATAAAAACTACACTCCGATTCCCTCGTTTTCTCCAAAAAGCACATGTGTATTGTGTCTTGTATAGTTTTAACACAGAATATTTACTCGACATACACGATATTGAATCTAATAACTAGTGAAATATAGTGCGAAAACAAACTGAAATTAGAAAACGGACAAGCTATTTGATGTCTCACCATTCGAAACCAAAGAAGTTTATGATTTGAGCCTGATCCAGGTCAGGTAATGAATAAGGATTATAAAGTAACATATATTTATTTAGAATGATGACCTCATAGTTATGCATCAGTGCATATCATGTACAAAGACTCAATGCTAGATAATACGACTGAATTGTGGTTTAAGAGCGATGGTATTTACGTTCCAACGATTTTATAATAATACACACCAGCAGCAGAGTGGGTGAACAGACTTTCTCTAATTGGGGTATATTTTAAGCAAAATATTCTAAGTCTCCATTTGCCAAACTGAGACTTAACAATTTTAGAGCTCTGTTTGTCAAACGGAGCTTTCCTCAAAGGGTAAAAAAAAGAGACGCCATTTAGTTGACGTTCACCTCCTCGGCTGCTATGAAAATCTTCGATTTTTACTAACTAAATATTTGATCAAGTCCTTAAGATTTCACAAACAAACTAATTTGTAAAACCTCACCTCGTAAATCAATCAGATTATTAGATTGGTCAGTGAGTTTAAAATTAATTCTCGTTAACAAATTATTATGACATCGCATATAGACTAGATTAGTTGGGTCTTCAATAATTAGAAATCCTGGAGGAGCCGTTGGTGCAAATGAATATAAAATATATCCTTGCTGAGCTTGATTTGATTGTTCGAGATTTATTTGATAATTTCCTTCGATAACGTCACATACTAAATTGAGCGCAATCACCGTTGAAATATTCACATTGTTCGGAGCAATATGTCTACCGCCGCCTTCTGGATCATTATTATATTTCAGAATATTTTCTGTAGGATTCTTCGATTTTTTCCAATTATCGTGAATTCTTTTGAACCCAATATCAATAGCATCGTCAAGTTGTTTCTTTAGTTTATCCGGATTATATCCAGGGATTTTAAAATCTTTAATCTCCGTTTTATTAATCTTATATAGATCCGCAAACTTATCATGTAAGATTTCTTCATTTAATACTTCTTGAATAATTTTCGAGTGAAATATTTTCATATCGTCGATGATTTTATTACCCGTTTCTACGACGTTGATAAATTCATCCTTGGTGAGAGAGCCGGATTTAATAGATATTAGCAGTCGTGAAAAATCATTATTCATTACTGTGAAATTTCCGTTGATGAGAGGGAGGTAGATTGAATGAAAAACTTTTTTATTTATGAACTTATCGGGGGTATAATCTTGATAATTTTTGACTTCATTGACGGGTTTTATTTTGTTGGTGATATAATCGGATTTTTTAGGTTCGGGTGGAAAATCCTTCGAATTTTCTCGCGAGTTATCCGGTGGTAATTCAGGCCATCCTAACACTGATCTTATAGAACTCTGATAAATATCTACAATGTATCCTTCTGTATTTATCTCGATCGCAGATGATAGTGTTGGTTCATGAACTGTTATAGCGATTTTTGATTCTTTTCCAGTGAGAGATTTTATTCTTCGTTGAAATTCAGCATTGATCTGTTCTATTTGGTATGATCCTGTTGGTATAGAAACAACCTGCCAATCTGGTGTTCCGTCTTCACGATTCTTGTTTGCAAATACCAAGGAATTATTCGGTTGTTGACCACCAAATGCTACCGATCTAATATTAGGCCAGCTATGATATACTCGTAGTTTTGCTAGCGCGATCTCGCTCACGGGAACGGGGTTTGGAAAATTCACACTAAATTCAGGACGTGTTGAGGTTATTGATATCGTGCTTGTTTTCACCGGTGTTGTATTTGTTACTATTTGTTGAAGTAGTTCTTGCGACGACATTATTATTATTATTCTGCTCTAATTTCAGCATTGTTGATTTATACAATTGAGCCATAGTTGAAAATTCGCTATCTGATATTGTTGTGTCATCCAACGACGATGATATCAACGAGGATAATTGCGAGTAACCGGCAGATGCAATATGATATTTAATTAAATAATCATGTAGTTTACTCTGGCTACACGATGATAGTTTTTTTGTGATCCCAGTTAATATACCAGCAATTGTAGCCACTGCGGAAATAGCGATTGGAACTACGACCGGAGCAATCATTGTAACCGAAGATAGTATTATTCCAGCAGCAGTGATTACTCCTGACACCGAGTACACGGTGATATCAACTGTGGTTATTCTTCGTTTGTATTTTTTGATTTTTATTTGATATTCTTCACAGAGAGAACTGAGTTTAGTTTGAAACTCTTTGACTTGATCATAGCGATACTGATTCGATGATGGAGTCATTTTATTTTAAAAGTGTTAGCATTTTCAATTACGAAATTCAAAATTGCAAAGTAATTTTTAAGGATTTTATTTTCAATTTAATTGTTTACTTAAATCCACTACGAATTCTACGTACCACGTTACTGAAACCTTGGCTAGATTTTTATCTGTAGTCGTTATCGTGAATTGTTCAGTTGTATCCTTGTCGATTATCGTTGATATCGTATTATTGACTCCAGATGAACTACTTGATGATATTTCAAACTGAGTCGGTGATACTATTATTAATCGATAAATACCCTTGACTGCTGCGGTTACGGTTAAAGTATTGTTTGTGGGAGTCCACATAAATGATCCGTATTGAATCGTGTATACTACGTTGTTGACGATAGATTTATTATGAGGAATTTTTACTTTTTCAACAACGCTTATCATTCTCATTGCATCATCCCTTATTGCGTTGTTGAATGTTTTAAGTTCATCGATGGATTTTTTAATATCGGGAAGTGTTATTTCAATTTTATCAAATGGGCTCCCAATAAACTTATCCATGAGGTTTTTACGAAACGTCATAAATAGTTTCGTGTGTTTTTCATATTCGGATTGAAGAGTTGCTAGTTCCAATATAGAATCTTTTATTGTGGTGAGTTTTGGTGTGGTTACTGGTGGATTTCCAAAAAATTCTAGCAGGGGTTTGTCAATTTGGTCAATTGTATTTTTTTGTGTTTCACGAAACCAGTTAAATGTAACTATATGATCGTCATATTTATCATTGAGTGATTTTAATGAATTCACCGTGTTATCGTATGTTGCTAATTTATCCGTAATTGTTGAAACAAGTACACCTGGTTTGAGTTTACCCCCATCAGAAAATAACGCGATAGTATCCTCTGCTGCGTCTCGTTGTTTAACCAAAATATCATTAAGAGAGATATTACTACTTTTCAATTTACCCTGACGATCTTGAAAAACAACTATTTCACCAGGATCAACATTTGCTAGGTTTAATATTTCAGCTATTTCATCTTCGATTAGTTTTTTAATATCCTTGTTATCAACGGTTTCAACTCCACTATCAGGTTTTTTCAGCGATGATAAAGGTCGTCCCCAAATATCAATCATTATTATAGAAATCTTTTTATCATTTAAATCCTATGGATTTTCAATCCTATGGATTTCTAATCCGAGAAACGCTAGCGTTTCTACCGCTAGTATACTCATTTACCACTACATGAGGTGGTTTTAAAGATTCTTTCGAAATAGCATTAAGGACATTTAATACTTCTCGACCGCATATTGGTGGGTCATTCAACGTTTGTGTTGGTAGTGTAGAATAAAAAATTGGAAATCTTTTAAATTTCTTAATATAACGCATAAATTCTTTTGGCGGCGCTAATCCATATGAGTCAAAATAAATAATCCCACGTGGATCAATTGCGTAACAAACCCAATGTGTTCCAGGTCCATCGCTGTTATCTAAATTAATAATACCGGTTTCAACATCATTTGGTTGTGCCGGTAACTGATCTCTCATAAAAACCCCTCTGAAATTTTTTATTTTTAATTTTTTAGCGGTATCAATTAAATCAAAATTGGACATAGGAATCATCGGTTTGGAAATCGAAGATTTCGGAACTATATCGTTCCTGGAATTCGAAGACCCTTTCCGCTGTACCATGAACTCGGGGTTCCTGGTAGTCTTAGACCCTTTCCTTTTTTTTTATACCCCTTTCCAGTTGCCTTTTTCAACGCCATTCCTGCTGCGGTACCAATGGCTCCTAACGCTGCTGCCTTCGCCACTGCTGGGGCTGCTGCGGCAATCAACCCTGGAATCAACCCTAACAACGGGAATATACCACCAGTCTTTTCCATGTTTTTAATCGCGCTCGTAGAAAGAGTAATCTGAACTCCTTTTTTTTCTTTCAGCGCTTTATTAAAATGATTAGTTTGAGTTTTCGTCAGCGATAGTTTATTCCCTCCGCCATTCATTTGATTAGGTTTCAGCGTTATTGTGGTTCCACATTGCTTAGCTGATTTGGATTGTAATTTTTTTAGCTGACCAGGTGTCAACGTAACATTGATATTACTATACGACATTATACAAAATAGATTGATTCTAAATTCAAATTGCTTTGCAATTTTCACTACAGATTTTCAACTGGTGCATCTACTAGTCTCATTCGTCCACCAACACCTTCAAGTATCATTGATTTATCACTAAGAATAACAGCAACCGCTCTATAATTAGCAATAGCACCAGCACCAGCAGGACGGATTACACGAGCTCGGAAGTGTATATCAACTACGGACTGTTTCATCAAGTCAAGATGTTCTAAGGAAAAGTAATAAATCGGATACAGACCTTTAAAATCAAATTGTGATATTTGTAGACCAGTATCTACATTTTGATCACGTCCCATAAATGATAGCAATCGATGATAAACTCGTGCAATATGATTGGTTTCATAGTTAAGTTGTATATCCTCGGATGGTTCTTGTTGTCCGTTTATTTTTAACGAGACTTCATTACATCCGATTTGATCAAATATCATATGGGAACGTGTTTGATTATCCAATCGCGCTTTATCCTGTAGAGCAATAAAAATATGCCGTGGAGCTGAAACACCCTGTCGTGCTGCCAAATGCCATGTAAGTGTACCATCAATATTAGAATCCATGGTATCTGTGGACGTTGTCAACCAGCTTAATAATCTCTTTCCCCCTTGATCCATAAATGATAGCAACCGCGGTTCTACTGACAATGATGGAGTCAACACTGGCATCCATAGTGATAGTTTTGATAAAATTACTTTACCGGCATCATCATCGGGATTTGCAGCATCTTCTGGAATCCTCCAGATTGCATTATTATCATCACCCTTTCTCACTAGTGCTACAGTATGCTTTACTCCATAAATAACTTTTCTGACGTTTCTACAAAATCCAAATATATGATGGAGCGGAATCGCACATGAAAATCGTCGACGCTCTCCTTGCAACATTGCTATTCTTGTTGCAGCTCCTAGATTGAAATTCTCATCATTATTTATAATCATATTCTCGATAACAACGGGAATAGCAGTAGCAGCAGCACCAGCACCAGCAACAGCAGTAATAGTAAGAGCAGCACCAGCAGGAGCCGTTGGTCGTCTTATAACAAATGGATTTTTTCCCGCTGTATTTTTAACATCCTTAGAAAACATCATAGATGGACCAGCTGATCTTGTATAATCATCAGAGTATCTTGCTAGCCCTAGTATTGTTGTTGCTACATCAACTTCACGTTCTATCGACTCAATTTCCTTTCCATCAATGAGATATCTAGCGCTTTCAAATAATGCCATGATCCCATTATTAACAAAACCGACTTGAGTACCGGCTGGATATGGCGCTGGTACCGCAGGAGTATCAGCAGCTGTTACGAGTTCACCTTCAACTTCAATAAAGGCTTCAGCGGGTAAAAAGTATTTACTGGTATCATGAACTTGAAGTTCAATTCTTCCTCGAAGATCAGGTTGTACTGCGTGATAAGCAAAAAATTGATAATCGCGTACAGATGTATCTTTAAGCACTGGGGCTTCCATGTCAAATGCAACATCAGGGTTTTGTTTGAACATTTTTTATTATATATCCGATGGTCTAAATCAAAAATTCTGAAAGAATTCTGAAGGAATTTTGAATTGAAAACCCAAGGAATTCATTTAGAGAAAATCGATTTTCATGAAATTATGTCGACGGATTAGCCAAAAAACAATACAAAATCAATAAAAAAAACATCGAAAATTCGATGACAACAACATATTTTAGCCTCACATGATAAAAAATCTGATCAAAATCGATTTTCTCTAAATGAATTCCTTGGGTTTTCATCCTCGATTTTCATGAAATTTTGTCGATAATTGCATAAAAACACTAGAAAAATGAGTAAAAACACTAGAAAAATGAGTAAAAAAAGTAAAAAATCTAACAAAATTAGCAAATTATAAATATTTTATAATATAAAAATAATTTTCAAAATTCTAAAGAATTTTTAAACTAATTATTTAGTTGGGTGTATTTTAATAATGATGATGAAAATATCTGATAATGAAGATAGCGTTAGAATCACAAGTGATTCTGATACAAGTGATTCTGACACAAATATTTCTAATGCTAGCATTTCTACAATAACCATAACAACTGAGCATCCTATTCAAATAAATAGAATCACAAGTGATTCTGACACAAATATTTCTAATGCTAGCATTAGAAACACTAGTGTTTCTACAATAACTATCATAATTGGA
The DNA here is from genome assembly GCA_029339505.1 of Unio delphinus. Lineage (NCBI taxonomy): Eukaryota > Metazoa > Mollusca > Bivalvia > Unionida > Unionidae > Unio > Unio delphinus. The sequence continues at coordinate 12,109,138 of JAQISU010001235.1, forward strand.
AATCCTGTTCAAATAAATATTTCTAACGTTTCCGGCGAATCTTCTTAAAACCACTTCCCGAAAGCCCACTTCCGGCTATCATATTTGCTGTTATGTTATCCTGGGCGTTAGTCATTAATGATTGTAGTTTTTTATCCACGGCGTTATTTATTATTTTACTAACCTGTGTAGGCATTACTGCAGTAGATGGTAGTGAAGTCATTCCAGAAACACTAGTGTTTCTAATGCTAGCATTTCCAGGTTTTGAAGAATTTCGTCGAAAATCACTTCGTGATTTCACTAGCGCTGTTAGTTTATCCCGAGCGGCTGAAAACGCCTTACTAGCAAGATCACCAACAGTGTTAATACCCTTATCTCGGATAACATCAATTGCTTTCATTGCTGCCTGTTTTGCAAATGGAGCCACTTTTGGAGCCATTCTTGAAAATAATCCCATTATAGTATTACCGAGACCATCTCCATAGTATACTCGGTATTTTGGTAATCGTGAGTTTACCACGTAGACGTTAGTTGGTTTATCATGGTTGTAGTGTATGATCATTCTCTATATAGAAGTATTATACTTCTAACACTAGTGTTTCCAAATGCTAAAGCATTTCCAATTATCTAGTCACTATGATAACCGTAGAAATTCGAAGAATTTTCGGCTAACTCCTCAATGAAATCTCTATATGTTGCAATATCCATGATACCACCTTGAAATAATCTCCTACAGATATCAGCTGCTTCATTGATTATTTCTGGTGAGTTATTCCCGGCTCGTTTTCCTCCTACAAGTACTTCTAATCGTGCTATATCACCGAGAATATTGCCAGGGCAAGAAATACTTGTATTTCCACTCGAAGAATTTCCAACTAAACCACTTCCTGTTTTAGTTTTTAATTGTTTTTTTCCTTTTTTTTCTTTTTTTTCTTTTCCTTTTTCTTTTTGTACTAATGCTTCTAATACTACTACATCTTGATTATGTTCTAATATTTCTTGATCATATTTTTTAAGTCCATCTTGAAAATAGCCATATTCTTCAGTATTTTTATTTAAACGATTTGTAATATTTTGATTTATTTTAAATATCCAATCAACATAATTATTAAAACCTACTTTACTTTTTTCAATATTTAAAGGATTCAAAAGATCTTTTCCTGAATTAAAACTATCAGTAGCAAATTTAGCTAACTCATAATAATCATTTATTGTCGATTTAGGGAATTTCCTAATTTTAGCTATACCACCCTCAGTAAATTTATCTATAAAAGAAACTGATGTTTTTTTTTCAGTATCTAATTCTTCTCTCTGAGAGGTAGCACCTAATTCTTCTTCCTCTTCAGGAGGTTGAGGAAAATCAATATCACTAAATAGTCTCTCTGTTTGAAATTCTCGTTCTTTTCGTTCTTGTCGTTCTCGTTCTTGTCGTTCTTGTTCTCGTTGTTCTATAGCATCTACAAAACCAGCAGGAAGTGTTTGTAATGACTTTTTTGTTTGTTTAGTTCGTTTTGATATTTTCTCTAACACAGGGAGAAAGGACTCTTTCTGCGCGCTTTCTTGTTTAGAAATTGCTGTTTTCACACCCTCAGTTGCACTAACAATAGGTTTGAAGAGTTGTTCTGTATCCTCTGTGAAGTCAGTCTGAAATAATTGCCGTTGTTGAAGTTTTTTGCGGATTCTATCACGAAGGGGTAATATTTTCTTAAGAGCTTCAAGTCTTTCTTTAGTGTTCCGTGTAGTTAATGATTGTCCTATCATTATTAAAAGAGTATCACTAATTGTCAAATTAAAAAATCCAAAGCATTTTAGAAATGCAAATCACTAACCTAAAAATGCAAATCATTTTAATACTTCCTTGTTATTGTACTGAGTCACACATAATTTTACTTCCTCATACCGTACTGGTTATACAAACAAAGGAGGCTCTCTACGCGTGGGCTCATCACCTTCAGAGTTTTCCATTAATGTTTTTAATTGTCTCACTTTACAATTAATAAGTCTCTTTTGTTCATATTCTAATCCTAATTGCTTTCGAACACGTTCAACGATGCTACATAATGGTACGAAGACATTAACATCTTCAGTATTGACTAAGCTCTCACGTATAAGCTTTTGGATATTCTTAATTAAAAAATATTTTTTAGATAGGACATATTTTCCGGTCTGTTCTGCAAATTGTATATCCTCGAAATTGGTCATAATTTGATCACAATCCAAACCTGAACATAATTTTATATTTTGATCCTTCAACTTATTGATTTCAATAATAATCAATTTGAGATTTTCAATATTCATATATATATATATATATATATATATATATATATAAATATATTTGTTTAAATAAAGTATTTCAAATACAAAGTATTAAAAATACAAAGTATTTTAAAATGAATTCTGGATACACTAAGGTGTTGATCATCTTAGTATACCCAGAAGCTTAATGCGATTATAGGTGATTATGATTATATATAATGAATGACGACGGCACATTCACCGTTTTGAACCCCCTTGGTGTTTTATACATCAAGCAGCGCGCTCAACGGTTAACCGACAAACACATAACAATAGATTATAGGTGAACAATGAATGAATTGATTTCAATGACAATGACGACGGTACAACAATAGATTATAGGTGAACAATGACAATGGTATATACAATGAATTGATTTCAATGACAATGACGACGGTACAACAATAGATTATAGGTGACACAATGAATGAATTGATTTCAATGACAATGGATGACGCGGGCTATTCTACATTCAAGTGTAAACAAAACCGCAAAATCGAAACTTTGGTTTTGAATGTCAATAATAACGTTCATACCACGTGTGACGGTGTGGTTTTGTTTACACTTGAATTTCGGCTAAATGCCCAATTATAATAAAGACGAATTTGTATATATACACTCATTACGACGAGGTGATATAAAATAGGTGTAGTGATTGTAATTATTTGTTTGTTTATTAGCGATCACTGACAACGTTGAAAACACGCATAATACTTGAAACAGACATTAAAAAAAATGTTTAAATACGACGTGTCTATAAAACAGTTCTGTTAATACTTGAAAAAAGACAAAATTGATTATGTTTTGTTCGGATTTATTTAATTATAACAGCCAATGAAAAATCGAAGATTTTCCAACACTAGCGTTTCCGTGTTTAAGATCCGTAACTCTGTCATTGATGATTTGTCACACGTGTTATACCTAACGGAGTTATTCCCCGTGAAATCCGTAAGATTTCAGATTATACAGTTACGTAAGTAAATTGAATTTTATTATTAAAGCGTTTTGAAAAAGCGGTTTTAGTTTTATTCTCTGCCACTTTTTGTACCGAGGGTGGGCAAATATCGAAATACTTACCAGCTGAAGTAATAGACGGAAATATTTTTTCCTTGTTGTCAGTGATCGCTTTTACTGGTCTAGCATTTTTCGGGTATTTCCCAGTTCTTCCTCGTTTTGTGTTTTCACATTGAGAAATAGCTTGAAGGTTGTTCAATTTGTTATTCTTAGTATCGGAATCAATATGATCAATAACAAGGTCATCATTGATCAATCCGTTAAATACTTCATAGACGAAACGATGATTGAGATATTTCTTATTCCCCCCAAACCTCAAATATCCCATACCATTATCACACCCAACAGATTTCTTATATTTACTGTGTCTAACAACACCATCACGAGAAGCTTCGTAATTTTTAATAACAGGATGTCTTTGAAATTCTTGGCTCATTTGTATATATAATATATCTATTTGTCTAATTCGTTAATTGGCTGAATTATAACATTAACAAATCTTTTTATATAGTCATCCGTAGTTTTTATGATTTTGCCATTGACGTCGTCAGGATTTTTGATTCTTCGCTTGTCATAATAACGTTTTAACTCTCTATAACGCTTACCCCCGCAATTAATACATAACTGCGACTTGCCTCTTACACCTACCCCACAATGCAAGCATGGTAGAGGTCCCTCCGAACCGTTTCTTACACTCTGCATATGATACCCACAGAATTCATTTCTGCATGATTTGTTACACGGAGTCTTTGATCCAATCATAAGCCATTTGCAATGATTCATTATATAAAATTTTCTTATTTAAATACTTGTTTTAATTATAATATGAAGGAGTTCAAGAGATTATCGAAAATTAAGCCTTGGAAAAATGTTAGATTTAATCTCGATAGAATCTCTGATATACCTAAAAGTCTAGTAGATGATAAACCACTATTGAGTAAAATCAGCGACTGTTTTAATGAGTTTAAGCGTGATGGAGCATCTCATACGTGGTCGACATTTCGAATTATTGATGAAGATGTCAATGTACCTGTAATTGATGCTACTATGAATGATATAAGAGCAGCTGTGATACTTTCACACCTTGGCCAGAAATCCAAAGGATTTCTACGGAGGTATTTTTTTAGAATAAAATTCATTATCGAAGAGGAAGGTGAATGGATTATCAGAGATAAATTTGACCCAATCCTTAAGGATAAAAAAACTGTTATTGTGAGTAGAGATTCCAAACCAGGAATTCTAACTGGAATTGACAAACCATACTATGAGAAATCTTACCCTGTAACAGCAGTTGTGTATGGGTTATATCCAATAAATAATAATCCTAATATTGCAAAACTAGCACCTATGTTTTCATCATCAGTGGCTTTGCCACTTAATTGTGTAGCAACACGGTTAATAGAACACTTCAAAAATGCATCCCGGGGAAACAAATTAACTGATCTACGAAGAAAAAAAATAACCGAATGGGAACTAACAGTGAATCAACATGGAGCAAGGATTTCCGATATAGCTAAATTAGAAGCATTATTAAAATTTCCAATATCGGTAGCGACAATAACCGGAGAAGTATTATACGAACCGAAATATCAATCGCGAGGAGCTCCAATTGAAATTATCGATCATAACAAACACGCGTGGACACCCGCGGTAAATATATTTCCACGAGAAAGAACTGTTCGATATATTCCTAAAGAATTTTCTAGGGATGGTTTCTATGAAGAGAAATTATTTGATGCTATTCACACATTAACCAAAGACGACCCTGTGTCAATGTGGTTACTCAGGAGTAATGAGGATCCGGAAATAGGATTTGATCAGTTTGTAAAACCAAATGGTGAATTATATCGAACTGAAGAATTAGATACTAAAATGAGAAAAATCGCTAATGAGTATTTAGAAGGAAACACTAGTGTTTCTACAGAAAAACTACTTACGGATAGTTTTACTATTCCATCAGTGGTAGCTCACTTCGCACGAGAAAAAAACTCATGGCGTCCAACACGAAGTGATTTTCTGGAGGACGTGAAGTTGAGTTGCGTCGAATTTGGTCATGGAGGATTGTGGAATACGAAATACTCACGTGATGGTATGATTTCAATTGATATATCCGCGTGTTATCCTGGAAGTTTTCTCGGATATGGAGAATGCTCTGAATATTTTAAACGATTTGGACATCCCACACATGAAATGACTCGTGTTGCGATTAATGGTCCATTGCCTGATTTTGATTTAACCGGGTTCGCTCGTGTGATATCATTCGAATTAGCTACAGGGTTACATCCGTGTAGTTATCTTTGGCTTGGTAGACATATGTATGAAAAAGCGTGGATGCCAATAGTGCTATTGCGATATATGATCGATTGTGGTATGTTAACATCATTAATTGTCAGCGAAGCTATTATATGCTATAACGCGCAGAAAGATGTTTGGTTACCAAAACCCGATCTAGAAAAAATAATTAACGAACAACGAAAACAATTAGGAGATTGTGAAACACTTATGGATTGGTCTAAGAGGTTATTCGAAGGTAGGAATAGAGAGGCTAAAGAGCTCGGACGAAGAATAATCGGTAAATTCACTCAAGGTGGAAGATTTGACAATGCAAAATATTCTTCGAGATTGATCTTAGACAATGAAGAATACGATTTTATCATAACCGATTTAATAAAAAAAGGAAAATTTGTAACCCGTAGGGATGCTTTTCGATCCAATGGTGAGAAATTAGGTACGGTTATTACCTACTGTGATGGATATAGTTGTCAGTACACAAATTTGAGAAGTTCTATGCTAGCCTATTCTTGTATTAATCTATTCTCGATGATAAACAGATTTCCCGATACCGCGGTTAGAGTAGCTACTGATTCGATGTATATCCATGAGAAATACAAATCAGATGTAGCTAAATTCACAGATCCTAAGGAAGCGTGGGGAAATTGGAGGTTTAAAAAAGAAACATTACATGAATATTGTAAATCCGCAGACGTTGCTATGGATGATAAATATATTTGTAGAAATATAGATAATATTTCTGAAGAATTTTCTACTGCACCACCTGTATCCGATCCGATTTGTAGATACAAGACAGTTTATTTAAACGGCTGTGGTGGATCAGGAAAGACAACTCGTGCAATCGAATTATTTCGTCGTAAAAATCCTACAGATTTCACAAACATGATTGTGCTAACACCAACTCACAGACTCGCCAGAGAGATGATAGCGCGGGGGGTAAAAGCCTGTACTTATCATAGCTTCTTTCGATGGAAAGGCGATACATGGACTCCTGATCGAATGGGTGATAAATTTATTCCTGAAATAATAATCTGGGATGAAATATGCACGGTATCATTGACAGTATTACAGATATTTCTTGAATGGTTGTTATTGAAAAATACAAAAGTCGTCATGTGCGGGGATCACGGCCAACCGCAGCCATTTGTTGGTGGATCTCCACATGAATGGTTAAAAGGATTTGTAGATTATTATGAAGAGATTAATACCGACCATAGATCACTTGATGAACAATTACGAGAATTCAAAGCGCTAATTAGATTACAACCGGATAAAATCCAATGTGAAATAGCGCGTGAAATAATTTCAGAAACTCCCATGAATGATTTTTGGGAAATGTGGAAGCCAAATGATTTAATAATCGCGAGTAGAAAAATAGTCAGAGACGCACTTCAGATGAAGTTGTTTGCGCTACATAAAGAAAAATTTGCAACACTTCCAGTACCACTCTGTTATAGACCTAAGGATACACGAAAGCAGAATATCGACGTTGACATTCCTGGACAACAACAAAAGCAGAATTTAGTATTAAATGATATTGTGCTGGTTGATATCAGCGTCGTTAAAGATGCATTAGGTGCTGATAAATCCCCATGGACGTTAGGTTATGCAGCAACAATACACTCTTCACAGGGATTGACTATATCCGATACAACTCTTTGGATAGTAGATAATCATATTGAGTGGTCAAATTTAGTTTATCTCGCAGTATCCAGAGTACGGCGAATAAACCAACTTCGAAGAATTGTTGTTGACGATGAAATCATTGGTAACGATATTATCACTGGTGATTTTATCACTGGTGATATAATCAGAAAAAAACTCTCTGGTTATAAACAACAGGATAAAAAAAATAAAAGAGAATTTGACATTGATGCTGAATTAATTAAGACACTAAAGCAACAACAAAATAATCACTGCGCGAGTTGCAATTGTATAATGCGTTGGCAGTATTCGGATAAAGATCCTCGCCAATTCACCGTAGATAGAAAAGATAACAATCTCGGTCATGTCAGAAACAATGTGATGTTGACCTGTCTTGAGTGTAATAGACGCCGGGGTGACAGCACCCTGGGTGCTAATTAAGACCACGCGGTGGCAATTGAGTATCCTCGGGAATCACTTGTAATTGTTTGCGTGTAAATCCCCGCTGAGGAGCAGTTGAATCCAGTCTATAGATTGGAGGTCTACCAGTTGATCGTGTTATGCCGGATATTTTATGCGTAGTGACGCTCCAAATAGGATCAGTAGCTCTTTTTTTACCACCCTCAAGCTCTCCTGGTTCATATAAGTACCTTACAATGACATTACTACCAAGAATTGGTTCTTTGAAATCTTTTTGTGAAATTCCTTGGATTTCCATTTTGATAGACGCCTTCTTAATAGCGTTGACAGGTTTCATATTAATTGTTCTAGTAATCTCATTATTGATTGCGGTAATCACAGCTGGTAATCTCTTGACCCATTCACGGGATCGTTTATCCTGTATGAATTCTTTTGCGTATTGATATCCGAATAACCGCTCAGCAAGGGTTTTATTAAACCGTTCAACAATTGCCTGATCGCGATGTAGCGCAGTGTGTCCTCGTCTGATGGCGACATTATGATGTTTCATCGTAGATGTAACAACACCTTGAAATTCCTTGCCAGGATCAACTTGTAACAGATTTGGCCAGCGCAGAGGACCTCGTCGATAAATTTTTTCAAATGCAGAAGCTACTTCAGTAGATGATTTTGTTTTTAACGGTTCTGCTTCTTTGTATCGACTTGCAATATCAACTAACGTTAACGCGTATTTGTAACCGTTGTCATGCGGCAGAAATAGTATATCAGCTTGATGAACTTCATTAGGTGTTGTAACATCGAAATGCGAATAGTTAATTTGTTTAGGCGCTGGTAGATAAATTTGCCATATTGCCTGTTTAGATAACCAGTTTACCGCTGTAGTTTTTTTCACCTTTGATGCACTAGCTAGTTTATTGATTGCTGCGTAACCTCTCCAGTATCCTCTCGGAGAATAATAAATAGATTCCATATTAAAATGCTAGCATTTTCAATTACCAGCACCTAACATCAATTTACCCTTCATAGCAGATTTTACCAACCAAGAAGCCAACTTTTCTTTGAAGGATTTATCAGGAATAGCATTTAACGCATGAATTAATTTTACATCTGCGAGATGTCTGTGTTGAAGATTGCTGCTTTTATAAGCGACATCATGAGCATGACACGCCTTATCAATAGCGTTTATTGGATACTCGCCGGGTCGGGGCTGATTTTGATCATCAAGTCTGATATCTAATCGTGTCCCCGGTCCACAGTAGCTATATCCTGGAAGATGCTTTTCTCCTGGATACTTTGCCCACGGTGCTCCTGGGAGTTTTGTCAATTTGGCTGCAATATCACCTCCTCGTTTTTTTTTAAAGGTTTCGTGGAAGTAAATCTAAATTTCTTTGTACTACACTGTACGCATTTACCAGAAAGCGCTGATCGATTATTTTTCGTTGTAATAGTCGTCAAGTCATTTGTGCCAGTACGCGTCCTACATTTCACACAATATAGATCCATAATTATATTATATAACGGCATGAATGTAATTGATTATTCAGCTACTCGACGACGGGAACCTATTAGACACCATGCAATGTTACCAAATTCTATTCGCGCGATTATCATCGGACCATCTGGAAGTGGTAAAACACAATTGCTACTTAATTTGATAACGAGATGGATGAAGTGGGATAAATTGTACATGATTGCTCCGAGTGTAGACGATCAACGATGTTATGAAGTATTAAAGGATTTTAATGATGCCTCGCAAGAAATTAACGGCGATGGTGTTATTGAGTTTATAACCGATATCGAAGAGGCACCTAGTATTGATGATATTGATGGAAGTATTAACAATTTAGTCGTATATGATGATATCATGTTAGATAATCAAAAGAATCCTGCTAGAATATTTTCCCGGGGGCGTCACAAAAACACCGATGTGATATATATCACTCAACGTTACACTCAAATACCAAAAGTGATCAGAGATAACTGCAATATGCTGTGTGTATTTAACGGAGTTGATACTCATACTCTTAGAAATATTTGGCAAACTTGGTGCGGTGGTGATATGGATCATAATCGATTTAGAAATTTCTTTAGCCACGCTCAGACAATCCCACACGGATTTGTGACGATAAATTTATCAGACCCTCGGACAAGATATCGTGTCGGACTTGATCAAATATTTAGTTAGTAAAAATCGAAGATTTTCATAGCAGCCGAGGAGGTGAACGTCAACTAAATGGCGTCTCTTTTTTTTACCCTTTGAGGAAAGCTCCGTTTGACAAACAGAGCTCTAAAATTGTTAAGTCTCAGTTTGGCAAATGGAGACTTAGAATATTTTGCTTAAAATATACCCCAATTAGAGAAAGTCTGTTCACCCACTCTGCTGCTCACCCATCTGTGTTACTCATTTACGATCACGCACGCACTTACACACATATACCATAAATATTGCATAAAAAATAAATTTCAACTAAAGAAATTGGGCAAAATACGATGGTCTCCGCGACGAATATGTCAACAACAAATTATGTTGAATAATGTCTTGCCTGCTTTGCGTGTATATTACAGATTTAGAAAACTTGTCATAGCTAATATAGGTAGAAAGGTTGATCATTACAATATCTTGCTTTTTAAGGGCGCTAACATAAGCAATAATGGTGAATGCAGACATCATGACATTACAAGATCATGATCGATGTAATCTCTGTCTACACTATGCGTGTGTTTGTAAACGAGAGAGAGAGAGAGAGAGAGAGAGAGAGAGAGAGAGAGAGAGAGAGAGAATCATTCTCTTTTGTTATTTTAAACAATATTCTTCCATAGGTTAAAAGCGTTGACCTCCGTTGCATATTTTGTAATGTAGTCTATGAGTGTTGCCCAGTCTATATATGGAATTATACACACACATATGTGTATATGTAAACAAACGCAGACATCGTAAGAGATATATCGGAAAAACCCAAAGTATCCAACCTACATAAAAGCACGAGAGGCCACCGTACACAAAAGATAATGACAGTAAGCAATATATCCAATGTACATGAGTTCAAGCGTAACAAATAAATGCACAAGGTTCATTGGGGTTCTAGCGCTAATCGGCAGAGTAAAAACAAAATATAAGAACGATGAAATCTCGGAGGAGTTGGAATACAACCTCTGTGGAAGGGCATGCAACTTTTTTTCCTTGTTATCAACTATGATTGAGGTTCATGTGATAAACTCTGATTTATGAACATCCATATGCTCGAAATAACGTCCTCTCAATAAAGTGATGCTACCTATAACAAAGCGTGTATCTGTACTATTTTACATACATTTTTACCAAACGAAGATGTTACATCACAATATATTCTATATCTATGAGACGGATAATTATAAATGCCGGTGTGTGGGTTATGTATTGTGTATTGCATTTGTATCGGTTATATTATGTCTTCTTTTTGTCTTCTATAGCAGTAAAGAGTGTGAACAGACCAAGTTTTCAAACAAAAATAAAGCTTCTACGGAGACCAAAACTATTTCAGACAAACCGTAACTATTTCAAACCGAAATTATTCCACACACACAAAAAAAGGCTGCTACGGAGACAGATTAAATAGACCCGGCGCTGATGGCGCTGCGGAGACGAATTGTTTCAGTGTTTTGGTAAAATCCTTTAGGTGAAAATCCTTTACGATTTCACAAACAGACTGATTTGTAAAATCTCTCCTCGTAAGTCAATCAGATTATTGGACTGATCAGTTAGTTTAAAATTAATTCTTGTTCATGAATTATTATGACATTGCATATAGACTAGATTAGTTGGATCTTCAATTATTAGAAATCCGGGTGAAGCTGTTGGTGCAAATGAGTAAAAAAATATATCCTTGTTGGGCTTGATTTGATCTTTCAAGATTTATTTGGTAACTTCCTTTAATAGCATCAGATACTAAATTTATTGCAACCACTGAGGATATATTGACATTTTGAGGAGCAATAGGACTACGACCGCCGTCTGGGTCATTATTATGTTTGAGGATAGTTGTTTGTTCTTGTGTGATTTTTTCCATGCATCATGAATCTTTTTGAAACCATCATCTATGGCATCATTGAGTTGTTTCTTTAGCTCGGGTACGACATATCCCGGAAACTTAAATGTGGGGATATCATTTACGTGTATATTATATTTTGCTGCAAATTCTGTTCTATTTTTAGGACTATCCTCAGCTAAAATATATTGAATCGCAAATTAAATTCATCCATATCGGCGATAATTTGGTTACACACCTCCGTGTATTTGATGACTTCATTTCGGTTGGGAGGGATTTTACTAATTTCCGCTATAAGTTTATTTTTAAATTTTTTTTAAAATCGTTATTCATTCTCGTGAATTGTTTGGTAACATCTTTTTCATCTATTACATTATACATTTCATCGTCAGTTCTTTTTGTTTTAAAATAACCATAAAAAGATAAGTTAGTGGTAAATAATATGTTAAATCACCTATATATTTACCTGGTGAATTTTTTATCAAGAAGAAAACATTGATAACCATGATATCATGGTTGAAACATAGTCAGTATTTTGTATTTCAGGTAGTGGAGTTTTTTCAGGCCATCCTAGCACGGTTCTTATAGAACTCTGATATATATGTACAGCATATCCGGATGAGTTTATCTCAATCGCGGATGATCGTGTTAGTTCATGAACTGTTATAGCGATTTTTGATTCTCTTCCCGTAATAGATTTTATTCTACGCTGAAATTCATTATTCATCTGTTCGATTTGGTAAGACCCAAATGGTAAGGAAACAACGTTCCAGTCTGGAGTTCCGTCTTGTTTATTTTTACTCGCAAACACCAAGGAATTATTCGGTTGCTGACCACCAAATGATTTTGATCTAATATTTAGCCAACTGTGGTATACTCGTAATTTGGCCAGCCTATCTCCTTAACTGGAAATTAACACTGAATTCAGGGTTGGTTGATGTTATTGAGATCATGGTTGTCTTTTCCGGCGTTGTGTTTGTCGCTATTTGTTGAAGTAATTCCGTTGTCGACATTGACATTATTATTATTGTGCTGTTTTTCTAATTTTGATGTTGCGCTGTGGTATATATTCATCATCTCGGAGAATTCGTTATCTGATATGAAATCTGTAATTTTATTATATACTCGTGTAGTTTATTCTGACTGCATGTCGACATATTTTTGTGATGATGCTAAGAAGTCCTGTAATTGTTGTCGCCGATGACACACAAAGTGTGACAACATCAGGTGCCAGTGGTGTTATCGCTGATAACAATATACCGGTTATAGCAATTACACATGAAACCGAATACACAAAAACGTCGACACTGGTAATTCGCCTGCGGTATTTTTTTTACTTTTACTGTATACTCTTCAATAAGAGTTTTTAGTTTGGTTTGAAACTCTCGGACTTGATCATATCGATACTGTAGGACATTCATTATACTATTTACTTAAATCAATTACAAATTCGACATAAACCATAAATGACGCTGATGCTAAATTACCACTGAGGGGGGTTATTGTTTATGTTTCACTATATCCCTTATCTATTATTGCACTTGCAGTATTCACACCATTAGAAGTACTAGTTGATACGTTAAACTGCAACGGTGAAATCAGAGTTAATCTATAGATACTCTTAACATCGGCAGACACTCCGATGATGTTATTTTGAGGTGTCCAGGTGAAGGAGCTATGATGTATCGAGTACACGGTATTAATATTTTGTTTTTTTCAAGCCGGGTCACAATTTTAGAAAAATCACTAACGATATCGTCATTTGTTTGTTTAATCGTATCGATATTTGTTTTAATATCAGAAAGTAACATTGAGACTACTGGTGGTTCTCTAAAAGAATCATATATTTAACTAAAATTCTTACGGAGACTTGTAAACATATTTACATGAACATCATACTCAGCTCGCAGCGTCGATAGTTTATCATGTGTGGTTTTATGCTCAGCTTGCAACGTAGCTTGGCGATTTTTTTCTCTGCGAGCTTTGGCGTGGTCATCGGTGGAACCCCAAAGAAATTAGCAACCGGGAGTTGAACCTCGGTAACAGATTTTTGTACTCCCGCAAATTGATTTACGTGAGCGTCATATTTTTTTATTGAGTGTTTTTAATGATTCTGCAGATGATATATAATTATCACTGAGTGATGTTAGTTGATCTGTGAATGTTGAAACAGGTACACCTGGTTTGAGTTTATACTGATCGGAAAAAACCGCGATAGTATTTTTTACTACACCACGTTGTTTAACTAAGATATCATCCAGGTAAACATTACTCGTTTTCAATTGACCCTGACGATCTTGAAATACGACTATTTCATTTGGATCAACACTTGCGAGGCTTAACATCTCGGATATTTCATCTTCAATTAATTTTTTTACTTGTTTGGTTGCAGGTATTTCCCCGGTGGGTTTTCTTAGGCTTGAGAGAGATATTCCCCAAATATCAACCATTATATTCTAAGATCTCTCTAAAAAGCGATTACTAGTATATTCGTGTACGGTTTTATGGGGTGGTTTAGTTGATGATGAAAAAGCGTCGAGAACATTTAATACTTCTAGGCGCATATTGGTGGGTTGGTCATTGTCTGTGCTGGTAACGTGGAATACCAATGAGGAGTGTTTAATTGATGTATATAACGCATAAATTCTTTAGGCGGCACTAACCCATATGAATCGAAATAAACGATTGCACGCGGTTCAATCGCGTATGCAACCCAGTGAGTTTCAGGTCCGGTGCTGTTATCGAGATTAATGATACCGGTTTCAGTGTTGTTTGGTTGGTTGTTGTGGTAATTGATCTCTCATAAAAACACCTCTAAAGTTTTTTATCGCAAGTTTCTTTTAGCGGTTCTCGAGTTAAACTGTCCCTGGTATTCTCAGGCCGTTTCCGCTGTACCATGAATGCGGAGTTCCTGGTAGTCTTAGACCCTTATCCTTTTATATATCCCTGTCTAGTCGTTTTCTTTAGTGCCATCCCGGCCACTGTACCAACGGCTCTTAACGTAGCAGCTTTCGCCACGGCGGGGGCCGCGGCTGCAATTAGTACTGAAATCTCAGCAAGCAGCATAAATATACCACCTGATTTTATCATGTCTTTGATCGCAGTGATTTGTCACTGATAATGACAGCAACTGCTCTGTAATTAGGGACAGGTGGATCTGGAGCAACCGGAAGACTTACACGAGCTCGAAAATGTATGTCAACGACGGACTGTCTGGTTAAATCAAGATGTTCCAGCGAAAAGAAGTAGATGGGATATAGTTTTCTAAAATCCAACTGTGATATTTGCAGACCAGTACCTACATTATTATCACGTTTGATTTTGATCGTAATTAAGTAAAATATCCTCGGATGGTTCTTGTTGGCCGTTTATCCTCAGCGAGCCTTCAGAAACACCGAGTTGAACAAATATCATATGACTCCGATCCTGAGAATTCAATCGTGTCTTATCATGTAACGCAACAAATATATGCCGCGGCGCAGAAACTCCTTGTTTTGATGCCAATTGCCATGTAAATATACCGCTTACAGAAGAATCCATGGTATCTGTTGTTGTTGTCAGCCATGATAGCAATGATTTACCGCCTGTATCCATAAATGATAGTAATTTTTCCTCTGCGGTGATTGATGGAGTCATTACTGGCATCCACAGTGATATCTTTGATACATTTACTTTACCAGCAGCAACACCAATATCACGCCAGATTGCATCATTATCATCACCCATTCGCACGAGGACTACCGTATGTTTCGCTCCGTAGATAACTTTTCTAATATTTCTGCAAAATCCAAATATATGATGCAGTGGAATTGCGCATGAAAATAATCTACGCGGTCCTTTCAACATTGATACGCGTGTTGCAAACCCTAGGGGTAGTATTCATTAATCTCTCTTATAATATCAGAGTGAGCAGCTGGTTTAGCTTGATGTTCTTCAGAGACATCAATTTGTTGATCAGCAACTCCAGTAGCTACTGGTGTCCGTAATTTAATATACTGAATATGATCAGCGTTATCAGCAATATCCTTAGAAAACATCATAGATGGACCTGCTGATCTTGTATAATCATCAGAATATATTGCTAAACCAACTATTGTTGTGGCTCTATGGACTCAATCTCTCTTCCATCAATCATATATCTAGCGCTACTAAATAATTCCATGATACCATTATTGACAAAACCAACTCGGATATTTAGGTCATATGGTGTATTAGCATCAACATTTGTTACAATTTCTCCTTCTACTTTAATAAACGCTTCAGCGGGTAGAAAGTATTTGCTGGTATCCTGGACCTGAAGTTCGATTCTTGATCGACTATTTGGTTGTATTGCATTATAGGAATAAAACAAACTGATAATCGCGTACAGAATCATTCTTGGGTACAGGGGCATCTAAATCAGACGGCTGTCAGAGGACGATTTGAACATTTTATTATATATTTGATCTAAATCGCGATCTCAGGCCACTTCCCGCTATCATATTTGCAGTAATATTTTCTTGGTCGCAGCTCAGCGATGCTATTTTTTGATCCAGTGCGTTGTTTATTATTTTATTAATACTCGTGGGCATAATCTCCGTAGATGTTAGTTTCCCCACTGATGACTTTGTCATTGGCGGTGATTTCTTTCGTCGCCGAACTAACGCAGGAAGTTTTTCTTTGGCCGCGGAAAATGCTTTACCGGCAACATCAATAACAGTACCAATACCCTTATCATGAATAACATCAATAGCTTTCACTGATAACTGTTTTGCGATTGGTGCTTTTTTTGGAGCCATCCTTGCAAATAACCCTCGAATAACATTACCGCGACCATCTCCGTAATACGCCCTATAAACAGGAAATCGTGAACTTACTATATAGACCATGGTTGGCTTGCTGTGGTTGTAGTGTATGATCATCTTATTTAAATGCTATTTCTTAATGTGGTGATTAGTCACAGGTGACATTAGTCACTGTGGTAACTGTCCACTAGCTCATCAATAAACTCTCGATATACACTAATATCCATGAAACCACCTTCAAATATTCGTCTGCAGATATCAGCGGCTTCATTAATTATTTCCAGCTCGTTTCCTTCCTACGAGAATTTCTAATCGTGATCTGTTCCCAAGAATATTATTAGGACAACGAACTAGACCATTACCTGAAACAAAGTTTCGAACGGGGCTTGGATCTCTACTCTGAGAAAACCCATAACCAGTTGCAACTTGCTCGCGAGATAATTCATCAAGTGATCTGTTAATTATTTCTAAATCATCATTTTCGAGTTGCTCAAGTGGTGTATCCCATTGAGGTTCTTCTTTTTTTGTCTTCGTATTTGTCTCCGTGTTGGTGTTTGACGTTTCCTCTTTAATATCATCATCTTTGAGTTGCTCAAGTGGTGTATCCCACTGAGGTTCTTCTTGTTTTTTTTGTTTGTCTCCGTGTTGGTGTTTGACGTTTCCGTTCTATTTGTCGCTCTCTCCTTTGTTGTGTATCATAATTATCAATTCCCTTTTTAAATTATTTATACCCCAATACGTTTGTATCTATACGACCAATTCCCCTGTTCGATTTATATAACCAATTAACCCAGTCATCGCGTTTTATTTTACTATCTTTATACTCTTCTTTTAAAAACTCATTTCTTGAATGATAGCTGTTAGCAGCAAAATCACCAAAATCTTAATAATCTACTTGTTTTAATAATTGAAATCGTTTTATTAGTGTTTTAGTTTCATCAGTAAATTTATTCATGAAAACGAAAGCACCTCTTTGAGTTTTACCAATATCACCCTGTTGTTCTTTTTCCTTGTTGTTTATCTCCAGCTATCTGTTTTAACAATGGGAGAATACACCTTTTTTCTATCCTCTTCGTCAACAATCTCTCCCGATATAGCTATCTCAGTAGTTGTATTAACAGGTTTGAATAATTGTGCGGTATCAGCTGCAAAAATCGGTTACCTGTCCTTAGAGACTTTGTCTCGGTGATTTTTATCTATGGAGACCTATAAAACTTCAACCCATACAAATCGTCAAAAGGACTTTATTGTCTGAGTAAATCCACATACCTGCAAACAGCGTATGCAGTGTACATAACTAGTGTTAGTGTTAGTTTGTGTTTGGAACAGTCGAGAGGGGGACGTGATGATCATTCAGTGTTTTCAAGTGTATTATTCTGCTTGATGATATCTTTAATCATTTTAATTCTTGAGTTTATTGTGCGTTTGACCTGGTATTGAGTTCAGCTCTGACCTTTTCTACTGCTGTAAATAGGGGGATGAATTTGTTCATATCGCTACAAAATATCAAGGAGTCATTTACCCCATGCTGAATTCTTTTGATTAGTGAATACTGCCTTGGAAGGACATATTTATTATTTTGAGCGCTATCATCGAAATCTTGAAAATCTAATAGAATCTGGTTACAATCTAATTTATCTGACAATTGTATTTTTTGATTTTTCAAATTTGAAATCTCATTTATAATGTCATTCATATTTTCAAAATTCATTATATGATTATTTATATATCTTATATATATATATATATATATATATATATATATATATATATATATATAT
This sequence comes from Unio delphinus, assembly GCA_029339505.1. NCBI lineage: Eukaryota > Metazoa > Mollusca > Bivalvia > Unionida > Unionidae > Unio > Unio delphinus. The sequence continues at coordinate 12,127,375 of JAQISU010001235.1, forward strand.
ATATATATATATATATATATAAATTGGGAGTCAGTTTTATAACCCGTTTTCATATTTGATATATAGGACAATACAACCCCATGCCTCTCAGGTGTTATTTACATCTGAGCAGACCCAGGGGCACCACGAAGCATAGTCTCCGTGTGAGGATCTAATTCGTCAAATAACGGTTTAGAACCCCAGAAAGTATGCTTGGTGTATGACGTCACATAACTCATAATTAATTACAAATATTTACAAATGATCATATGATATATTTACAAATGATTATATGATATATTTACAAATGATTGTATGATATATTTACAAATGATTATATGATATATTTACAAATGATTATATGATATATTTACATATATTTACAAAGGTTATATATATATATATATATATATATATATATATATATATATATATATATATATATACATATATACAAAGGACATTACAATACAAATAGGACAATACAACACACAAGGGGCTATATCTACATTCAACTGAAACCACCCTACCCCCAACAAAATCACCCCGGGTTGAATGCAAAAACACATTCACACCGTGTGACGGTTTGTGACGTAGGGTGATTCCATAGTTGAATTTCGAATGGCTTAAAGCCCCAAATATATAATAATGCAGCATTGTATATAAGCTAACTAATACACGGAAATCAATAATGTGGTGTGTCATTTTTATTCTTTCCTGTACTTAATTATGATTATTGACAACATCCCAACAAGTCCAAATACCTGAAACAAATATTAAAGAAAAAAAATACTGTTGTAAATACCTATTTATTTGATACGTTTTCTCACAGAATAGATCAGAGAGATAATACTCGATTATTCCCATTGAGATCCGTAACAACAACAAAAGAGTTATCTCTGTTTCAGAAACGATACACACAAGCCTACACGAGTTATTCCCCTTGATGTTATATACAAACAGTACGAAATGAAATTTAAAATGAAATTGAAATGTATATGAATAAAATTTTATTTTTAAAACGCGTTGAAATCGCAAAATGTTGTATTTGTTCTGCAACGCGTCGAACCGAATGTTAGCCAATATCAAAATAATTTCCGGCTTGATTCATTGATTGAAATATTTTTTCTTCGCCGGTATGAATATTGAGTGATTTTATGTCTTTTTCTAATTAATTTACAAGTACCAGTTTTCCAAATGCAGTATTCTCACTCTGAGTGATGGCTCGTAAATTATCCAATTTGTTATTTTCTGGACATCAATCAATATGATCAACTACAAAACCGTCTTTGATCACCCTAAAGAAACATTCAAAAATGAATTTGTGAGTAAGATAGTTTTTCCCCCAGCATCAAATCTAAGTAGTCCCATATTATTGATAGTACCTACTGATTTCTTCGGTCTGCGGTGTCTGGCAACACCGTCACGAGATGCTTCATAATTACTGATCGTAGGATGTGGTTGAAATTCTTGGTTCATTTATATACAATATATTATTTGTCTAATTAATTATTTGTTTTAATTATTACTTGGGATCTATCAATATAGTCTTGACGTGTTCTTATGATTTTGTCCGAATCAGAGTCAGAATTCTTGACGGAATCTTTGATGGAGTTTCTAACTCTCTTATCATAATAACACTTTAGTTCCCTATATCGCTTAACACCACAATTCAGACACAACTGCGAATTACCCCGCACACCTACCCCACATCGTATGAAAGGTAGCGGACCCAAGCTCTCACGTCGTACGCTTTGTGAATGATATCCACAGAATTCATTTCTGCATGCTTTGTTACAGACAGTTACTGATCCTATCATAAGCCATTTACAGTGATTCATTATATATATATATAATTCTTTATTTAAATACTTGTTTTAATAATAATATGGATGAGTTCGTGAGATTATCGAAAATAAAACCCTGGAAAAATGCTAAGTTCAATCTCGATAGAGTATCCACCAATAAACCCGATAAGAGTCTAATAAGTGATAGAAGCATGATAGGTAAAATCCATGATGCATTTAATGAATTCAAGCGCGATGGAACATCTCACTATTGGTCAACATTTTGAATCGATGGTGGCGTTGAACGACGAAAGAGCAACAGCGATAATCTCGCATCTTGACCAGAAAAAGTACTTTTTGGAGTGAAATTCATTATCCGCTCAGAAACAGGAAATTGGATTATACGCGACAAATGTGAACCCATCCTGAAAGATAAAAGAACTGTCACTATGAGTCAGGATGCCAAACCAGGAATTCTGACTGGAATTGACAAACCGTATTACGAGAGAGCTTATCCTGTAACCGCGGTTGTTTATGGGATCTATCCGATAAATGGCAAAATGTGTAGCCGAACGAATAATAGAGCATTTTACAAATGCGTTGCGTGGAAACAAATTGACGGATCAAAGACGTAAAAAAATAAACGAATGGGGGTTAACAGTTAGGGAGAATTGGGCTGCAAACAAAATGTAGCCGAACTAGAGCGGATACTAAAATTCCCAATAACCGTAACGACGATAACAGGAGAGGTATTACACGAATCGAAATATAAATCGAGAGGATCTCCAATCAAAATTATTGACCATAATGCATAATGGACCTCCGCGGAAACAATATTTCCGCTGGATAGAACCATAAAATATCTACCCGTGGAGTTCTCCGGAGAAGAATACTCTGAGGAGAAATTTTTTGATTTTATTTACAAGTTAAGTAAAAATGATCTTGTGTCAGTGTGATTATTTCAGAGTTTTGAAAACGAAGAGGGTAAATTCAATCAATTTGTAAGACCTAACGGCAAAATATACCGTACTGAAGTTCTTCACGACGAGATGAGAAAACTAGCTCGTGATTTTTCAACGGAACACGACGAAAAATTACTAACAAACTGTTTTACAATACCTTCAGTTGCAGCTCATATCGCGAGAAAAATCTATGGAAGCCAACAAGAACTGAATTTCTCTCAGATATCGAGTCAAGTTATGTTGATTATTGCTATGGTGAATTATGGAATACCAAATATCACCCGAAAATGTTATTTCGGTTGATATGGTCGCGTGTTATCCAGGGAGTTTTCTCAGGTACGGAGAATGCTCTGAGTATTTTAAACGATTTGGGCATCGTACACACGAAATGACCCGTGTTGTAATTAATGGGCCGCTACCCGATTTTGATCTAACCGGATTCGCTCGAGTGGTATCATTCGAAACCGCTAAAGGACTTCATCCGTGCTGTTATGTTTAGTTTGGTAGATACATCTCTGAAAAACACTGGATGCCAATAGTGTTATTACGATATATGATTGATTGTAAAATGCTGATATCGCTGATTGTCAGTGAAGCAATTATATCATATCGGGCTCAGACTGAAGTTTGGTTACCACAACCCGATAATCTAGACAGTATAATTAACGAAAACAAATAACAATTTCCATCGTTCGACGAAGAATATATCGTGAAATGGTCCAAGGAGATCTTTGAAGTTAGAAATAAACACGCAAAAGATCTCAGTAGAAGAATAATTGGTAAATTCACACAAGGTGGAAAATATGGCCACAAGCGACATTCTTCACGATTAATTATAGATGATGTTGAATACGATTTTTATAATCGCAGATGCAACATCTAAGGGTATGTATGTCAATCGTAAAGACGCTTTCTTGTCCAATGGAACAAAATTCGGTACAGTTGTTACTTACACAGATAGAGATAATCCTCAGTATAGGGCTTCTTTGCTGGCTTATGCTCCTATCAATTTGCTTTCGATGATAGATTTCCTGACACCGAGGTTAGAGTCGCCACTGATTCATTTTATATAGATGTAAAACATCGAGAAGCAGTGGCTAAATTTACAAATTCCTACGAGAGTTGGGGATCATGGAGAATTAAAAAGGAAATTTTGTGTGATTATTCTAACTCAGCAGATGTTACAATTGAAAACAATTACTTGAAAAATAATCAGATATCAGAACTATCGAATGCACCTTCGATATCCGATCCAATATGTAGATATAAAACCAGTTACCTAAACGGTTGTGGTGGGTCAGGAAAGACGACTCGTGTGATCGAATTATTTCGAGGGAAATCAAACATGATTGTGCTAACACCAACACACAGACTTGCAAGAGAGATGAAACAGCGGGGGTTAATTCTTGCACTTATCACAGCTTCTTTCGATGGAAAGGCGACGAATGGACTCCTGATCGAATGGGCGAGAAATATATTCCTGAAATCATCATTTGGAATGAGATATGCACAGTGTCGTTAGATGTATTACAAAAGTTTCTCGATTGGTTATCGCTAGCGAATACAAAAGTGATAATGTGTGGCGATCATGTTCGACCAACATCATTTGTCGGTTTGTCTGCACATGATTGGTTGAAGAATGTTGTAGACTATTATGAAGAAATTAGTACTGATCAGAGATCACTTGATCCAGAATTACGTGAGCTTAAGAAACTAATAAGATTACAACCGGATAATATCCAATGTGAAATAGCGCGTGAAATAATTTCAGAAACCCCTATTAAATAATTTCTGGGAAGCGTGGAGACCAAATGATTTGATAGTGGCAAGTAGAAAAATAGTCAGAGACACACTTCAGATGAAGTTATTTAACACGCATAAAGAAAAATTTGCAACACTTCCAAGGACGCAGGGATTGACTATATCCGATACGATTGTTTGGATCGTAGATGATCAAATCTAGTTTACTTAGCAGTGTCCAGAGTACGAAGAATAAATCAACTTTGAAGAATTGATTTAGATGCTAATGACACCAGAATCAGTGATATTGTCAGCTATGATATAATAAAAAAACCAAACAACTCACTGTTTATAAACAACAGGACAAAAAAAAATAACAGAAACTTTTACATTGATGCTGAATTTATAATTACGCTGAAACAAAAACAGAATAATCACTGCGCGAGTTGTAATTGTATAATGCGTTGGTGTTGGTCGGATAACGATGAATTCCTATCCAAATAACCGCTCAGCAAGGGTCCGATTAAATCGTTCAACAATTGCCTGATCGCGATGTAATGCAGTATGTCCTCGTCTGATGGTGACATTATGATACTTCATTGTTGATAACACTGCACCCTGAAATTCTTTGCCAGGATCAACTTGTAATAGATTTGGCCACTGCAGAGGACATCGTCGATAAATCCTTTCAAACGCAGAAGCTACTTCAGTTGATGACTTCGTCTTTAATGGTTCTGCTTGTTTGTATCTACATGCAACATCAACGCAACGTTAGCGCATAGTGAGAAATTAATTTGTTTAGGCGGTGGTATATAAATCTGCCATTTCGCCTGTTTGGATAACCAATCCTTTGCTGTAGTATTTTTTTTACTTTTGCGGCTTTATCGAGTTTACCGATTGCTGGTTTACCTCTCCAGTATCCTCTTGGGGAATAATAAATAGATTCCATGTTGTTATTAATTACCAGCACCCAGCATTAATTTACTTTTCATCGCCGATTTTATCAACCATGAAGCTAATTTTTCTTTGAAGGATTTATCAGTGATAGAATTCAAAGCATGAATCAATTTCACATCTTCAATATGTCTGTGTTGCAGATTACTACTTTTATAAGCAACATCATGAGCAAGACATGCCTTTTCAATAGCGTTTATTGGATATTCACCGGGTCGGGGTTGGTTTTGATCATCGAGTCGGATATCGAGTCTGGTTCCAGGTCCACAATAACTATACCTTGGAAGGTGTTTTTCTCCCGGATATTTTGCCCATGGTGTTCCTGGTAATTTTACTAACTTGGCTGCAATATCACCACCCCTTTTTTTTAACAAATCTAAATTTTTTATACCACATCGTTCACACTTGCCAGTGATAGCTTCTCTGTTATTTTGATTCGTAGTAGTTGTTTGGTCAATTGTTGGTGTACACGTCGTACATTTCACACAATATAGATCCATAATTTGTTTTATAATAACATGAATGTAATTGATTTTTCGGCGACAAAAACACGAGAACCTGTTAAGCATCATGCAGCGCTACCAATTCTATTCGTATGATTATAATTGGACCATCTGGAAGTGGCAAGACGCAGTTGTTACTTAATTTAATAACGAGATGGATGAAATGGGACAAGTTGTATTTAATAGCCCTAAGTGTAGATGATCAGCGATGTTACGAAGTGTTAAAGGATTTTAACGAGAAAGCAAAATGAGAAATCGATGAAGATTTTATTGAGCTTATAACCGATGTCGAAGAAGCGCCGAACATTGATGTTATTGATGAAAGTATTAGCAATTTAGTCGTATATGATGATGTGATGCTAGACAATCAAAAGAATCCCGCTAGAATATTTTCCAGAAGTAAACATAAAAATACTGATGTGATATATGTCACTCAGAGATATACACAAATACCAAAAGTGATCAGCGATAACTGCAATATTCTTGCTGTATTTAATGGAGTTGACACACATACACTACAAAATATTCACCAGACCTGGTGCAGTGGAGACATGGATTATAATCTCTTTAGAAATTTCTTTAGTCACGCACAGTCAATCCCACATGGATTTGTAACGATAAATTTGCATGACCCTAGATCAAGATATCGTATCGGACTTGATCAAATATTCGGTTGAAAACAATTTGTCATCGGCGCCAAGTCTATTTACTCTGTCTCCGTAGCAGCCTTTTTTGTGTGTGAAATAGTTTCGGTTTGAAATAGTTTCGGTTTGTCTGAAATAGTTTTGGTCTCCGTAGAGGCTTTATTTTTGTTTGAAAACTTGGTCTGTTCACCCTTTTTGCTGCTTGTATTCTAAGTATGCATTTTGTATTGTGTTGGCTTATTGAGTACCATTTCATCTCGTAATTAATCCCACAATCGACAGTCGAGTATTATGATTTAAACCCGAAATAACAGAGAGAGAGAGAGAGAGAGAGAGAGAGAGAGAGAGAGAGAGAACTAATACTAAAAATAAATTTAATTCATAGGGCTTACGGAAACATATGCGTTCCCTTGATGTTTTAAGGTATCTGCAAGAACACACGATATCAATCTGCGTTCGTTATGAGACCAGTCACGATCCAGGTTGTGTGCTGTGGAGGGCTGAGATATGATACAGAATGTGAAATAAGGGCATATGCGTCATTCTATTTTTATGTATCATTTAATTGACGTTGTTTATTTATTTACTTGGATAAGATATTCAGACTTCATTGTATCTTGAAAGCGCTTATTTGTGTGTCATCCGTGAGGTATAAAGATAGTTCTGTCAAATGGATGAAGACTATTAGGAAGAGAAATAACGCTACGTTGTTTTCTAAAGCAGCGAATAAAGGAAGTGCAAATGAAATATCATAAGATAAACAATATCAGGGAAGACGGAGCAAATATAGAAAATTATCGAGACGCAGTGCCGTCTTAAGCATGATAACTAAAACTTAGAATATCGAACAATAATCTCTAAAAAAAAAACTTATTTTTATATTACCAGGCAACATATTTTATCGAAAATATTTTCTGTTGCATCCCATTTGACAAGTTTAAATTGATAAAAGCGTGACATATATAAGTATGGGTGGACAAAACATATTTACATTTCTTTTGTCTGTGTTGGATTGTTTTATGAGTATTAAAAAAGTCACCCGAATGTCTGGACAGACAGAAACAAACTATTATATCCTGATTGTATTTGCATTTACATGTAGGCAATAAGGTAACACTGCATTTACATGTAAGCATATAAGGTAACACTGCATTTACATGTAGGCATGTAAGGTAACACTGCATTTACATATAGGCATGTAAGGTAACACTGAATTTACATGTAGGCATGTAAGGTAACACTGCATTTACATGTAGGCATATAAGGTAACACTGCATTTACATGTAGGCATATAAGATAACACTGCATTTACATGTAGGCATGTAAGGTAACACTGCATTTACATGTAGGCATATAAGATAACACTGCATTTACATGTAGTCATGTAAGGTAACACTGCATTTACATGTAGGCATATAAGATAAAACTGCATTTACATGTAGGCATGTAAGATAACACTGCATTTACATGTAGGCATATAAGATAACACTGCATTTACATGTAGGCAATAAGATAACACTGCATTTACATGTAGGCATGTAAGATAACACTGCATTTACATGTAGGCAATAAGATAACACTGCATTTACATGTAGGCATGTAAGATAACACTGCATTTACATGTAGGCAATAAGGTAACACTGCATTTACATGTAGGCATGTAAGGTAACACTGCATTTACATGTAGGCATGTAAGATAACACTGCATTTACATGTAGGCAATAAGGTAACACTGCATTTACATGTAGGCATGTAAGGTAACACTGCATTTACATGTAGGCAGTAAGATAACACTCTCATAGGAAATATATTATAGTACCCTTGTCAATTAATCTGATTTGTTCAATGCTACTGTACTGTCTATTGATTATATATTTGCTGAATTAAACAAGAGTCACTTCCAAGGGTTGATTCAAATCACTTAATGTACGTTTTATTTATATGCATACATCAGCAGACGTTTTATAAATACAAAGATACAGTTATAAACAATAAATAAATATATTTGATAGAAATCGTGTTTTTGAGTTTTTGATAATTGCTCAATGAACCTTATAACTTAGAGTTTATTATAAGCATTTTGGATGTACATACCTGGACAAAATCAAAATAATGACTTGAAAAGGGTTATATTTTCTGAATCTATTCTTGACATATATAACGTTATTTATATTCTCTGATAAGAATGTTTATTTTTCAGAAATTTGATTTCTGCAAAGTGGCACAATTGGAAACTGTATACATAATAATCTTTGTAAAGGTTTGGACAGAGAGGAGAGACTATTCAGTTTTCCTCAACGTGTTTTCAGCTTTTCTACGATCGTCAAGCAATTATGTGTTGAATCAATCAGGCGGATAGTTAAGACAGTAGTACACGTAAATGTATGATAGTTCACTAGCGTCCAGATGACACTAATCTCTGCCATCAACGTGATACATACAATTGTATCTTCTGATTACACGGTCTTACTAGAACAGTATGCTGTTGTAAATCAGTATCTATTTGTTTCTGACATTAATGGTGATGTAGAGGTAAGATCAGCGACTTTTTTAACAGTTGCAGAGTATACTTTGTTGGTCAAGTCTGGACCTTAGACTGGACCTTAGATTTGGAAGTTGGTTTCACTCTTTAAGACAGTAAAGATCAGTGTGTGTATCCTTCTGTTGCCCTTCTTCTTTACTTATGGATGAAGATGAAATAAAATTACGAAATACTTTTAGGGGTTAATGAGTTCACGAGATTTGGTGGTTTGTATCGGATCGTTGTAATAATCAGGTAAACAACCAGATGCTAAAAGTAACGTTTGTGGATGCTAGCTTTCCAGGTTAAAAAATAAATGTCCATCTCTTTTGCCTGACATTTTTGCTTTCGTATAATTTGTTTAGGTATTTGAGTGAGAATATGCACGTCTCTGTGCACCAAATTTGATATCTTGCGTCAATGTAAATACATTGTTTAAAATTCGGTTATTTTAGTATTCACGTTTACCTTTGTCCTTCTTTTGTAATGATTGAATTAACTTGTCTAATTTTGGAAATTGCTGGTTGTAGTCTCGTACCCTCTTCTTTGTACATCAGACATGGGATTAAAGGAACTGTACACAAAAACTCATCCAAAAATATCCAAACGTTCTGACAAGATTTTGGTTTCATTATTCCCAGATTATAGTCTATGATATTTCTTATTTCCTATTTTGTAAAGGTTACGTTTAAGTTTACTTTCTTGGAATAGTTAGTTGGAATTTAAATTTTGATTGACTAATTGAAGCGATGACTTATTATTCAAAGTCTATTTCTAGTATGTTGAATATGCTGAACATTACTCGCTCGATACAGAGAAAATTAGACAAAATGTTTGTTACTCTAGAAATTTCAGTTTCACATATAACCATGATTTCTTTGTGGTAATCACATTTATTGGCACCTTTATGTATTTTAGGTATCATAAATGTCATTTCTAAAGAGCCATCACACGTCCTTATGATATATATATATATTGTATATATGAAGTGAGAGATAATGTCAAAATGTATGATTTTCGCCTAGACAGACATTGTTATTTTCGGTCCAGATCACAAGTAATTTCAAGTCTGCGTAACTGTAATATCACGCCATTGTAGATTCATGTATATATTTATTTAAATATGTAATTACATTTGGCAAAGGTAAAGGTTAGTAAGCAGCATTTCAAACAAGAATTCGAACCGTCTCAGTTTCCACCAACGTTCGTAATAAAGGATCCATTTTGGCCAAAACTCCATTTTCAAGACCTATAAACAGGTGACATAGATATCTGATTGTACAAAAATAATAGGAAGATATGAATACCATAATATGCATTATCTACTTTATTGATTACATTATTTATTATTACATTATTTATTGATTACATTATTTATTGATTACATTATTTATTGATTACATTAGCAAGCATGCTGTGTATAGGGATGGGAAATGGCTGATATAGCAGAAATATTAATTTGGTATGGAGAATTAAAGATTTCCCCATCCTTATTGTTACGACTTTATGTTCCTAATCTAAGTGTACATACAAAGGCGAACACTAACATGCTTAGTAAATCATATGCATAATTTAGTTCAATATAATACAACGAGAAAATGTAAATGGGAATTGCAGTATTGTGAATCAAATCCCAGATTATCAGGAACTTTCTCTCTCAATCGAAAAGTACAGAGTGTTCCGAATTAAGTCTGGAATTGAATGTGCTGATTTGCTAGTAGCATTGATTAGTCTGATGTGCTAACAGTTTTGATGCATCACAATTATATTACCCGGAATGACAATGAATGAATTCATAATAATCCGCAAATAGGGATTTAATAAAAAACTGAATTGGCATTTGTAATTCCAGTTATAATTTAATTTCATAAATCATCTCAAATTCTAATGGAACACAAACATTTCATTTCACAAAGACTGATGTTAAGATAGGAATAGGAATGAATAAATGTTTACTTCCACCGTCGTATATACATCCCCATGACTCCTAGTCGCAATAGATCCATACATGACTTATGTTGTCATGGAACACATTCATCCCAATTATTGTTGTTGTTGTTGTTCTTTTAGGGTTTAACGCCATTTGCCGCACAATATATGCTATTCATGGTGGCCAGTATTAATGGTGGAGGAAGAACCCGGGAAAACCGCATGAAAGAACCACCGACCCACGAGAAGCTACTGGCAAGCTTTCTCACATACCCACCTTGGCCGAATCCGAGACACGAACCGACGCAGCAGACAGAGGTGAGATGGCAGGGATCCGTAACGGAGAGCGCTTTAGACCACTCGGCCCCTCGGGGCCCCAATGTAATCCGATTCATAATATAAATAAATTTATGTTTTATGTCCCTTTAAGGTCATATTCAGGGTTTGGGTCTGGAACTCATACCCAAGTTTACAACTTAGTTACAACTTAGTGGCAAGACATAGAACAGGTATACACGGAAAAACACTATTCTTAAACATGTAGCCACATCCGCCACGGAAAATAAATTAAATATCCATAACACTCGTGTCCCCGAATGTAATTGCTGTATGGATGTTGTAACTGTCCTCTCAGTTTAGTGTGTATTACATTTGCCTCAAAATAGAAACAAAACACTGAGAAATCCAACCAAAAAATAAACAAAACAAACAAATAGGAGGAAGAAAAGTAAAAAAGAAATATGTAACTTTGAAACATCTTTGCAATGTACTTACACTTCTTTGTAGATTTATTTATGTCGGCTATTTATTTTCTCCAACTATGGTATTCTCCAAGGTGGTGTATATTACAGTTTATCTAAATGAAAAAGATAAATGTTGAAAATGAAAAGTAAAATACCAAAGGGAAAGGACTCCCCTACAATAAAACAAAGCATTTAGAATAATTTTATTCTAATTTGTTGATTTTATAATGTTATATTTTTCCCCACCAAATTGTGATTGATCTGTTAGTATTTTGATTAAAACCAGTATGGTATCCTGTTTGGTAGGTTTCCTTTTGTTTCTTTCTTTTTCTGTTATTAATCATTAATAATCTTTACCCTTAAGCTATTGAGTTAAGAATCACGTGTTATGCCCACCTCCAGTGAATTGTGCTATTTACAATGTTGATCCCCTTACTTTAGTGTTATCTTTCATTGTGCTTTAGTCTAATTCAGTTTTGTATCTAATTTCCTCCTTCCGCTTCCGAAAAGAAATGTTCTTTAAATACTTGTGAGCGAATGCATTTTATCTTTCTTTCTTTCGCTTCATATAGACTCATTCACAGCAATGCTTCATTCATTTAGGTATTCGTTTTTCATGTGCTATAGTATTAATACATTTCCTTATCTTTTTGCTTTATGCTTTTTCTTTCATTTAATGTTTATGTTTAGGTATTTGAGAGAGAATGTATCCCGTCTCAGCGCACCACATTTGGCTAAGGGGAGATAGAACTACCTCCTAACAGTGGCCCTGTGTGACAATTTATCAGACATAATGCATCTCCACATATTCGTCTTTTATTTTGTGGTTTCCATCTTAAACCACCGACACACGCATGTGTCCCCAGGCGCGTATCAAGTACTCTCGAGTGCGCATGTACGTCAAGAAATTTAAAATATATCTTAAAAGTAGGTTTCATTAGTCATGATACGGTCCTAAGTTTTCTTTGAGTAGTTTGTGTTTCGTCTGGATTTTGATTAATTCCATTTATTTGATTCGTATTATAGATTTTTAGAACTGTCAATATTTGTTATTGCTATCCTCTTGTTTTCTTTTGTAAGTGAAGTGGACTAGAAATGGATTTCGTTTAGACGTGATTAAAAACATGTGTACTTGTATTTCCCTTTCAAATTGGTATTAAACGTGCTTGACGCGTACCTGATAGAGTACATGGCTTTGGTTTTATGCCCAAGGTTCCAGTCAAAATCTACATTGATATTCGTGCGAACGTGATTGAAACAACATAATATTAGCGGCCTTTGTAGTTGCTGGTTTTTGCTTTTGCTGCCCATTTTAAGTCGTTTTATACAATTTCTGTCTTGGTTAGGGTATAGATGCAGACATACGTTTTAAATTGTATCTCTTAGTTTTATCGATTCTCTCTATTGACATATTACATAGTTTTGGCAGAGTTCAAGATTTATTCAAGATTTCATTGTTCTTCTAACTTGTAAAACACGATATTTTCTCGTTCTTCCTAACTTTATATGTATACGTCGCTATGTTCGTTGGATTACTCTTGTAAGTTTGGTTTTATTCCTTTCTTTGCACCCTTTCTGGAATGTTGCTTTTCGTCCATATTGATATTTGCACTTGTCTAATTTTGGAAAGTTCTGGCTAGGGTTTAATAATGTACTCTAGACCGTAAAAAGAAAATATGAAATAATTAATTTAGAAAATTGATTTGCAATGATGTTACTCTCTTTTGTAAATTTGACTGTGCTATTTTCTTGGCATCTTTCTAGACTGGTGTACACTGCATTTTTATGAATGTTGACACTATGCGTTGAGCGCACGGTATATTAGAGTTGCCCGAAAATAAATACAAAGTTAACAAAAATACGACAAAACACAAAACAAGGCGAAGCAAAGAATGGACGACCAAAACAATTTAGATAAATGATTTACAATGTTGTTACTCTCTTTTGTTGATTTAAGTAGGGTATTTCCTTATTTTCTACAATGGTAGTATCCTATGCTTTTACTTCCCTTCCAGCAGGATTGATGTCCGGTTGCGTAGATTTCCTTTCTTGTCTTCCGTTTTATTCAGTTTTAATTCATGATTGACCGTTGCTTTTAGGTATGATGTTAATAAGGAATTAATAAATCTTGTTGATGTACATAGTCCTATTGTATTTGAATCATTTTTGTTCATTCTACTTACTTTGTAGTTTTCTTATAATTGGCTTTTATCTACTTCACACTTTTAATAGGTTCCTTTCTATATTTTACTAGGAAAAAAGGACTTCTTGGTTTTATGTATTTGTATAGTTGCGTGTATACATTTTATCTTTTTGTCTTCCTCTTTCTCTGCATTATACATGATGCATTCACTTGCTCAGTTATTATTCTTTCATGTTCCATACTATTAAATATATTTCAAAACTTTCTTTCTTCTGCTATGTTTATTTCTTCTAGTTTTGAAAGTTTGAATTACTTAGAGAAGCGAGCTACTGAAAAGATTAGTCATTATGTTACAAGCTGGAACTGTAATTTTTGTTTTATAATACCCTTGTTTGGAACGTTTTATTAGACAATATGTTTTATATAACGTTTAAGACATTTTCTGTTTTGTTTCTACTTGTATTTCAAAAGTGTGTTTATTCTTAAAGCGCATACAAATTACATATGTCTACGTTCTAAAGATAAAAATTATGATTCAAGTCACTAATAACACAGTTATATGTTTAGCACAACATCTCTAGGGTCTGAATGAGAATTAGAAGGATCTTTACTGAAGTACTCAGATGTATCGACGTTAGCGATATAAGCTAGTTGGTTGTCACGATATCGATATAAGGTGAATTGTTTTGATTCAGGTCTGTAAAGGCACCTTAAAATGATATAATGTTTTTTAGTTTCATTACATAATAAAAGTTTTAATTTTTACGGTATTTAGTTGCCTTTATGTGGCTATGATGAACATGCAGATACAAACTTTAAAAAGTGTATTTGAATTTTGAAGAAATTGAATTGCTTTGTATATTGTGCGCTTGATTAGAATTATGCAGAAATTACGTGACAGTAATAACATCTGCATTGACGCAAACACTGGGATAGATCGTTTAAACCAATAGTAATACAGATCCGTGTCTGTGTAACTATAATTACCCAGGCTATTTCGTATTTTTATATTCTCTCAAACAAATACACTAAGAGGAAAACAGGGTAACATATAGTTGGAAGAGAAAACGTGGACACAGCTGTGTAAGCATATTAATATAATCATGTTTTCTGAACCTTAGTTGTGTTGTTTAGTATAAGCAACATGTGATAATATCAATAAAAACAGACAGGAAATATTTTGGGGATTTGAATGATTGCAATCTTTTCTTAAGAGTAAGAATTTGCAAATGACTGGTCTTTTCGCGTATTTGTCATATTTTACTACACAGTCCGTGATGTGGTTTATGGCGCTGTCTTTTTGAAATTTAATTTTCTGAAAACTTATAATAATATTGTGCACTTTGTATGGCGTCTAATTTTTAGAAACTCTCAACGTGTAACAATTTATACAATGATGTGACTACAAAAACAAACACCATGAAACCATTAAAACATGCTGAAAATATTTAAGGTACAAAACATTATTAGGTCTTAAAGTTTATTCTTGCAGTAGAGAAAGGTGAGTTTTAAAAGCACTGTTGAAAGGGATCACTGCGTCGTTCTCTCGAATGTCAATGGGCAATTCCTTGCAGGTTGCTAGGCCCAGGTATGAAAAATAACGTTGTCCATATGACTTTGTGTTCATAGTGGGAATAGGAGTATACGATTGTCAGAATAGGAGCGTAAGTATCTTTCTGATGTATACACATGGATGAGGCCAGATTGGTATGTTGGACTGGAGACCGTCAACTAAACGTAGCATAGATAACAAATATTTTGATTCTGGATCGAATGGATAGCTAGTGTAGGAAACAGAGCAGCAGGGAGGTGTGCTTTGATTGTTGTACTAAAAGGATAATCCGATCAGCTGTGTTTTGAACGTTTTTAAGTTTCTGGAGTAGATATTGGAAAAAATCCAGACATTACTGAGTTTCAATAGTCCAGTCTGGAAAGTACTAATGAATACAAATGTGCTTTAATGGCATCAACTGATGCGTCTCAGTTTACGATATGCAGCTTTGCATATGTTCATGACATGTTGGTGCAATGTGAGAGTAATGTCAAGAGTAACACTTACGTTTCGTACGGACTGTGTGAAATTGATGTTGTGTTGCTGATATTTATTATTTGAGGTAAATAAGTGACTGAGAACGATTTAGTGTTGTGATCAGAATGACCTTAGTGTAATCATCATGCGTCTGCAACTTGTTACCTGTCAGCCATGATTTCATATAAGAAATGCACCTCTCTAATAGTTATGCACTAGTCCAATATTTGTATACGTTTTCGTATATAAACTACTGTTGCCCTTATAGTTTGATGTTTACAAACATGATACTACCCTCCATCATTGTATATGTGTGACAAAGCTGGTACCATTTTCTGACCGCTTCTTACGTATTCATTTCATACATCTGTTTCTTTCCTTTTGTTTAGTAATTGATGCAACTTCTGATTCTTAATCTTATCACGGGAGCCTTTCTACACTTTACATCTAAATGTCTGGTTTCATATATTGTTTCGTTGTCTATGGTCTTCACATTTTGATTATACTTTGTCTTACACGTATTATTTCTTTAAATGTCAAGATAGCTTCTTTTGTATCTGACTATGGGTCTCTGTATATTCTTTCTGTTAAAGCAGACGAGAAAGTGAAGAGCGTCGTGAGGCTTTTCAGTGACAGCGTCTTTTAATGCTTTCTTACGTTGGTCACCTCGATCAACTTTTTCTGTCTGTTTTTATCCATATCGAAATGATGTAACTGAACATCGCAGGGACATACTTTCAGGTGTGGTAATATTAAATATACACATAATCAAGACGCAATAACTGATATGTAGTCGGTATGTATATGATATATGTATATATAAATGATATGTAGTCGAGGGTTTATTTACTAGTGAAGTGTATTATTACTATTCTTTACAGATTATATCTTCCTCTTCAGACTGAAACTTTGCTTTCTTCTTCTTTGCTTGTTACTTTATTGGCCGTTAAATGGCATGAATACATTGACTGTTCACTCTATGCTAAAATATGCACACTATAGTCTTGTGGTTTTCATTTAAGTTCCCTATGCAAATCATAGTTTTGTTTGTGTTAATGCTGGCTTGCTTACTATACAGTAGGTTATTTTGTTGTTAATGTAAAATCTCTAAATATACAATAATAACTTTTAGTGTTAATGTGCAAGTTTCATAGAGACCAAAAAAGTATTTTTTTTGTTAATTTAAACTACTCTAATATACAACAGAATGGTGTATATGGAATAGTAGTTTATTCGATCACTATGTATTGTTTCATAGGACAGTTCTCCATAGGAATGCAAAGCAAATTAAACTAAAGTGACACAAGAAAGTCGGATGATGAGGTAATATACATATCAAACGGTGATTTAGTGCAAACAAGCCTGGTGTGAAATTCAGACAGAGCCTTTACAGCCGTTTACGCATTTTAAATGTGCTATGTTTAAAACAAACTGAACATGTGTTATCATATTTGCGTTCTCTTTCGTTTGACAATTTTCTTTTAACCAAGGCTGAATATCAATCTATGCAAATGTCAAAAAATTTGGTCATTCGAACATTATTAGCCTGATTTAGTTTTAGTTTCAGGAATTTTCATCCATACTGTAGCTTACTCATCAGAGCGGAATCAAAGGAATGTACAAATCCAGCCTGCAAGTTCTGTGCTGCATTTTGCCATGGATTACACCAACAGTGTGTCAAGGTGGGTATCAGTGAGTTATATATATATATATATATATATATATATATATGTTTATTTATTTATTTATATATACAGTCTGCTCAATAGACATTCATGATTAATATAAACAATTATTTATTATATGATTTGTTTATAATATTCACTAAATGTACATTGCTAATCTGAACTAAATTATATAATTCAACTTAACGAGCTATTTTATAAGGCAATAAATAACACGTTTCTTTTTAAATGCTGTTATTTTGTCAGTATAATATTGTTATATGTAATGCGTTAACGTGAAAGTTGTATTTTATTAAGATTGTACAAAATGATTATTTACATAATAACTACATTTGAAGGTATTTGCGGGCTTATGCAGTACAATCCAGCAGTTAGTATGTGCTGCAGTGGAGTGGTTCAGCCAAAATCAGGGTTAAAACCATCTTGCTGCGGAACAAAAGGATATGATGCAACATTCTACATGTGCTGCTCCAGAACTATCCAGCCACTTTCAGGATTACAACCTTCTTGCTGTGGAACACGAGGATATGATGCTAGATTCACCATGTGCTGTTCGGGTACTATTCAGCCTCGTTCAGGATTGCGACCTTCTTGCTGTGGAACAAAAGGATATGATGCAACATTCTACATGTGCTGCTCAGGAACTATCCAGCCACTTTCAGGATTACAACCTTCTTGCTGTGGAACACGAGGATATGATGATAGATTCGCCATGTGCTGCTCGGGTACTATTCAGCCTCGTTCAGGATTGCGACCGTCTTGCTGTGGAACAATAGGATATGATGCAACGTTCAGAAAATGCTGCAATGGTCAATTGTGCTAAGTGGAACGACCAACGCAGTTTTTGTTTGCATCAATTAAATTGTTTTCTTTGACCAATCTTTATTCATCTTTTTGGATGATATGTAGAGATGTGACATTTATGCTAAGTAGCACTACCAGCGCAGTTTTTTACGTTTTCTTTTGTTAACAAAATGTAATACTAAACATCATCTTTTGGTAAATTTACATAACATGACTAAAGAGATATACATCTTTTGAACTGATACCGCATTCCTCTTTCTAGATGCACGTTACATATTCAGTATTCAAATGTTGATTGTTCCACTTTGTGACAAGTTTCATTGCTTTTGACTTTTGATCGTTCATCAAAGTATTTGTTTGGCTGTTTTTGATTTTGTACAAATTGTGTATTCAGAGACTTTGCACGTTTTAATGGATGAATTCAATCGCTTTCGTTGAATTTTACTTCATTGATTCGTCTTGTTTTAGAGGAGGGTATTTAATTTAGATGTAGAGTATTAAAACCAATTACTAAGAGTTTATTTATGAAGACGATCTCGAACAGTTAAACTATTTAAAAAACGAGGCCAATTATAAATAAAATATAAATATATAAATTTCTCCTCAAATGTCACCATACCTTAATAAAGCTAACATATCAAGGTGTAATCCGTCTCTTGCAATGTTATATACTCTTTAACTGATGTACCAAATTCATTACGAAATTTTCCAATAGCTTCTAATTAAAGGAATATTTATCTAAAGTTGCGTTGTATTTATCTAATTTTCGAATGGACCATCAAGAAGATCAATTGCAAAGGTAACGCAAATTCTCAAGAAATCAAAACAAACAAAAACTAAAATCAAATATAAACACATATGCTGATGTTATTTTTCATATTCATGAACGAATTCGGTGTTGAAGAAAAAAACACAAAGATTTTATTGCGTACAAAATTGGGTGGTACGAATATATGCACTCTATATAATGGATTAGATCACATTTTGGAATTTGGTTGCGTAATGTCAGACATTTTCCTTGGATTATTATTTTGGACACTAATGGTGGAAAATAAAAGCTGAACGTTAGGTTGGGACTTTGGGATTATATGACAACTTTACATTGTGGGCATTTATGGGATCATGTAGGAGAATAATGCTGACGACATCCATATTTTATGTGGATTGAGTAGAAGTGCATGAAAGAATTTAACATTTTGAATCCTTATTAGACATTTTAGGAAATTACTGTTGTGGGATGATATTTCATGACTGCATGAAGTTCGACTTTAAGAATGAAATAACATTTTAAAGACGGATGTAATTTGCTCATGTAGGTTATATATTATTGCTTTGTGGCCGAGTTGACTCTGGTGTCATTTAAAACTTTGACAGTCACCTCGGCGCATTATTTTTTTATGTACATTGACTAGAAATGAAAGTGACCATGGGAGACTGCTCAAATGTGCTTCTTTGTTAAATTACCAGTAATTTGTGACCTCTGTAGTTCATAATATTGTAACGTTGTTAGACATGGTCACATTCGCTACCAGTAATGAATTTCTTTTTTGTAGAGAAACGATTGCAGAAAAAAATGCAGAAATAATCGAGTGAGATGAGGTGTTTTCCACGGGGAAGTTTAACCCAATTAACAGCGTTGTGGCAGTCGTATTGTCTGTATGGATGTACACCGCTTTGACGAGTACAGCAATATAGGTGAAGGAAGACTATACTGTGGCGCAAATCAAAATGAGATGTTTGGGTTGACATAAAGAATATTGAACCTATATAACAAAAGAAGTCTAATATATGTATGTACGCTAGATTAAAATTCGTAGCTAAATAAATTTGAGTGTTTAAATGAATACATACCATTCGGAATTTTTCATTAGAATTCTATAGTCTTTGGTCGCTTAGAGTAATGTGTTAATTCCAAAATTGGAACTGAAAGCACCGGAGACTAAAAAGTTTATAAAATATTGAATACCTGTTAAAATATGCTCAAAATTAATAATTATTTTTTCAGGTTGAAATTGACCTCGACCAAAGTTTGCATTAAAATTTAAAAACATATATTGTCTTAAATGGTGAGAAAAATGTAATTGGATTATTTTATTACAATGATGAGTCAAAAGTAATACTAAACTCAAACTCTATGGAGAAAATACTAAAGCCAACCAGAAAATTAAAATATTGTTTAAAATGTTGTAGAAGTTAAATTAAATGTTGTGAGTACAAAATTTAAAAAAATTGTAAAACATCATCAACTATAAAATAACACAAATGATACAATTCAAAAAGATTTTAGCTAAATATCCAAAATTAATAAACGTTTGTGAAATATAAAAGATCAACTATAATTGCAGACGTTTGGTAAAATGAGGACCAGACAGCAGAAGAATAAAAACGAAACATTGTTAAGAAAAATATAAAAATTAGCTTTATATTAATATGCAAGAAAACTCAATTTGGCTAAAATGACAAGTAATGGAATCACTTCAGAAATTATTTGATGGAATGCAATGTAAAATTTAACAAAGTCTAAATTAACGGAAAAATATTCCGTAAACGCAATTATTAAAAAAATATTTGACGATTTTAAAGATTGCACATAACATTTGTGTGCGATTAGGATTTTTAAAGTAGCCTTTACATTTTTTTCAGTCATGTCGCTAAGATGTTTGCAGTATGGCAGTTCTTAGTGATGTCTAGCACTGGGGCATCATGCCGAAGTTATGCATCATGCTGTCCCACCCGGTCACATTATACTGACACTAGGCCGACCAATCTAAAAACTAATTTCTTAATGCTGACCGCTAAGCGAGGAAGTTGTACGATTTTTATGTCTTTGGTATGACTCGGTCGGATGACGCTCTAACCACTAGACCATTGGAGTGGTCGCTCACAAAGTAAATAAAATTTGAACACAAAAATGAGATAAGAAAAATTATGTCAACATATAAGGTTAAACATAAAATTAAACGAAAACGATGAAACACAATTGAACATTGAATTTCAACAAAACCATTAGGAAGAAAGAAATCTTAAGAAATTAGGTTATACTTTCTGCAATAGAACTTGAGTTTTGTAAAGTCACCCACTTTGAACTATACTGAATATAATCATTATTTCTCATCGTTTGTATTGCTAGCTTCCAGGTTTTCTAGTCTTCTGTTCTTGTTGACGTACTAAATATTTTCACTTGCCCCACGCTTTGATGTCGAATTCTAGTTAATGACGTGATATATATATATATATATATATATATATATATATATATATATATATATATATAGCAATAGCTATGATGCAAGAAAAGCCCAACTAAATTTTTAGAGTTGAAACGCACCGAAACCCGAACCGAAACCATAGACAACTAGAGCAAAAGTAAAACAACAAAATAACATGTGCATTAGATTCATCTTCTCATGTGGTATGTTTTCTTGGCACGTGCACATAGATATCTTGCGGTTCGAATGCACTCGTTACATGTCTCAGGTATTAGAACCTTCCTATAAAAGTCAAAGAATAAACATAAATGCAAATATATGTGACTATATTTGATTTAATTTTTTTCCTAAATGACATGAACTAATTGGCATACAGCAATTAGCAAACAATACTACTAATGTAAAATTATTTACTGATGACATATAGTAGTGTCAGCATATATGTATTAATTAAAAATGAAAATGCAATGTTCTCACTTGATGAAGACATATTGTACTTTCTAGAGAAAGAAACTGGCACATTAAACTAAAAATTGAGGTCGATGCTGATATGTGTCTAAGTCGCGATAACCCACTGATTGATGTGTTAAAATGACGTACAGGTGGTGTCTTCAACATAGAGTTACAAATTTGAGAAAAACAAATACAGTTGAGTTAGATGTCGACCATATACAATCTTTGAAAACGTAAGATAAAGCATAAAATATGACTACAAGGAAATCTTTGCCTACAAAGAAGCGAAATGTATGATATGGAAGATAAGGTGCGGGTTGTAAAGAAAAAGATAAGGTATAAATTAAAAGAAAAATAAACAGAACGGTCTTTTTTAGGGACACTACGTTGCTTAAACTTGTTTAGTCGATTTTATATTTAGGTGTGATAGATTGATGTTCATCAATCTATGTATGTGTTATATATGTCTATATCTCTTCTGTACTCCGCTCTCCCTGTAGAAGAATGCCTGTTGCTTGTGTCCAGTACAGTGACTTCAATCACTTGTTTCGTTCCTATTGTTCTTGTACAGTCCTAACCTTTTTTGTTCGCTATAAATCTTGTCGCTAATGTGACCCAGGGTGTGCTCTAAATGGTTGTCGCTGGTTCTTTTTCTCTCTCTATAAATACCTATCTAATTAACTAACTAACTAACTAACTATATATATATATATATATATATATATATATATATATATATATATATATATATTCAACAACTTGTTTAACTCGTACAGCAGAAAAACACGATAACTGCCTGCGTTCATTGCTTGAAAAACATGCCCCAGCCACCAAGTGCAAAGTATCAAGTCAAAAGTGTTCTCCTTGATAAGTGGAGTGGCTTTGACTGTCCACAAGACTCACTATTCATTAACAAATCTATGAAGCCGAGGAGAAGAACGTCAAAAACAAAGTCCATTTAGCCAAATTATCTCACTAAAGCACAGAGATCACGGAGTGTTCCAGCTGCAAAGAGCTCTTTGAGATTGCTAACAATCTAATGTCAAGGAACAAATCTACACCATTTCAACATGCTTTCTCTCTTGTAGACCGTCCGGATCTGTTTCCAAAGTTTTTCCGAGACAAGGTATAAGCCATTAGAGATACGTTTGACAACATAATTTCAATTGACTCGTCGTCACCATACGGTGGCGGTACAGAATTTCAGCGACAACCGTTTGAACATGTCTATATACATTTACTTCGAACAATCGTGATAAAGAGTGCACCAAAGTCATGTGAACTTGATCCGATTCAAACATCACTGCTGGTTGAGTGCTTCGATTTATTATTGCGTTCACTAACTGATGATATTAATACCTCTCTCAGCCGGGAAATTCCCATCATTTTTCAAAACTGCCATTGTAGAGTCTCTGTGGAAGAAACCAACACTCGACGATAACGATTTAAGGAACTTCCTCCCAGTTTCTAATCTCCCATTCACATACAAAATCATATAAAACGTTGTTCTAACCCCAATTGTATCTCATCTGAATTCAAACATCTATTTTATCAATGTACAGTTTGCATTTCGCCCTTGCCACAGTACTGAAACTACTCATCTGAAAGATGTTAATGTCATTCGCACTGTGTCTAACCAATTGTATGCCGATGACAGCAAAATATACAAATCAAGCGACACAACTGAAGTTTATGCGACCATTCAAGGAGTAGAGGTGTATTTCGGATGTGAAATCATGGATGACATGCATAAATCTGCAGGCGAATGATGATAAAACTGAAGTCATTCTGATCACAACACAAATACTTTCTCATTTTACATTATTTACCACAAGCAACAAATATCAGGAACATCAACATTAAATTGAAACAGTCAGTACGAAACCTATGTGTCAATCTGGTCTTTACTCTCACATTTCACCAACATTACATGAACATATGCAAGGCTGCATATCTTGAGCTGACACTTATCAGCTCCATTTAAAAATATCTTTCAGCTGATGCCACTAAAACTCTTGTGTGTTCATTAGTACTTTCAAGAATATAATACTGTAACCCAATTCTGGCTGGTGAGTCTCAATATCTACTCCAGAAACGTCAAAAAGTTCAAAACACAGCTGCTTGGATCATCATTAGAGTGCCAAAATCAGAGCACACCTTCCCGCTTATCTGTACCCAACACTATCCATTCGAAACAGAATTAAACACTAAATATGTTGTCTGTGCAACATTTCATTGACGGACTCCAGCACAACACATATATCTATCCTCACCGTTCCTCTTCCTCTTCTATCAATCGTATACTCAACATTCCCACTATGAAAACGAAGTCATTGGTACAACGTGTTTTTGAATTCCAGGGACCAACAACATGGAATGAATTGCCTATTGAAATTAAACACACGGACACAGTGATCCCTTTCAAGAGGTCTCTTAAAATTCACCTTTTTCGACTGCAAGAACAAACATATATACCTAATACTGTTTCCTAACTTAAATATTTTTAGTATTTGTTGATATTTCCTGATTGTTCTGATGTGTTTTGTTGGTCGTCATTTCATTATCTATGTTGTAAAGAGCTTAGAGCGTATAAAGATTAGGCGTTATTCGAAGTGATCAATATTATTATTATTATTATTATTATTATTATTATTATTATTATTATTATTATAGGATCGGTCTGTAATGTATTTTCCAATTGTGTCGGCTGAGTTGTTTCATCATTAACCTTGTGGTGAAAGAGTTGTATTCACGGCAAAACCGTTTGATTTATCTGTTTCTGACAAATCGTTGTGATCCATCAAATGTGGATTGGGACTTAAATGCAGGATCCGTTGTTTATTCATAAATATGTTGTCGCTTTATCCTCACATATTCAGAATCTCTTCTGTAACCCAGGTATTTTTCTTTGTGCGATAGAGGCCAATGATGTCCTTGGCAGCTGTTGTTATGACAGTGTTGAAAGTGTATGTCATCACTTTAACATCAATATCCATCACAAGGAGTGGATCAAATTTTCCTCCAATTGTGACTGGGAATGACTTGCAGATGTTAGGGTCCTTCAGTTGTTCAAAGTTGAATCTGAGCCTGATTTTCTCTGGTTTGTTATGTTTTTTCAACCTCACTTCGTGATCACTCCAAAGATCAGCACATGGGGACGTTCTTGTATCTTCTCTATTAATGTCAGATCGGTAATGGTTTTGAACCAGTCAGTCTGGTTATGATGGGTTCCATTTGGTGCGTGCCATGTCCAGAATCGTGAAGCTTTATGTTGGTCCAGGGTGTTGGCTAGTACTTAGTTGTTGTACCTTGCAAACTCGAGCAGCCGTCTCCCTCTTTCATTGCTAAGCTCATTGCAAGAAAGTTTACAATGATCATCCCAGCCTTTTAGAGCATCTTTGACAACTTTGGCATTCCAGTCTCCTTGGATGATGAGGATGTATTTTGTACTTACCATGTTGGAGTACGGCAAGGCTGTCTTCTGTCACCAACGCTTTTCAACATCTACTTAGAACGCATCATGAGCGAAGCCTTGAAAACCATTGTGGGACAATCAGCTTTGGATGGCGTAACATCACCAACTTACGCTTTGCGGACAATTTTGATGGGCTGGCAGGCAGTGAAGATGAACTTGCCAAATTATTGAAGAAATTGGATGAAACATCTTCCAGATTTGACATGGAGATAAGTGACGAGAAGACAAAGTTGATGATAAATAGTAGCAAACAAATCTCAGCCAGTATTAAAATCAGAATACAGGAAATTGAAACAGTGGGCCAATCCAAATACATTGGTTCCATAATCATCGAAGAGGGATCAAGAGCAGAAAGTTTGTCACGAGCAGCACAAACAACGGCAGCTATGTCAAAGCTAATTCCCATCTGGAGACACAAGAATAACTGTCTGAAACCAAAGTCAGAGTAGTGAGAGCACTAGTCAGTTCACTCTTTCTATATTCATGCGAGGCTTGGACCCTGACAGCAGAATTACAACAAACAGTCCAGGTACTTGAAATGAGATACTACAGAACCATTGTTGGCATCTCTTACATGGACCACATCATAAAAGAAGAAGTGCGTAACACAATCAGGCACAAAGTAGGCCATTATGTAGACTTCCTCACCACTGTCAAAAAGAGAAAGCTGAAATGGTATGCCTATGTCACTAGAGCCAACAGTATATCCACAAGGGTACTGCAGGGCATTGTCCAAGGTGGCAGAGGAAAGGTAGACAGAGTAAAAGGTGGACTGCCAACATAACATAATAGACCAGAAAGCGTTTTGAAGAGACACAGACTTTGACAAATTATCGAGACAAGTGGATGGAACTGGTCAGATGTTCCGCAGTAAAGTGTGTCAATGATAACACTAGGTCACGAGACTGATGATGAAATGGAGCACACACCAAAAACAAAATACACTGACGTTGATGGCTTGGCACACGCCCTCCTTTTATCTTTTGCTTAGACTGTAGCTTCGTGAAATAGTTGCCGATGTGTTTTCGAAAATCGTCAAAGAACACTCCACTTTGTTTGCTTCTTCTTTTCGATTGACAATTATGTCTTTGCTGGGATAACGTCGATGCATGGATGAGCGTTTTCGTTGTGTGAAGAGACTGTTTTTTGTGTGCCGTTTACTTTTTCGTATAGGAGAACGACGATGTTAACGGTGTGCAAATCTTTGGGCGTTCACGAGCACACACACATACACTCCCTCCCCCACACCCCGACATAATATATACTGATGTTAAATACTTGAACTCGTCCGTTTATCTTAGTTTGATAAATGTTTTTGTTTAATGTTTTGTTTAAACTGATTGACCATTTGTTATTTGGTACAAAATCCTCAATTCTGATAGATTCTTCTTTTCTTTGGACGATGGTATCTTTTCTGGTGTGACGTCGATGTCTGACTAAGCGTTGTGTATGAGGACGAGACTGTCCTTTTCTATTTCCCGTTTCTTTTTGGACAGGACAAAGATGATGGTGGTAACGATGTGCACTTCTTAGAGGCGGTATCTTTGGACGTTCAGAAACACACATGACAACACATATTTCCGTCGTTTTCCTCACGTATGTTTTACTGGAATGCGGCGACTGTGGTTGTCTTTAGGTCGTATCAGCATGATAACAGGTATCAAACGTCGTGGAAGGTCTTCAACGGACTGAAGTGGGAGAGGTGGACAAATCTAGTAAATTCTGTAACATGCCCGATGTCTCTTGGACTTTGATTTTGGGGGCAGGTAATGTACTGCAGCTAAAGAGGCCGAGGGCGTCACTGCTGTAATAGACGTGTGGTTTCAATACTGCATCACATTATGAAGAACGGCTGTCACATTGGACTTGATTGGCATCACCAGCAACAGAGACATGGAAGAACTAGATGGTACTGAAGTCGCGGCGCTGTCCTGGCTGAAGACCCTCGTTTGCGTGAAGGTTTTTTTCATGGTTTTTTATGGGGGCTTTTCATTGTCTGTGGCTGTAATCTGGTCTTGACACCACTGCTCTTGTTTTTATGGTTTTGTTTGGCCTTTTGGAGGGGTTTCTTTCTTGGGTAAGACTTAAGGGGCATTGGGGCCACATTCTAAATCGGAGCGGATGATGACACATCTTAGATAACCGAATCCTCCAGGTTTCAAAATGATTTGATTTCTGTCTGAGTGACGATGCGGGTCGGCCAGTTGCATCAAGACTACTTTGTTTCTGTCAAAAATAGTATTTGGTTTGATGAGGATTGTGAATGATGCCTTGAAGTAATGGACATGCTGTCACCGTAAACCATTGTTAAACGTCTTTGTGGCTGAATGGATGTCATGTTGAGGCTGTGTGAACAAATTTCAGAGGTTTATGCATAGACTATTATTGTTGTTAAAGCGACGACCGGGATGTTTACATGACAACCACATTCCCCGTATTGGCACCAGGATGAAACGGATGGGTGCAAAATGGCAAATAATCGGGGGTGGTGCGGTTTGAGTGGCATCGTCGTAGGCGAAATCATATGTGAGTCGTCCAAGATGATCCTAGCTATTAGCCTAAGACGTGGACTTGCGATGTAGATAATAGGCTTGTAAACAAGACCACGTAATGTCCATTGATACTGATGGCTCGATCTGCTTGGTATTTTTGAAACAAACCTTGAGATAACTAACACTGGTATTACGACGATGCCCTTTGCGCGTTAACCACATTTTAATTTTTTCTTCGTGTTCTTACAATATGTGGTCGAAGATAGATGGATTTGATAAAGGTCAAACACAATCCCGTCGTCTTCCCGAAGAATGTCCTCCACAAACATGATCTTATCACTTTAAATGTTTTGCAAAAGACTGCACTATCATTGCCACTCTTTTAAACCACACGATCCGTTCTTGTGGACGATCGATGATCTTTATGTTAGATAAACTATTTGACAAAACCGGTTGTGTCTCAAGCGCTTGATCTGACATTTAACACGTGAACGTAATGGCGAAGATACAGGGTCTGCCAACTAGCACATTCTAAGGTTTCGTTATTGACTTTAAAAGTGGAGGAACATGGAGCAGAGAGGGCAGAGGTGGCATTAGTTGTAAAAGGAAAATCGTGTTTGGCACAACGATCAAAGTGGGATATAAATAAGGGGCTCTAGAACATGATGTTGGTAACAATGGTGAGCAATGTTCCTATAATCTCTACAATCGGTACAGTCTCACAGGTGTCCTCATTCTAAGGTTTCGTTATTGACTTTAAAAGTGGAGGAACATGGAGCAGAGACAGCAGAGGTGGCATTAGTTGTTAAAGAAAAATCGCGTTTGGCACAACGATCAAAGTGGAATATAAACAAGGGGCTCTAGAACATGATGTTAGTAACAAAGGTGAGCAATGTTCCTATAATCTCTACAATCGGTACAATCTAACAGGTGTCCTCCCGGAATGGCCTATCATGAATGTTCATGACATTTCTCTTCTGAAGGGAGTGGATGTCCTCGGTGCCAGGTTCTTAAACTTCTTACAATGTCATTAAGACAGGTTTACAAGTTACTTGTTTCACATTCGGATATAGGATTCCAAACCTTAGTATAATTGTCCATATAATTGTCCATTTCTTTGGTGCAAGCCTCGAAACCCCAACTATTCCAATCACGTTCATCTGTCCAGTTAAGGTGTATATCACAAGAGACACACACACACATCCTCGTTCCAATGTTCAGTAACTGAACGCTGAGGAAACTTTGTTTCCATAAAGGTCTAGAAGTAACGAGATGAAAACATAAGACTTTCGACAGAACAAACCTGTCGTGAAGATTAAAAGCGACCCTTTTCATGTTTTTATTCGGTGTTAGGTACTGTTCGTATAGATCTTCTTGGAATAAGCTTATAATAGCAATCCCAGAATGGAAGTCACTCAGACACACACAACACGTCAACCCCAATTCATGGTGCACAGGTCTCATAATAAGTACTGGTAGTTCTCCACATTTGAATACCATCATTGATTACCTTCCACGGAATCTATTGTATCACAATTGACAAACGTTGTGGCCTGGTAGCCTGTTTTTATACTCGTTTTATTTGGAAGCAATAGGTGTAATTCCTGCAAAGAGATGATCGTGCTCTAGTGATAAATATAAGTGGTTCAGTCTCTAACATGTACATCACACGCCGTTCAGAAGTTTCTTCTTGAACTGAGTTTACGTTGTGTAAAATAGGTTAGCAGTTCACTAATTCTTCTCGATTTATCTGTTCTCTTAACTCCACATTCAAACTGCATATGTTCTGTTGTAAAGTATTCATTCATATATTACTAACATCGTCTCATTAAAGGTAGGTAGTGACAAATCGGAGACCTTCAAGCATTTTCCAGGTAAGAAGTATCTCTGCTTGCAGTCTTGAAGTGCCACACCACAACTGAAGCAATTGACTTAATCACCATCGCATAAGTAGATAAATAAGACTCTGGCTACTTCTAAGGGAGTAGGTCCTCTCAGGTAATTTGACCATTTACCTCGGAATATTAGAAATCGACTTTCAAATTTGCAGTATTCCAGCAAACGCATAGGGAACGTATATGTGTATTTCATAAGTTCATTATGATGAGGGTTCAGGTGAAAGCCGCATGAAGTTATTCAAGGCTTTAATGTTGTCCGTACAGAATCGCACTCCAATTGAGAATATGCGGTCTTGCAATCTGTCTGTCTAAACATGTCTTGTTCGTCATTGAAAGAATTCATTTTTTTCGCTTGTTCGTTGCAGATAAAAAAAAGAATCGGTTTTTGGACGTTTTCCTTTTTTACCAATTACGATGTGTCCGTGAGGCAATTTAAAGTTGATGGGAAGTCGCACGTGCTTCTGGTACACAATTTGATAGATGTTTTTAATCCTCTATTGTGTTCGCACAAATAATTTAACCAGCGTGTCGCTTTGACCGAGTGTTAACGTTTAGCAAAGTTCGTCGTTTGAGAGCTTTTGACAGCCACGGTGTTTTCGGAAATGACTCACTAAGTAACATGCTTTGGCAATAGTGAGGCCTTTTTCTAAGTATTGATTTCTCCATGTTCCCAGAACGATTCTCAAAATTTTCACAGCGCGTTCACGTTGAAATACTTTAACATTTGAATGGTGAAGGGGTCTGACGCGTGAGTCTGGTACCAAGTGTATAATGCTTATCGTTCATCAGAGTAGTAAGCATCAGACAGATGAGGATGAACAGCGTGTTGACTGGCTTCAGTGTTGAAATGTGTGGATATATCTTTTTGGACCTTCATGTTATTGAGAACGTAGGCATTCGATTTAAAGTGATGGCCACGTAACTTATGGGATCTTTATACTGCTCTTGCCCAATTTGAATGAAAATGATTTGGGCTCCGTTTTGGACGTTTAGTGCTTTTTTCCGTGTATTTTATGAAAAGAAACCACCCATCGTATCCCGAGAAATTGTGATGTATAACTATGACATGGCGTTGATATTCTCCGTAATGTTCGACGTCATCTTGGTTCCTGGTCTAGTCGATTGGGTCATCGTGTTCGGTCCCAGGAAGACTTTGTCACGTCCTCCAAGATTCTTGATGAAGTAAGGAAAATGACTAAAGCTAGGCTTTTGGATGCACTTCTCGCATGTTTGAGGAGCCACACATATATTAGGAATGTGAAATCTGGGAGGTTGGAAGCATTAGAAATCGAAAAAGATAAAGTTGCCTTTCTTCTGGTCATTGTCGTATTAGTATTCTGGTTGTTATTTTTGAATGAAGGATTCGTGTTCGATGTCCACGATTTTTTGAACATTCGTGCGCGTTGGCATTATTTCTACGTTTGACTTATCTACAAGTAGTACACTGAGTAGTTGACAAGCACGTTTCCGCTGTAAATCTGGTTTCTTCTGATGTTGCTGGTAACATGAAGGGATGAGAATGGTGATCTGACTAGCTGGGCAATGCCTTCGTTGTTGGCTTTCGTCCAGACAGGCTTTACGGCCAAACATTCTGATCATATCAATCCATCTGTTGCTATCGATTGCTATATCCATAGTCACATTTCTCAGTAATAACTGCAAACGAAACATTTAACATTGAAATATGTTACAGTACAGTTACACTACTTTTGTAGAGTTTTTTAATGTCGGTTATTTAATTTTTCCAAACGTGCGATTCTGCTAGGTGTTGTATATTACAATTTCTCTAAATCAAAAAGATAAATTTTGAAAACAAAAAGTAATTACCAAAGTGTAAATACTCCCAGAAAATTAAACAAAGAATTTAAAAAAATATTATTCTAATTTGTTGATTTTATAATGTTATTTCTTTTCCCACCAAATTATGGTTGCTCTGTTCGTATTTCGATTAACACAATTATGGTATACTGGTTGGCAGGTTTGTTTTGTGCCTTTTTTATTCTGTTTTTAGTCATTACTAATCCCTTCAGCTATTGAGTTAAGAATCACGTGTTATGCCCACCTCCAGTGAATTGTGCTATTTACAATGTTGATCCTCGTACTTCTTACTTTATTGTTATCTTTCGTTGTGCTTTTATCTATATTATTTTTGTATTTAATTTCTTCCTTCCGCTTCAGGAAGAGATGTTCTAAATGCTTGTGCAACGCTTAATGGTTTGTGAGCGTATGCATTTTATCTTTTTTCGCTTCATATACACTCATTCACACTATTTCATTCGCTTAGTTACGTCCTGTGTTATATTATTAATACATTGTTAAATCTTCTAGCCGTATGCTTTGTCCTACATTTAATGTTTATGTTTAGGTATATGAGAGAGTAACCAGTCTCAGCGCACCACCTCTGGCTAAGATGCGATTTATCCACCTCCTAACAGTGAACCTGCATGACCTTTAACCTGCGTGACCTTTAAGAAGACATAATGTATCTCCATATATTCTTCTTTTGTTTTATCGTTTCCATCTTAAACCATCGACACACGGATGTGACCACAAGTGCGTATAAAGTACTCTCTGGAGGTACGTCAAAATATTTGATATCTTTCTTAAGAGTAGGTTTTATTATTCATGATACGGTTTTACGTTTTCTTCGAGTTGTTTATGTTTATCTGTTTCGTCTGGGTCTTGATTAATTTCATTTATTTGATTCGTATTATGCCTTTATAAACTGTCTATATTTGTTGTTGTTATCCTCTTGTTACCTATTATTTGTGAAGTGGACTGGAATTGGATTTCGTTCATACGTGGTTAGAAATACGTATACTTATAATTCCGTTTGAAAGTGGTATAAAATTGTGCTTGACGCTGACGTGATAGAGTACATGGCTTTTGTTTTATGCCCAAGGTTCCGGTCAAAATCCACATTGATCTTCGTGTGAACGTGATTGAAACAACATAATCTCAGCGGCGTTTGTATTGGTTGGTTTTTGGTTTTGCTGCCCATAAATACAAAACTAAGAAAATACGACGAAACAGAAAACATGGCGGAGCAAAGAATGGACGAACGAAACAATTTAGATAAATTATTGGCAATGTTTTTACTCTTTTAGGTTGATTAAATTAGGTTATTTCCTAATTTTCTTCAATGGTAGTATCCTAGGCTTGTACGTCCCTCCCTGCAGGATTGATATCTGGTTGGGCAGGTTTTCTTGTTTTCTTCCATTTGTATTGAGGTTTAATTCGTGAGCTCTTAAGGTATGGTTTTAAAAAGTAATTTGTAGGTCTCGTTGAAGTACATGATCTGTTGTATTTTAATCAAGTTTGTTCGTGCTACTTAAATTGTATGTGTCTTGTGATTGAATGTTACCTATGTCACACTTGTATTGGTATCTTTCCCTTGGAAATAGAGGATATTTGGGTTATATTTATTTGTATAATTGCGTGTATACATTTTATCTTTCTTCCTATGCAATTACATATGTTGCATTCACTTGCATTATTTATCTTTCATGTTCCATATTATTCAATACATTTATATAACTGTCTGGCTTGTGCTTTGGTTTGTTTTCAATTTTTGTGAGTTTAATGTTACATGGAGATGCGAGCTACTGTAAAGATATTCATTATGTTACAAGCTGAAACTGTAATTGTTGTTTTGAAAGACCCTTGTTCGAAATGTTTTATCAGACAATATGTTTTCTATAACGTTAAAGACATTCTCAGTTTTGTTTCTACTTGTATTTCCAAAGTGTGTTTATTCTTATAGCGCATGAAAATTACATGTCTCCGTTGTAAAAGTAAAACGTATGATTAAAATCACTAATATCATAGTTTTATAGTTGTCTGTTTACCACAACATCTCTAGAGTCTGAATAAGAACTAGAAGGATCTGTTCTGAAGTAACCAGATGTATCGACGTTTACAATATAAGCTTGTTGGTTGTCACGATAACGATATAACGTGAATTGTTTTTATTCAGGTCTGTAAAGGCACCTTAAAATCGGATCAACCTTAACGCAATGATATAATTTTATTTAGTTTCATTAAAAAGTTTTAATTTTTACGGTATTTAGTTGCCTTTATGTGGCTATGATGAAAATGCAGGTACAAACTTTAAATAGTGTGTTTGAATGTTGAAGAAATTGAATTGCTTTGTATATTGTGCGTTTGGTGATGTACTACATGACCTCGTCATGCTCATGATTAGAATTATGCAGAAATTACGTGACAGTAATAACATCTGCATTGACACAAACACCCGGAGAGAATGTTTAAACCAATCGTAAAACAGATCCTTGTGTAAATAACTATAAATATCCTAGGCTATTTCGTATATTTATATTCTCTCAAGCAAATACACTAAGAAGAAAACAGGGGATCATATAGTTGGAAGAGAAAGCGTGGACACAACTGTGTAAGCGTAGTAATATAATTATGTTTTCTGAATCTGAGATGTGTTATTTAGTATAAGCAACATGTGATAATATCAATAAAAACAGACAGGAAATATTTTGGGGATTTGAATGATTGTAATATTTTCCTAAGAGTAAGAATTTGCAAATGACTGGTCTATTTGCGTATTCGTCATATTTAAATACTCGGTTCGTAATGTGGTTTGTGGCGCTGTCTATTTGAAATTTAATTTTCTTAAAATCTATAATAATATTGTAGACTTTGTTTAGCGCCTGTTATTTAGAAGCTGTAAACGCGTATACAACCTATACAATGATATGACTACAAAACGATATCTTTAACAAGGTGTTTGCTGAATTACTTCTGTTTGTATAGAATATTCATACTTCAATATCTCTGAACCGTAACATAATGAGGTTTCACCACAGTATTAAATATTTTTTTAAACGTTTGTATGTGTAATCTTTCAAACATCCGTTGATATCTGACGGTCTAGATACTGCTTTCAATAATTTTGCCACCAACATAGTTTTAGCCTTCATCCATCTCATGATCGATGTGAAACACAACCCCAAATATTCAATAGAGTAGTACAGTTTCAATGGGTTTCCCCATCACCACGAAAGCTAACATTTTCTCTTAAAGTCACTTTTTTGAACGACAATTATATTTCATTTTTGTTCTTGCTGGAATACTTTCATTTAATTCTATAAAAGTGTATATGTGGCAGTAACTTGTCGTAATAATCTAAAGTTTTCATACAATAAACCACAAAACCACATCATCTGTATTATGATATTGGAAATCTGTCATGAAAATAGCACATGTCACATTTAGTTTTTCAAAGGGTGTATTTTATGTTTATAATGTAGCTCAAACATTTAATAGCTATTCTATATTGTACGTTTAATCTAAAGCGCAAATCACCCAATACCATGATGCAGACGAACTCTTCCTTCGTCGTTAATTATATTAGAATGCTCTGTGTTGTACCAAATCGGCCATCTTTATGAGTTCATAATAATTATCTGTTTATCAAGCGTTTATGTATTTTAATAAATTCTAGGACCATTAACATGATTGACATTATTCCATTTTGTATATCTCCAAATTTGATTAGGAGCAATAGTAAAGTTATTATAATTATCTTTTACATTTATTATTTAGTACGTTCGTAGGAAGAAAGAATTGTTCATCATGGACAAATTGTTATGTTCTAGGTGTTATCCATTTGGTGTTATTACTTTAAAAGACGAGCAGCGCTTTAGGCCTTCAAAACATTATGAAGAAAATATATGTGTCGGAAAGTCTAAAATATTATAGAAAAACTCCTGTTCCAGTGTTTTTCAGAACAAAATAATAGGGGAACTTTTGACCTTTTTGGTCCTTAAAATATATTCGAAAGCTAGACCTAGAACATTTTTAAGAAAAAAATTTAGGTCAGTGGTTTCTAAACATGTACGAGAAAGTATTATTCAGTGGTTCATACAAATTTATGAAAGCAAAAGCGGTGGTGAAAGGCCTTTAAAGGAACTCTGGGCCAGTTTAGTAAATTACTTAACTGCGCCGCGCTGCACTGCACGTCACCGTGCCTTCCAGAATATACAGCACAGTACAGTACAGTACAGTACAGTACAGTACTGTACTGTACTGTACTTACTGTACTAAACTGTACTTACTTTCAGTAATGTGTTGTGCTGTACTGCACTGCATTGCACTGCACTGTACTGTACTTACTGTAATGCACTTCACTGGACTGTACTCTACTGAACTGCACTTTACTGTACTGCACTTCATTGTATTGCACTGAACTGCACTGCACTTCACTGGACTGGACAGGACTGCATGCACTGCACTGACTGAACCGTACTGCACTGCACTGTACTGTACTGTACCGTACCGTGCTGTACTGTAATGTAATGTAGTATACTATCGTTTAATATAATATACTGTACCTTTCTAAGCGGTCATGTATTACCAAATAGATGTATATGTGTTAAAGACTTCTTACATATCTTCGATATAAATGCGGGATAATTTTGAAGAATCACTGTGGCATGATGAATAAGTAACATGGATAAAACACACTAATAAAACCTTCACCTCGTGTCAAAATACACACTCTCGTTATGAAAATGTGCGCAATGAAGAAACTGGTAAATAGGTGTCTTTTAATTTTTCTATCTTATTCGTTTGTCACCTCAATCAACTGTTTCTGTTTTTTATCCATGTCGAAATGATCTAGCCGATCCACCGTAAATCAGTTGTTGGGTCTTGCTTACTTTTTAATATTACCACAACTGAATGTATGTCCCTACAATATTGCTTACCATTCATCACAGATTATATTTACCTCTTAAGACTGAAAGTGAACTTTGCTTTCTTCTTCTCTTATGTTACTTGATTTGGCCGTAAAATGACATGATTTATAATTCACCTATAATTTTAAAAACGCACACTATAGTTTTCTCGTTTACATTTAAATTACCTAGATGCATAATATATTAGTTGACTTAATCCAGGTGTTTCTACATATACGGTAAGGTTTTGTGTTGTTAATTAAAGTATGGACATTTGGTGTTAATGCAAGTTTATACTGGCCAAAAAAGTCTCTTTTTCTTAATTCAAACATCCCTAATAGACAAAATAATGGGGTATATAGAAATAGTAGTTGATGGGTTTATTCGGTCAATATGTACTGTTTCATAGGACAGTTCCCCATTGGATTTCAGTGCAAATTAAACACAAGCAAGTCCAGTGATATGGTGATATATACATCAAATGGTGATTTAGTGCAAAAATCCTGGGTTGATAACTCAGCAAGCATTTACAACCGTTTACGCAGCTTATATGTGATATGTTTCAAACACACTGAACACGTACTAGTTTATTTGCGTTCTCTTTCGTTTGACAATTTTCTTTTTACCTAGGTTAAATATTGAACTATTCAAATTTCAAAGAATTTGGTCATTCGAACATTATTGGTATTATTTAGTTTTATTTTCAGGAATATTCATCAAGACTGTATCTTACTCCTCGGAACTGAATCGAAAGAATGTGCAAATCCAGTCTACTAGTTCTGTGCTGCCTTTTGTCATGGATTACAGCAATAATGTGTCAAGGTGAGTAACTGTGACTTATTTTTTGTGGTTTTGAATAGTGAACAAATGAATAGTTGTATTATAGTGATGCCGGCCACGAGGGGTCATATGATCACTGGTTTAAACCACCATATTTTTAATGGTGGTAGGTTTCCCGTGGGAAAGGAATAGTGCCACATCCCCACGGGCAATTAACGCACATAGTGCGCTTTTAAATTGGCCGTCATGTCATACCACTAAAAAGTGGCTAATGAGATGAGTGTAAGGCCGTGGGTGAGTAGGAATAGACCGAACACACACTCAACCCTATCAACCAATCGGTGAGTTTGTTACATAGGGGTGCAATGGCACGAAATAGCGAGAGATAAATAGTCTTCTCATATCGCTATGTTGATGGGCTCTGGAAGAGGAAAAAGAGGAAAATGTCCCAGAGGTCGGCCAGCCGATGTCGTAGATGGATGTCGTTTACGCCCCGGAACGCCCTAGCCATACTTATTTCAAATTCAGTCCGGTTTTACTAATGGACAAAATAAAACCAATAACGTGTCAGCCACCTATGCAATTGAGTCATATTCTATAAGTTGTAAAATCCTCCTAACACTTAACGTACCAATGTTACTAGTATATAGTGTACATATAATAAGGCCCTATAAATTTTAAGCTAAAATGTCTATGCGACATAAATAGTTGTGTTCACTGTTAGGTTGGAATAGATTGTAAATTTTGAGGCGGTGTTTCAAAAAAATCGTATTAGATTTTTCAAAAGAGCTTGTTCGAGTTCTCTTGCCAAATGAGAGCTCTATTAGAATAAATGGCAGTGACTGAAGCCCTTAAAAGGGCTATTGTGCAGCTGGGTAGAAGGTGCCCCTTTTGTCCTCTAACTCTGCGATGAAGGCAGCTGTTATTTCTTCCTCCCTCATTACTCTTGGGAAGTAGAGCCTGTGAATGGAGGCAATGTGCTGCTCAGCATCATAGAGGTGATGGAGTGGTCTGTCTTAAAAAAATTCATAGTAATAGCTCGTCATTTTGAGGGCATAGTTCCATTGGTTGGTCCTGGGCGGCGATGTTTGTAATGACCTGAATCCTATATAGGTTATGGCATTCAGGAAATTCCCTCTTGTTTTGTCCACTAGTAGTTTAGAAAGTCCCAGGTCATTGCATTTTCCCTAGATTTGTTCCTTGGCCCATTTTTTCATTCTGACGGCCTTTACTGGTGAGTTGAATGACTCCTCCTGTGGCGAGTGCAAGGCAGCCTCCAACTTCTTATCCAAGTTTTCTGCCAAACTTGGTGACTGCATAGGGATAGGTGTAGTTGGTGCGCTGCTCTTAATTACCTTCCCTTTAGTTGCCTTCCCCTTGTTTGGTGGTGGTGGTGGGGGTGGCGGTGGTGTAGGCAGAAGCTCCGGAATCGGTGAAGTGGTCACGTCCACAACACCCGTCATAAAATGAGCTTAAAGTTGTTGTGATAGCGCTGCTATCTGGTCACGTAAAAGTTGCACTGCATCGTCTTGTACTGGTGCCCCAATTTCAGGTGCTTGAGGTGCAGTTTCCACGTTGACCGTAGGTGGTGGGGGTAGGGTGCTGATGGCAGGTCGCCGCTGCTTTTTCCCTCGATTTCTCCTGTATTTCGAATTCCCCCTGTTTTTCACTTTATCTTCGTTGTCCCAGACAAGAAGAAATGTTGTCCTCTTGTTGGCCGCCCTGAGGCTCCAGTTTGTAGCCTCAGTAAGCCCTACACCAAAAGTGGCGCGAAGGGCTTGTGCTGGTATGACTTCCACCGCTAGCGTACTCAGTAATGACATGTTG
The DNA here is from genome assembly GCA_029339505.1 of Unio delphinus. Classification (NCBI taxonomy): domain Eukaryota; kingdom Metazoa; phylum Mollusca; class Bivalvia; order Unionida; family Unionidae; genus Unio; species Unio delphinus. Next base: position 12,166,642 of record JAQISU010001235.1, read on the forward strand.
CTTGTTGCTCGTTCGCTGCAGACTGTTTTGAATAGTATTATTAATAACTCTTTTAAGTTACAGGTCTCCAGTTAAATTGTTCAAAACATTTCATGGACATGTACAAAATATAAGCAGCTAAGACAAATGAATACATATATATATATATATATATATATATATATATATATATATATATATATATATATATATATATATATATATCTGTGTGTGTGTGTGTGTGTGTGTGTGTGTGTGTTGATGTTCAGGTTACTTTCATCTACCAAGTCATTTACAACGTCGTTTCAAGTTAGGGTTAGCCGTCTACTCAATAACTATTCATGGTTATTAGAAACAATTATTTATAATGTGCTTTTAACTATCATATATATCAACTCAACGAGCTATTTGACAAAGCAATAAGTAACACGTTTCTTTTCAAATGCTGTTATTTTGTCAGTATAATATTGTGATATGTAATGATTTAACATGACAATTGTATTTTCTCAATATTGTACAATTTATTTTCTTCCATAATAACTGTCTGAACATTTGAAGGTATTTGCGGGGGTAGCCAATACAATCCAGCAGTTAGTATGTGCTGCAGTGGAGTGGTTCAGCCAAAATCAGGGTTTAGACCGTCTTGCTGTGGAACAAAAGGCTATGATGCAACTTTCTACATGTGCTGCTCGGGTACTATTCAGCCTCGTTCAGGATTGCGACCTTCTTGCTGTGGAACAAAAGGATTTGATGCAACATTCTACATGTGCTGCTCGGGTACAATTCAGCCTCGCTCAGGATTGCGACCTTCCTGCTGTGGAACAATAGGATATGATGCAACGTTCAGAAAATGCTGCAATGGTCAATTGTGCTAGGTGGCACTATCACCGCAGTTTTGGTTTTGCATGAATTAACTTGTTTTCGTTGACGAATCCTCATTCATCTTTTTGGATCAAATGTAGAGATGTGGCATTTAGTGAAAGTGAATTTTACTTCATTGATTCATCTTGTTTTAGAGGACGGTATTTTATTTAGACGTATGGTGTTCAAAAACAAAATTATAAGCGGATATGTTTATGAAGACTATCTTGGACAGCTAGAGTATTAAATCACAAACAAAGCAAAGTATAAATAAAATAAACAAATATATACATGTCTTCTAAAATGTCACCATACCTTAATACAGCGAATATGTCAAAGGCGTGCGGTCTCTCATCCAAAGTTAAATATTCTTTAACTGATGTATCGTATTCATTGTGAAATTTTCCAATGGCTTCTAATTAAAGGAATAGTTATGAAAGGTAGCTTTGTATCTAAATAATTTTGTAATAGACCAACAGGAAGATCATTTTGCAAAGTTAATGACAATTCTGATTAAGAAGAAATCAAAACAAGTAAATACAAATGACTAAGAAGAACATCGATTTTTTTCATACTCATAAACGAATCCTGTGTTTTAGAAAAACCCCACCAAGATATAATCTATTGAGGCACATGCATAGTGACGAGCCAGGGGCTTGGGCGGTTCGGAGGTACTATTGTGTAAAATATGAGGTCGTATGAGTAATGCAGTAACATTTTAATGGCGGATATAATTTGATGATGTAGGTTATATATTATTGCTTTGTGGCCGTGTTGACTCTGGTGTCATTTAAAACTTTGACAGTCACCTCGGCGCATTATTTGTTGTATGTACATTGATTAGCAATAAAATTGACTATGCGAGACCGCTCAAATGTTCTTTTTTGTGAAATTACCAATATGTTTTGACCTCTGCAGTTTATAGCATTTATTAGACCTGATCACATAAACTGCCAGGAAGAAATTTGTTCCATGTATTAATTCAAATGATTACATTATGCCGCAAAGCATTTGTAGATAAACGATTTCAGAGAATTAAATATTAATCGAGTGCGATGATGTTATCGAAGCGGACGGTGTTTTCCACGGGGAAGTTTAACCCAATTAACAGCGTTGTGGCAGTCGTATTGTCTGTATGGATGTACACCGCCTTGATGAGTACAGCAATATAGGTGAAAGAAGAATATACTGTGGAGCAAATCGAAAATGATATGTTGGGGTTAACATAAAGAATGTTGAGCCTTTATAACAAAAAAAGTCTAATATACGTATGTACGCTAGATTAAAATTTGTATCCAAATAAACTTGAGTGTTTTGAATGAATAAATACAATTCGGAATCTTTCATGAGAATTCTATAGTCTTTGGTCGCTTAGAGTAATGTGTTAATTCCGACCTTGGAACTGACAGCACGGATACTAATATGTCAGGAAAAGTTTAATTAATGTCAAGTTTATAAAAATATTGTACACCCCCTAACAAATGATTAAAATTAATTGTCTACGGGATGAAATTGACATCGATCAATGTTTGTATTAAAGTTTAAAAACCGATAAGGTCTTAGATGGTGAAAAAATGTAATCGGATTTTTTAAAATTGAAATGATGAATCAAAATTAATACTAAACTCTTAAAACTCAAATTATATGGAGAAAATACTCAAGCCAACAAGAACAATAAAATGTTGTAGAAGCTATATGTTCTGAGTACAAAATTTAAAAAAAATGTATAACAACATCAACTATAAAAGAACATAATGATACAAATTCAAAATATTTTGTCTAAATATCCTTTCGACGTGTCCATGATGCAATTAAAAGTGGATGGGAAGTCGCACGTGATTCTGGTACCAGATTTGAGAGATGTTTTTAATCTTCCATTGTGTTCCCACACTTAATTTAAACAGCGTGGCGCTTTGACCGAGTGTTAAGGTTTGTCAAAGTTTGTCGTTTGAGAGCTTTTGACAGCCATTGTGTTTTGGGCATGTCTCACAAAGGAACACGCTTTGGCAATGGTGAGGCCTCTTTCAAAGTATTGATCTCTCCCTGCTCTATGAACAGTTCTCGAAATGTCCATAGGATACCTTAAAATGTTCACGTTGAAATACGTCAACATTTCTTCCTAATTTTGAAGGGGTCCAAGGCGTGAGTCTGGTACCAAGCCTTTAAAGCGTCTCGTTCTTCAGTTCGCAACTTGTCGTAGTGGTATTAGTGAGCATCAGACAAATGTGGATAAACAGCGTGTTGATTGGCATCAGTATTGAAAAGTGCTGGACTAGCTTTTTGACTTTCCTGTTATTCAGAACGTAGGCATTCAATTCAAATTCATGGCCATGTAAGGCATAGATCGAATCTTTAGACTGCGCTTGTCCAACTGGAATGAAAATAAAAAGTTGGACTCCGTTCAAAGCGACGTTAGACTGAAGACCTTTAGTACTTTGTTATCGTATCTCGAGAAAGTGTGAGTACCACCATGTCATGGCGTTGATAATCTGCATGATGTTCGATGTCATCTTGGTTCCTGGTCTCGTCGATGAGGTTAGCGTGTTCAGTCACGCCCTTCATGATTCTTTATGAAGTGAGTACAGTGATTAACGCTAGGCTCTTGAATGAACTGTTCGCACGTTTGAGGAGCCACACAGAAATTAGGAATATGAAATCCGGTATCTTGGAAGCATTCGAAATTGAAAAAGATGAAATTGTCTTTCTTCTGGTCATCATTTTCGTATTGTTTTGGTTCTTATTTTTGAATGAATGATTCGTGTTCTAAGTCCACTAATTGGTGAAAACGTGACATCGTTTCGTTCCTGAACATTCGTACACTTCAGTATTAATTCTACGTATGACTTATCCACAGGTAGGACACTATCTCATTAGTTGACAAGGATGTTTCTGCTGTGAATTGTATTTCTTTAGATGTTTTTGGTAACATATAGGGATTAGAAAGGTGATCTGACAAGTTCGGCAATGCTTTCGTTGTTGGCTTTCATCCAGACAGGGTTCACAGGCCAAACATTCAGATGACATAAATCCACCTGTTGCTTTCGATTGATATAGTCATAGTCACATTTCTCAAGGTAATAACTGCATCCCAGGATTCGAAAGTATCATCGTGATAAAAGATATGAATATATTTTAGGTGGTTGAAATGTTTGCCTCGAAACAACAGAGGTCAGCGAACCTATCGCTAGTGTAGTTTTAAGGTGATGTGTGACAAGGTAGAACATGATGCCATATGTTTGCGGAAAGATGCCCTAGTGCTAAACATCACTATAAACTGAAAGACTGCCCACATCGTAGCGATATTTCACATCATGTTTAAAGTTACGTTAAACAATCTGAAACAAAAATTAGCGTTTGCACATGTATTAACTATTGGAATTATAATACAAAGACTGTCAACGTTAGACAGTTCAAATGGTTGTCAAGTGTCCGAGAAAAGAAACTGTGATCATCCAATCAGGTCCGCACCTAGGAAATTCTGGGACCCAGGCAGCTGATAGAGTTCGGGCCCCTTTCATGTTTCAAATATGTGCGTATATTTTATCTATCTAGCTCGGGTCCCTGACAAGTGCCATGGTTGTCCCCCCGTAGGTGCTGGATTGATCCAATAGGGTCATTGTCTCTGATGAAATGATGATTGCGATTAGTCATGGGCAACAACTTACTCGTTAACTATTCTTAAGATAGAAAAGAGTTATCTCACTTGGACTGAATTAGTTATCTTACATGATGAAGCATCTTACATGATGAAGTAATACGAAAACCCCATTGGCTTCCCATCGAAAAGTTTTGTCTAATCCTTTTATAGTAGTTTTCTTTTTGTTAATTTAGTAAATCATATTGAATCAAGAATATTGAAAAATTGAGTTGCCAACTTGGACTTTGATATTTGTTCAAACATATAAACACGAGAATTTATTTTCTCTATTTGAGCTAAATTATGTGAAAATTATGTGTCTGGCCAAGTGGTCTTGAAGGCATAAATACAAGCAGTTCGCTCAAAGTACAGTCTTATTTGTGTTGTGTACATTAGCATTTCTGAAGTTCACCAAAAACATCTACAAATCTGAATAAAAATTCATCTGGAATCTTGCGATATGATATACTCAGAATTGACCTAACAAATCGGAACGGACGTGGATAATTTATATTTGTAAAATAAGGACCAAGTCAGAACTTTGGTTTTTACCATTTGAAGAAAATTAATATGCAATATTTATAATATTTATAATAATAATATAAATTCGTATTGGCCTTAGTGAGATCGTTATAAATCAGTGCCGAATAATGTGAAAACAAATGAAAACAAACGTTGTTTAGCCTGAGTTAATAACAAATGTTTGACTCGTGTATTAGCAACATGGCAACTTCATAGCCTCAGCTAACAAAAGCATGTAAGACTAATTTGAATTTTTGACAATCGCATCAATAAAACAAATTCGTATTTTTATATTCATTCAAGCAAATATAGCAAGACGGAAACAAGGGGGAAATATTTGGAAATGAAAACGTGGACACAGCTATTTAAGTATAATATGATAATTAAATAGTTTACTACCTATATTCGTAAAGCATTTTGCATTCTCTTAAATGTCGATGAAACTATACTGAACGAATTCTCTGCTGCATAGCACCATGCATATAAGGCAAACAGATAAACACATGGTTGCAATACAAACATTACAGTATCAGCTTAGAAGCGGTTATAAAGTTAAAGCTACTGCCAAGAAAATGAAAGCTTTATTTCCATTAACATCCGTTCTCACCTATAAATTAAACCATCTTAAATGTACTTAAACATATCTCAAACTATTTTATATCGCAATCTATTGATACACAAATCTGTGTCTGAATGACATGTTTTTAATACTCTAGAGTAACAAAAATGTTTATTTCAGTTTGTCGTTGCCTTTACACGTTGTGTGAAATTGTTGTTCATCGTTATTATTGAGTTTTTACAAAATCACAAAACATACTTCATGAAAATTCTGTTTAGATACAGCACGCAAATGTAATGAAAGTACTATAAACTTTCTTAACTTTGATATTTGAGACAATAATATTGCGTGAATGAACTGTCGAGGGTTGGGAGATCACAATATGAGATATAGATCTTCTTGTTAAGAAAGTATTCATTAGACTATTTATAAATACACGAACATAATTGAGAGGTGAGGAAATATTAAATAAATTCAGTAAATATTGCGTCAATGAACACAAGGATATAATATGATGTAGGGTTATAATGGAGGGCTTAGTATCAACATTACTTTTCAGCTGTAACATCCATCAGAACAGAGGTATATACATTTAAAGCATTAAGTCAGTTATGGAATGCACTATTTCACTAAAAAGGATAGTCTGCATGAAAAATAAAGAACTTGATGACACACATATGATGTGCCAATACTTCTATACATGTATTTATCTATAGATTTATGAATCTTTATGTGCATACGTATATGTCTGAATGAATGAAAAAATGAATTGGGGTATGAATTTCTGGTTATTAGTCATCTTCAGACTGTGAGTGATGAAAATATGCAATTCATTTAGGCACTGAATTTGATATACATCAAAAGGTCATAAAATACTGCTGGATAAACTTCAATCAATGACATTATTTCAAACAGAATTAGAAGACTAAAGCAAGCAACTGAACATTAGGTATATATGTTGGTCCAGACTCGGAGTAATGACAAAATAAATAATTCAATACTGATGAGATTTCAATGGATTTGGAGGATAATGTTATCAGGACAAATTCACAAAATGACAATACTTAAAGAAAAGACACTGATGTTAAATTATTCCATAAGAGCAACAATGTATGAAACAGATATTGCCACAGAAATGAAAATAAAATAAACGGAAAATTAATATCAAAGAATTGTATAATACATTAATCATCAATATTTCTCACATACCCAAATTGGCAGACTCTGAGACTTGAACCGATGCAGACAGAGTTGAGATGGCAGTGATCCATAACAGAGCGCTTTTGACAACTCAGTCAGTCCGGAAAGATGGCCGCCATCGCTTAACTGCTCGAGATAGGCTATTCAGATTTTGTGCAATATATGATATTTGTGCTTGTTCTCTATCATCGTCTACATTATCGTGTTTCATCATGCATTGGCTGTTCCGTTCGTATGTGTTAATTTATATCCTTGTTTTGGAAACGAGAACAATTAAAATTTTCCCCAGCTGTTTTGTCCCATTGTTGAGACGTCATTTGTTTTTGAATAAACCGCCGTCACGTGACCGCTTACTATACGACGGACCCTCATTAATTGGATTAAATGACCACACCTTGGTTCTAGATACTACATTGTGCTCAAGACTAAACGAAATGAGAATACATTCATCATTTCTTAAATGTAAACGAAGCGAAAAAAGAAACGTTCTTTCAAAGCTGGCCGGCGTAGAACAGGAAGAAGATTTACAGTTATATCTCTTTCTCCCGTAACGGATAAACAACTTAAAAATTCTGCCGTTAATTTTAATAACCAGGTTCAAATTCCTCTTAAATCGTCAACCGTTGTGTCAACTGTCCCAGGGATACCAAGATCAAGTAAAAATTAGAAGAGAAGTGGGTATTTTAATTAAAAAACAAACAAATTGCTATTGTGGGATAGACAGACAAGAAGAAAAAGTATAATGTCTAACTAGCTTTAACAACAAAAGAGAATATGCAAATGCAATTTCAGATTTAGAAATCTATTAATAATAACAACAATTAGTCATAATGCATGAATATTAAATTATAATATCAAATTATACACATATACCCTACACTACAACCCTATTGCACATCATAGATGTCAAATAAATGTTACAGTACAACATAGTATGCAATTCTTGAATAACCCTTTTGAGAATAATTTAACATCAGTTTATAATAACCGGATCCGATTATTTCATTTATTATTACATTTATTTTACAAAATCCCATTATACAAGCGTTTACCTATATTGTTCTTCCTTTTCCTAGATTCTGTTGTTATTGTGTGCTTGTTTCATTTCTAAGTGCACACTAATTAACAAACAATATTGACAGCTATCTTTAAAATAGGTTAATTGCCCGTCCTTGGATACAAAATGGTGAAGAGCATGTTGAAAAGAGTGAACATAAAACTAACAAAAATCAGTATTAATTATCGATCGATTGCAAGTAAAAACACGATTAACTCGAATCAGAATCATGACCAAAATATATATAATATTGTCTCCATAAAAAATATATATAATAAATGTCTCCATAACAGGACAAAAATATATTTGTGAGATTATGGTTTTAACGATTGGGACACAGTAGAGTAGAATCAAGTAAGGGCAGACGGTTTGGGTTGTGTAACGTTCTTATGTACGACTGGATAATTATTAAAAATAACTTGTATCCTCCCCTCGGATTATGTTTTCAAAGTCATATAAATACTTATTATGATTACTTGAATTAACAAAACAAGGAATAATAGAGTGTGATATGGTTATAAATGCTAAGAGATGCATGGATGACATAAGGTTAAGCATAACTAGTTTTTTGGATAGCGGAAAGTAACATAAGTTAACGCAGAGTAAGAAAGTAATACTGATAATATAACCGAACTATTAGTTTTCAATGTGCCATCATTCTGCGAGCATAGTATCGGTCGTATATTACGGGATATTTTTATTTAACTAAGCGTTGGGTGAACCTACAAACGTCTTTTGCGTTGGTCTGGAGAAAATCATAATTTACATTACATTTATAATTTTGTGTGATTCTTTACTTCATTTCAAGTTTTGTTTGTTGCATTTAGCCCAGTTGTTGGTGTTGTTTGTTCTGGTTGATAGATTTATTAAATGAGCCTTTTTTCTTCTCTTTTTTAAAACTGTTTCTCAGCTCGAGATTGCCAGAATAGTTACATGTCTAACCAAAAGAGCCCATGCACGCAATAATTATGATCAATGCGTCAGGCCCACACTTTCATCAAAATGAAAATCTTACACACTGGGCATGTTTTTTTTACAGATTTATTTATAATGATTCACCAGGTTATTTAAATTTACTACTACCACATTTCATCTGATACAACGATATACAATTTACATAATCGACAAAACTTTATTTTCTTTACTTGAAATAACAAACAAAAATCTTTAATTAACTTGTCTCTTCTCATATGTAATACCATACATGAATATATCAAATCGGAAAGCGTTTTTCTAACAAATAATTATTATTTAACAGGTATATTAACATGCTAAATAATAGCGTTCCTTCATATTATCTCTGGTAATCGCAGATACTCTATTATTCTTACTAGGTCTCACCTCTGTCTGCGTGGGTTCGAGTCTAAGATTCGGCTAATGTAGTTAAGTGAGAAAGCTTGCCAGTAGCTTCTCGTGGGTCGGTGGTTCTTTCCGGGTTTTTCTGGTTTCTTCCTCCACCACTAATACTGGCCGCCATGTATAGCCTATATATTGTGCTGAAAAATGGCGTTAAACCATAAAAAAAAAAAAAAAAAAAAATTCTTACTAGGACCATAATATCATCACGACTATAACCTGATAGTTAATCAAGTATGCAAAGGTGGGGTAGATTCAGAAAGTGCATCAAAATATATTTTCATAAGCACATATTTCAAAGGCAAAATCAAATACTTAGTCTTAATGAAATGAAAAACCCGATCGCTATAAACAATGTTTTTGGAACTTTATAAAATATGACCATGTTTTAGTTGTTTCAACAGTACATTAGTATTCTATGGTTCGTTTTATTATAAATATAAATGCTAACTTTAACGTTTCACTTCCTCAGATTCTATAATGACCAAGTGATAATGACTTAGGCTCATTACATACTAAATGCAACTTGTATCTATATACTCGATATCACCAAATGTTACCTGAACTATATACGCAGGTGTGTTCGGAAAGATTTCATGCAGGAAAAGTGAAATATTTTAATAAACAGGTGACATTAGACCCATATATCCATCAGTATCAACACAAATTTCAGGTGGGCGGGTCATTTGATAATGATAATGATGTGGGCGTATATCTATATATATATATATATATATATATATATATATATATATATATATATATATATATATATATATATATATATATATATATATATATATATATTGTGTGCTATAGTCGTTGTTTTGTCTGTGCTATGCATTTTGTTTGGCACTAACATGTGTATGTTATGCTTCGTGTTTATCTGCAAGGTTTTTACTAGTGGATTAAGTAGTGTTTTTTGTTTGTCAGGTGTATGTTGTAATATAATACACCATTTGTGTTTGGGTGGGGGGAGGGCTGTTATTTTATCTTTTCTAGCAATGGCAGGTTGAGAGACCATCAGTCACTCTGCATTACAATTCATAACATTGCCAGGTTCATGCTACAAGGAAGCAGTATCCCAGAGTTAACCCATGCAATGCAACCAAAGGATTACTGCCATCTCATTGGAAAACCAAAAATGATGTATTGCACCTAATGAGAACCAGATTTTTTGTTGACCAATAAGGGGCCAGTATTCCATTCAATGCATTGTTCTTGTATATAAAGCAGGCATGATCATGACCATGTTGAGCAGTAGCATGGGGAAATGGCCTGGCACTCATAAAAGGTATCCTAGTTATTAAAACTTTCAGTAGGCAAATAAAATCAAATGCTTGAATTAAACGGTTGTAACAAATTTATTACATTACGTGAAGTATAGCTTGAAATATCAGTGTTGATTCTTAAATAGGTCGTGCAAGAAGAGAGAAATGTCTTCCTTGGTTAATATATGGTACAGGTAGGAGTCATAGATAAATTGTAATCAACTACGAGTTATTCTGCACAAAACAATAAAACTGACACATGATATCCAATAAATGTTACTGGTGCCCTTCCTGCAACAAGAATCGGAATATGCCTTTGTATTGTTCGGCACTGATTATTAACTTTTTTAAGAGGCTTATTTTCTCTTTTGCATCACCCACTGGGCACCATTGTTTGCAAATTCTCCATCAACAGTCTGATCATGCAGACATTTTACATGCAGTTTAGAGCATATGAAGCACTAATGTTTCCATCATTTTTTTAAATACTGCAACAACCATATTTACATAATTTTTGCTTTTATTCTGAACGTCTATATTATAAGAGCCATTTTCCTAAGACTTACAACAAAATCATAAGGGTTGACAGGCCTCCGTTATAATGGTGGCTGGAAATTCTGATGTATGGGATGATGACTGGCATCGGCAACAACTGGATGATGACTGCCATCTCTGATGATTGAAGCATTTCTTGATAAAGCGATGAAAAACGAGGGGTATATGTTTTCTTCATTATCTCATTCGCAGCGGGGAGATGGAGAGATAACACTATCTATTGCCATAACTGGCTGGTTACGGGGTTAGTGTCTGCACTTGGTTGTTCTGGAATGTTTGTCAAATAATAAACACAAGCACTTATCAATCTGTACTGCTGTAGAAGGTAACGAAGATCTTAGGTCTGCTTAGCTGTCATGCATTATTTGGGTTATATTTATCACACAGTAAAACATGTTGTGAGAGTCTGCCCCTTCTGCCAACAAAAAAGCAGTCTCTCAAGACAGGTGGTCTCTCATAGCAGGTTTGTACAAAAAGACCAGTTTCCAAGGTTCAGTTTCAGAACAATTTCAAAAAGAATAACCACAAGCACTGTACATACATTCTATTATTTATTAAAAGTTCTTGTTAAAATATTGTATACATTCATATAAAAACACAAGTATATAGCAATAAAGATAGACTTATATCATTAAACATGAAATCATATTTACATTTTTAAAAAAAATATTTTAGCATATGAACTCATTTCTGAATTACCCTTTTTCCTTTATAACAATCTAAAATTGTTTAACCAATGTTTGAACCGCATTTTTGCGAGTGGTCTGCACTTTTACAGTTATTTTCTGTTTCAATAATTATTTTCTCTAGTTTTAAAATTCATCTCTCATTTTATTTGGAGGATCATCCATTGTTATTAAGATTCTAGTTGTTAAAATTAGTGCTCAATTGTAATATCGAACGTAAAAATGGTTTTGAATAGGCTGTGGGAAAATATGAAAAATCTATACATTTGCATTGCATATCTAACAATTACTGAAAAAGAAACAATTATATTCGTCCAGAAACAGAATCATTTACTCAAATACAAAAGTCGACAGCATCATTCAAAGATGACATACTGGGATTAACTCTATAGGCAAAGTACATAACCCGGTTTCACAAACTTGAATAGACGACAGCTTTGTGATTGGGATGTAATCACTAAACATTGGGTGGACATACAACATAGATCACAAGTCATGAACACTATCAATCAAATCCTGCAAATAATTCTCTCTTGCTGGTTTAACAGACAATGACCTTATTCATCCCAGGCAATATGGATTAACAATGTATGCAACCACTACATCAACTTTGGCTGTCGACAGAAACTATAAAACATTATAAGCATAGCTAAAAAAATGACACATCAGTAGCCAGCCTATTGTTTATATTTCCATACTACAGGAGGTTTGGACACTGCTCAAAGAAATTGTATATGAATGTAGTCTAATATCATTAAGTCTAATGTAAAATGTAGTATGTAGCATCACGATGTTGTTACAAGTCAACAAACATGGGTGAGGAACATGGTTCGCACACTTTTCTAACGATACATTTCCAGGATGAAATTACGTTTTTCAAGGTATGCATACATAATAATACAAATGCGGATTGGTAGTCATAGCAAAGATGCTGACATCCAAAGTCACAAAGTATAGAATGATGCATGTATAATGACCATTTCTTTAACAAAGGAGACAAAAGAAGCACAGAAGTTGATAAACCAATATAGTTATAAATACTCAAATATAAACCAGCACGAGCCATGTAGTGATGGAAAATTCTTGTTGTACCCTGCCTATGTAAAGATTCCTGCTGTTAGTATACCATGGTCCAAGCCTTTCAATTTGTATATTACGTTTTAAAAAAACACAGAAAGATACATATACGTAATAATACTCGAAGATGTATAAAATATATAAAATAGATCTTAAGTGAATTTGGATATCTGATAACAAAGCAAATTGATGATTAGACAGAAACATGAACAATAACACAATGAAATGAAACTGAATATCATCGACCTTAATCAGAAACCATCTCTAAAGTTGGAAAATACCAAATTTAATAGCATTCATAAGTCCCATTACATCAAGGAAGATCATGTGGCCCATTAGATTTCAATGGGGACTCACCTTTCAAAATGAATTTCTCAGATAACAGGTGTTATATAATTCGGTACTGTCTATTCGAGATCTCGAAATAGATGAGAGGACCGGTACTTGCTATTATTTTAAGACGAAATTTTCAGCATTATTGGCAGCATCACATCCATCTGATATTTTATGTAAAACTTCAAACAATCCAGGATGGTGATGTATCAAGACACAGATAATTAGATGACAAACAGTGGAGCAATCCACGAAAGATTTCAAGACACTGAAAGGTGAAGCCATCTTCAAAGAAAACATAAAAAAGGCCTGATAAGGTTGGCTGATGCTGGCAAAGCTCATGTCGATGGTCATCAAACTCTGAAAAATGGATCCCTTTAAAAGCATACTTCTCAAGTAGAAGCCTTAACGTTTGATTATTTATGAAGACTCAGGTATTGTAACGACTAGAAATTGACAACAAAAATTGTGTCTTAAAAGTCAAACTGATTAAACACTGAGCATCATAGTGGAAAGAAGAATATATGGACCATGTTTATATGGATCCAGCATATTTACAGAAAAAGCATCTTGTTAAATGTATGGTAAAATACAAACTACTGTATAAATAAATTTATGTACTCAAAATGGAGTTCAAGCAAAACTACACTAGTTTCATTATGTGATTGTCTCTTTGCCAATAGGCATCATTAGCATGGATGGGCTTGACTGAATTATACTGAATTGATTTTAACAAATGTATCATTATGTATATTTATTAGAAAGGTTTTGATTTTTTTAATTGCATTATGATACTTTATATCTAGTGGCTGACTTTGTAAAACATCTGGTAGAGTTTTGAAGACAACTTTTTTTTGTTACTGAAGATTATTATCTTAAGCCGAGTCAAGGACATATTTTTTAGATAGCTAGATCACCTGATAATTGTCATGTTTTATTCTGAGTTTTGTGAGGGACTTTCTAATTACAACTCAGATCTTTCTATTTTCAGCTAGAAAAATGCACTTTATGACCCTGAGCTGGGCTTGTTTTGTGACTTAATTTGTGATATAACTGCAGTATTCTGAAAGTCTGTCATTCTTGCTTTACGACCTACCACAACCAATTTGTATTACTGTTGTGACCATAATTGCACACTGCAATACAAGTACATACTGGTTGATTTTAACCAGAATTTGTTAACGGCTAGAATTAAATTCTTCAAATTATTCAAGTGGTTTTTCACTGGAAATAAAAAAGTGGTGCTATGATAACATTCTTGGAAATAGAGACTTTGAGATATTTCGGGATTTAATTCTCAATACTATAAGTTTTTAAAAAAATGTTCATTTTAGGTTATTTTGATAGAGAAAATATGCTTAGAAATAGTTATTCTTTCCTTTTCATGCCAATGATTTGAAATTCACATTAGCAATATTGTGATCCAAGACTCTTGATTTTAAATATATCAATCTTATAAATATTAAACAGAATTATTATGGTGAAATAATTATGAGTATTGAAAATATATGTAAATGTTTAAAATAAAAACAAAAATTCAGCCTAACTGGATCAAAATACTCACACTTACTTGGCCAATATGAACCTTTACGATCTTGACATTATAAAGTTATGAACAAATAGGAAATTACAGTTGGACTCCACTATTGAAATTATGACCTTATCAAGGAATTTGTGTGTCAAACTGTAAAAATGTCAGACTATAAATACCTTCCATTTAGTACTTCAACTGAATATGGGTGGTTCAAGTAGTCAATCCAGGGCATGAATGATTTTCTAATGCCCAACGCTACTCCATCCATCATTACAGTCTCTGGGGTATCGCCACACTCTGGGCAAGCAAAGCCATATCGACAATCAATGTCAAGCAACTGGACAAAACTATACCATGCATATTGAAATCTGACGAAAAAAATTAAATTAAAAACAAGAAAACATATGCAATTTATATGTTACTGAGACTATCAACAGTGATTTATTGTACCATTTGTATGCGGCTCATATTAAACCAGTCAAAATTGTAGTTATATAAAAAACAGATTCAACATACATATATTGGAAAGCCTGTCTAGAAAATTTATTAATGGTGTGAAAAATCTGTGTATATTAACAGTTTAATTGTGACACAAAAATACATACATATACAGTATATGACATTAAAAGTGTCTTCCCTGGGTCCTTGTATGTTTCATTGGAACAACCCTAATGAAAGGTACTAAAATGGTAAACTGCACACTGCAATAAAAGTACATACTGGTTGCTTTGAAAATATATTATATAACAGCTCTGGGTGGAAAATTTGGGGAAATTCAGCAAATATTGTCCCAAAATTATTAGAAAATGAAAATGATTTTCAAAACCAAGATGGTTTTGTTAAAAATAATAAGTCAAAGTAAGAGTTACACAAGCATTAGAATGTAAACAAACCTGTAGTAAGAGAATTCGTCATTAAACTGTACATTACCATTGTCCACCTGCTTCCAGTACCATTCCTTGTAGTAGGATATCAATGTTGTACTTAAAGAAAGGTACATAAATAACATTGTAAGCAGAATATTATAAACACTTCTAATGTTAATTACAAGAAAAGTATCAAGTGATCTACTGTCTCAGAATGATATCTCATACAATTATCAAAAGAAATGTAAGCAAATCATATTATCTCAGCTGCTCATCATACTGTGTAAGTTGTGGATAGCAAAACAACAAACATAATGAAGAACACATATAATGAATTTAAAAGTTTGTCAACCAATCTAAACAAAACAAAGTTTTATGCCAATTCCAAACTCAACTTTTGATAATTTCAATACTTCTTAATTTGCAGAAGCAACTATTTAGTTAAATTGGCACATCATTGCTAATAATGTTGGCAAAAACTTGTTATGACATTGATAAAATTGTATTAATTAACTCTACAAAGTTGAGGATGCACACACCATGGTCACAAAAGACTAAAAAGAGCTACAAAAGCAGTTTGTATGATTGCACTTTTGTAAATTAATACCAAAATGCTACAAATTTATCACTAGCCAATTCTGTAATTAAACATTAGCAGGATTAATTATGAGACTTGGTGTCCAATCAATGGTGAAAACGTAAAACTTCTTTGCTGAACATACCCTTCAGTAACGTACTGCCTCATATAATTTCGGAGAACTTCACGTATAACCAAATAAGAACACATAAAAAGAAGTTGGTCCTCTGCGCCATCATAGTCCTTCCATTTCAAGCATGAGGTCTCAGAACACCTCCTTATGTAACCTATAAGAGAAACCAAATGATAAAAAGGTGATCAATAAAGGTGTTCATAGCTGTAGTAATGTGCAATACCCGATATATTTCAATACATGTAGATTAAATCATAATGTCAGTTTTGAAAACTCCATTTTTATTGAAAATATGTTTGTTAATACTCACATATTAAGAATACCTTCAAAGGAAATTAATAGTTCACAGAGCCGTCCATCCTAGCGTATACTTGTAGCTAAAGACAGCAAAATATTATTGGTCGGCTTAGGTGGCCGTTGGGCAGAGCAATCCCCCGATATATGGACTGGCAGCAAGCTCTGTGAATATCTTAGCACTAATTGACCATAAGTCATGATATCTACATAGATGAAACTACATGTAGGCTGGGAAGGTGTCTGTGTGTTCTCATTAAATAATGAGTAACAAAAATATTTTACAAGAAAAAAATTAGTTTCTTTTTTAACTAACTGCATGGATAATAATTTACAGAACAGTTATGGTCAAAGCTTGTCATAAATGCTTTAACCTCGTAAGCAGAAATGCATAGAAATTTCATCTGAGCTGGAGTTATTCATCCAAAAGCTGAGCGACAAAATCATCTCTGCAGTTTTATCTTCCTGTCCTGGCACAAGTGTAACTAGTAACTATGATATATATGGGTTTTGCCACCAATCATTATATCAAGGCAAGATCACTGTGCCCAACTGAGAGATCTCTTTTTACCTACAAGTGTTTTCTGGGAGGGCTGAATATGTGAGATAGTAATAGCTCTACTAAGGTATTATGATTGGGTAACATATTTTTAAAAAAAATGTTAAAGTGGAAAATGTCATTGACACTTTTTTAAAAAAATCAGACAAAGTAAAACCTTCAAAAGTTAAAATTACTAAATGTCATCATCAATTCAATTAAATAAATTCTTACTACACTTCAAACACCTGTTAACTTCAAGCCAAAAAAATGTTATGTTAGATAAATGGAACATGAACCAAGGATGTTGGGAAATCCTGGAAATGAATGAGTGACAGATAATGAAAACCTTTTGCAGATAATATATCCACTTCTGTATAAATCTTCAAGTCTTCAAATGGCTCTTCTAAACCCCAATTCTAACTACAGGCATTACAACAACCCTCTGGTCCTGGCATCAATGAAATAAGTCCATCCATTTTAATGGGGGGGGGGGGGGGGGAGAGAACGCTTTTGTTTTGCTTCTTTTCTTCGGATTTCATAACAAATGGTATTTTCTGGGTCGAGACTGGCAAAGGAATATATTTTGATAGCCATTCTGTACGCATATTAACAACCTCTAACAACCTTCCAGATATATCTGAAGTTGAGCTATCTGGTTCTAATATTGCCTTTGTATGTATGCAGCCACTTTCTTTACAGGTTGAACAATTACGATGAGGACTTATTCCAGTAAAATCAATGGACACAATACTATAAGTGGGGTTTTCTCCAAATTCTTTCAACCTCACACATATAACATGACTGTAATTATCAAATCCATATCGGACAACCTGAAAGAATAAATAAAATCAAATAATATAATAGTTTATTAAAAACAGGATTTTTAAGGCAATACAAATAGTAAATATCATTATCAAATATAGACTGCTGTTCAAATAACCTGAAGACTAAGTTTTTAAAAAATTAATCAGAAATGTATTCAAGACTTATCAAGCATACTTGTTAACAGTATAGTTGCAGAACTGAGAATAAAATATTACATACCTGAAAGAAACAATTAAGAAAAATTTAGTTCTTACAAAAATGTAAATATATTTAAATAACAGAACACAGAAACTACTTGAAGTGTTCTGAATAACTAGATCAATAAAAAAATAATTACCATTGGCTTGCATTTGTCATATGAATGATCATCAATAACATCATCATGTTTGGTTTCTGGAGAGAGAGAGAGAGAGAGAGAGAGAGAGAGAGAGAGAGAGAGAGAGAGAGAGAGAGAGAGAGAGAGAATATTTTTAAAAAATTAAGGAAAGATACAGAAGAATTATGGTTGTCTATTGGACTATTCCATAATAATGTTTTTTTAATGGTTTAACACAATTTGAAACAGATTACCATTTTCATATTCAGTTTCTATAGAAAATCCACTTTTGCTGTAGAATCTTTTGCAAGATACTCTATAACCTAAATATGATGGCACTTCTGGTATGGTGGGTCAAAATCTGCAATGAAGTTGCAATAACAAATTTTTCATGGTATTAATATTTAAAAACCTCTCTAATATTGAGAAACATGTTAAGTGGCAATATACTGTAGAAATTAAATATCTGTGTGAGACATTGCAGTCAACTGGGAGAAATGAATAGTTTCAACTATTCTCACCCCATGACTTGACTCATTTTGGTTGACAGACTCCAATTCCATTATCTGTATTGTATGTCACTTGATGAATGTTGCTTTAATTAAAAACTTGTAGGAAATTTGTTGGAGAGTGTGGTCATGCTTTGTTTAAAATATTACATTTTGATGTAGAGATAATGTCATTCACTAATGTTCTAAATTGTCCCAGCTCCAAAGACTGTGCAGTATTAATCTGAAAAATTATTTTCTCAATAAAAAATTCAGTAACATATAAGTGCAATCTATCAATGTAACGCCATTTTCCAGCACACGATAGGCTATACATGGAGGCCAGTATTATTGGTGGAGGAAGAACCCGGGAAATCCCACGGAAAGAACCACCGACCCGCGATAAGCTACTGACAAGCTTTCTCACATAACTACATTAGCCGAATCTTAGACTCGAACCCACGCAGACAAAGCTGAGATGGCAAAGATCCGTAACGGAGAGCGCTTTAGACCACTGCTAAATATAGGTAAATATAGACTAAAATATTTAAACACAAAGAATAATTTTAACAGAGATACAAATACGTGTATGTTAAATTTGGAATGAAAAGTACTGACCAATGGACCTTGTGAACCTTAAAAAGGCAATTACTAAAAAAAACAACAAATAAACATTCTTCTTAATGTAGTCACAATGACCTTGACCACTGATGATAGGACAAGAAAAGAAAAAGTATTCTTCCTAAAATTACTTCACAAACTTGGTCTTTATTAAGGTCATTAAGCAAAGTGATATAAGATTAAGAGGTGAGTTTTACTCTTTGACACCTTTTAGGAGACTGTGATGACACCACTTCAGAATCTGTTGATTTCAACCAACAGATGTGATGTACTAAAGTATTTTAAATCTGAAAAATGCTTAAATTTTTTTTTTACGTCTCTTTCAACATGTGTATATGAGAGTTCCTATTTATTTGTTCAATTTGTTGCAAAAATATTCAAACTAAATTGTGCAAATATTGGACATACAATTTTGGCTGAAATAGAGTCATATAGACTATATTAAAAGTTTGTTTACATCATAAACTTTGCATTGAAATACCAATAATTCAACAGAGAACAGAGTTAGGGACCCCTTGACAGGTTAGAAATTAAAAAACATTGAATGAAATGACTAAGTTTGGTAAGTATGCAAATAGTTTTGGAATAATCATTCTAATTGAAAACTATACAGAATTAAACATTTCATTTGAATATTTTAATATAAGCGGAAAACATCTTTGCTATAACATTAACCTATATTTATAGATTTATTTAACAATCTCCGGTAAATTAATAAGCCTCTTGTTGTGTTCAAATTTCAAATTCTACGGTTGATCAGAGTAGATAGACGCTTCCCGAAGGTGTTAAAACAATGACTGGCCCCTAACTGGAGAAACTGATCACAATAAATTTGATAAATACCTTTTACATTTTAAAAGAAAATATTTATTATTATTCCTTTTATCTTAAGTATTTTCATCAATTCTTGCATATGAGTTTACGTATTCAATGGATTATATGAGTTAAATTATACAAGGCTGATAACCAAGGCTGATCGCCGTTTTCTGGATGCTATCATACATGTCCACAGGGTTGGACTTGATGAAAAATGCAATTGTTCTATTCACATGCTGCAAGTTGATAAACAGATATAGCTGTATAAAGAACATGAGATGAAACGTACGTTGTGTTGGTTTTTGTTCTCTCCCGATTACAATACATCTTGTTCCCTATCTATTGCCTGTTTACTTACCAGAAATGATACTTGAATGTCGTAAACACGCTTGATTTGACATTTGCACATAACTGTATGAGTTACCACGCTACCAATTGTTTTCCATACACCTCAATGCTAATGTAGTGCCCCGAGTCGGTCTAAAGCGCTCTCCATTACGGATCACTGCCATCGCACCTCTGTCTGCGTGGGTTCGAGTCTCGAATTCGGTCGATGTGGGTTTGTGAGAAAGCTTGCCAGTAGTTTCTCGCGGGTCGGAAGTTCTTAACAGGTTTCCCAGGTTCTTCCTCCACTATTAATACTGGCCACCATATATAGCCTATATTGTGCTGAAAAATGGCGTTAAACCCTACTACTACAACAATGCTAATGTTGTGAAGTAAGTATACTTTCTATCCTACCTCAGCATTCATGTCATGCACTGTCATAAAGAACAATGTTAGATTGTTAATTTGACAAGGACAAAACTAGGTACTCCATTGCATTTAGGAGAGATAACTCTGCTGGAACTAGATAGGGGTAAGGGTTATCTAGTCACAACATACACATTTTCAGCCACGTGTTGAAAAATATGCTCTATATATGAATTAACATAATCTCACACGTTGTCAAGAGGCATAACTGTTTTACCTTTATCCAACCTTATTTGTTTCAATAATTTGTCATATAGTTTATGACTGTACAAGTAACAAGTGTACTTAGTCTCACTTGTCAAAAACAATTTTATGAGGTAACTAGTTGGGTCTTATATTAATGTGTATATAACGGTCTTTAAACTATTTTAGCTGCTGTTTTTTCATATTTGTGCTTTACTACCAAACTATATTTCGGGAATAAAATGAATCGTTTTAACAATAGGTTGTGCTTTATTCATATCAGCACTTTTGAACTTCACATGGGTGATATTGGATACATCACATTATATCATAGTATGTATTATAACTAGGTGAATGGTCAATGCACCAAAAACTATGTACCTCTCCTACTGTAAAAAGAACAATTCACCTAAAATAAAAGACTTTATATTTGTTTGGTAGATGCAGAACTTAACATCGAAGACAGGTGGACATGGTCTAATATGATTATAAAGTATACGCTTTGATTACTTTACACTGTCTGCAGATACATGGGGTCACTAACACACAAATGTCAATCTACCCATCCTCTTTGTCACACAAAAAGAAAACTTACCTCCTTTGTGAAGTGAATAAAATTAATGCAATAAGCCAATCTGACACCACAAAGATATAGTAGATCACATCTTCTAAGTGGTTATGTTTGATATGGGGTGAAATTTGGGAAATAAAATACAGAAAAATGCCCAAGACAAATAATAAGTATAGTGAGTCCAACATAGTTAAAACATAAGAAAAGTGTGTATCTAAAAGGGAGATGTAGATTATGATAAAAGCATTACAGGAGACAAAAGCAGCAACGAGAAAATTGAGAAGTGAAAGTTTGATGACCGTACCTTGGACAATATGTGGAGGCAGTGCCCCATGGGGCGGCTGTATTATATCACATAATTAATGTTCTCTACAATGCTGGTATGTGGAGTGCAGACTTCCATAAACATGCAGATACGATCCTATGCCAATTTGGACTTTTGCGATGGGATGCAAAGTTGGAAGAACAGCGTGGACTTGAATGCAATGAGTAGGCAATGTGACTAAATTGGTTATCACTCACTAATGTTGGACCTAATATGGATATTTCACAAGGATGTCTGGACAGAACTAAAGTGAAATTATATTGAAAGTCAATAGTAGATTATAATTGGGCTTATACAAATGTCAATGCTAAATGCTGACTTAAACTGCTCTTGTCTTTTGGTAATCCCTGCTACTTCAACAAAACTGAATGTAAGAGGACTTAACTAAATAAACAGCACCAACAATTTCAAAGTTGGAAAGTGTACAAAAATGGACAATTCGAGCAGGACAATTAAAATCAAAGAGGGAAGGAATACTATATCTGGCCTGGTGTTGGTATACAGTCCACGTTTCGCATGCTTAAAGAAGTATGGGTAACATAACTGCCCTATAGACCTTTAGTTTGTTCTGGATGCTGCTGCCTCATCTATTCCAGAAGTGGTTCACTA
The DNA here is from genome assembly GCA_029339505.1 of Unio delphinus. NCBI lineage: Eukaryota > Metazoa > Mollusca > Bivalvia > Unionida > Unionidae > Unio > Unio delphinus. Next base: position 12,189,187 of record JAQISU010001235.1, read on the forward strand.
CGTTGAGTTTTAGGCTGTTGGCAGTGATATTGGGTTCAACATAGGGCACCACAGGGACCGGCTGATGTAGAACTTCAGTCTTCGTGGTACTGATGATGAGACCAAAGCTTGTGCAGGAGCTGGAGCACTTGTCAATGCTGCATTGCAGGTCAGCTTCTGAGCCAGCATTGAGGGCGCAGTCATCAGTAAATTGGAAATGCCTTATGGTGTCTCTCATAACCTTGTTTTTCGTTTCAACCCTCTTGGGATTGAATAGTTTTCCATCTGTACGGTACCTTATGCTGACTCAAACATCTCCATCTCTGAACGCATTGGGTAGTATAGCATGGCGAAGAACAATTGACTGAACACAATGCTGATTGACGCCTTTGGTTATTGGGAATCGCTCAGATGTATCTTCATTGTCTTGGACTCGTGCCTGCATGTCATCGTGGAAATGCTGCACCATGGATAAAAAGTCTCTAGGGCATCCGTACTTGGCCATTATCTTTCACAAGCCTTCTTTTCTAGCAGTATCAAAGGCTTTTGACAAGTCGAAGTAGATGGAGAAAAGGTCGGTATTTTGCTGTTGACATTTCTCTTGTAGCTGCCTCGCAGTAAACACTATGTTGATGGTCCCACGTTATTTTGGGAATCCACACTGGCTTTCTGGCAGTACTCCCTGGTCAAGGTGCGTAGTAGTTGGGTTCAGTAGGATTCTGGCGAGTATCTTTCTGAAAAGTATAGTAAGAATATACCCCGGTGCCACATCAACAAAAACGTTTGCAGAACCTTTCTATCAGGACTGTGCCCCTTCATTGTAACCTTAAGCTGGGATGGAGTCTGAGCCATGTGCTAATTCACTGGAGAGCAGACGTATCGCTTTATGTATCTGCAGCAAGGTTGGAGTGTCATCCAGTGCTTCGTTGATGGGTAATTGGGGGAGACGATTGATGGTTTCATCATTGATGGATGAAGAGCGATCCAGGACGCTGTCAAAGTGCTCTGCCCATCGTTGAAAAATCTTCTCCTTGCTAGTAATTAGTGTGTTTACGTCTGCGCTGAGAAGAGGGAATGATCCAGAGGATGTAGGTTCATACGCTGCTTTCAGGCATTGTAGAAATTCTTCATGTCTTGCTGGTCTGTGTAGCACTGGATCTCATTAGCTTTGTTGCTCAGCCAGGTGTTTCGCATCTGACGGAGCTTAAACTGTCAAGTTCTGCGTATGATGTTGTACGCATCTTGCCTAGAGGTTGATTTGATGTTGTTGAGGTAGGTTTGAAGGAGGTGGTATTTCCCATCCAGCAACTGCTTGATCTCATTGCAGTTCTCATCAAACAAGTCTTTATGGTTGAGGGTCCTAGGATTTTGAAGCTGTGCTATAGACCAACTCTATGAATGCCGCCCCGTCGGTCTCCACATTCTAATTATTGAGAGGAGTGGTTCTCAAACTTTCGTCCAGGGCATCAACGAGAGACTGGTTGTTACAGGTGCATTTCAACTTGGTGATGATCAGTCGTGTATGAGCCTTCTTTTCCTGTGTGCGTCTTTTGGGTTGAATGCCGATGTTGAGCTTGGTGATGACGAGGCGGTGGTCTGTGTAGCAGCCAGCTGCGCACACGACTTGGTCACACGCATATCCTAACTGTCCATCTTTCTGACAATGATATAGTCGATGAGGTGCCAGTGCTTAGAGCGAGGGTGCATTAATGACATCCAGTTACGGGTGGAGAGGTGGACAACTCTATTGCCGATCAGCAGTTCGTGCTTCGGGCAAGGCTGGATCTAAAGGAGACCGTTGCAGTTACAGTGACCCACACCATTCATTCCAAGCACTCCATCCCAGGAAACGTGACTATAGCCTAGTTTGCATTGAAATCGCCAAGAATGACGTTCCGTAAGCAACGACGGAGTGATGATCTTTATAGAACGTGACCATCACTTCGTCTGGGCTGGACAGTGGTCGCATCATAGCAACTGATGATGGTAAGGTGCTTTCTTCTAGACAAGCGAGGGAGTTTCATGGTCATGAGTCTGTTATACTCCCTTGGTATGTCAGCGAATTTGCCAATAAGCGCTGTCATCTCTGCAAAGCAGCACCAGCAACACGGCAATCTTCACTACCTCGGCGGCTCTAAAAGAAAGTGTATTCGGAGGCCCTTTCACTGACTTATCATTCACCTGGAAGCTGGGTCTCGCTTAAGGCAGCAATGTCCACGTTGTATCTGGCGAGTTCCTTTCAAATTAGAGCGGTTCTCCTCTGGGGTCTTTCCGCATCGTCTCTGTACAGTAAGGTGCTTACATTCCATGAGCAAAGTGTGAGAGGAACAATCCTCATTTTCTTTTTTTAAATTTTGACCGCTGCAGCAGGGTGCAGGTTAATCGTGGCATGATGGCTAGGGAATATTAGAGCAGGCGATGTTTATGGCACTTTTTCTAGCCATTTCCTCATGTCAGGGAGGTGAGTAGTGCATTCCCGACGAGGGCTGCTCAGTCGCTTAGGGGGCTGTCGGACTCCACTGCTGATCAGTGTCAGCGGTGAACGACCCTAATGGCATGAGCCTCTGTGTGCCGGTTTGCGGCTACGGCTGCCTTGTATCCACATCTGACTCTTCGCTTGCCTGTCGGCGCAGGACTTTAGTGGGTGATGAAATGGGATGGGTAGATGACAAGAATGACTTGCGTGGTGACTTTGTTTTAAGTGAGAATTGTTGCGCAGTTCGTCGACCTCACTCTCTCGTCCAAAACCATCTGAGTTCAGCACCGCGACAACGTCAAGACGGCCGGAGACGAGTTGAGTGCAGTGGATGACCAGGACGTCCTACGTATTTTGTCGAGCTCTTAGCGCTTCACTGCCCTTTGCTGGGAATCGCCTTTCTGCCTGTTGACCAGCTGATGGTTCCTCCGCACAGGTTGCCGAATCATATCGTCACATGCTAGGTTCACAAAACCTAACTCAGTGAGGGTTTAAGACCTGTCGGCTACCCTTAGCCTGGTATAGACGGCCAGTCGAGGCCGTCTTCCGGGATGTGGTCCCAATGCATGATACAGCTTATTGGAGCCACAGGCAAGAGCTTAGTGCCAAGTTGTGACCAAAGGTGGGCAAGCTACCCCCAAAGGAGTACGACTCCTTATCCAGAGTGAGGTGTTACCCCTCCCAGGACACACCATACAGGGGTAAGAGTGACCTATTCACCAGAGACACATTTTCAGTCATGTCTATAAAATGTTAAACAAAATCATAAAAGTCACAAAATATGACTGAGCTTAAAGAAGATATACGATATATTAGCTGATACGATTATGTAAGCCATACCAGCAAATGTTCAATGTATAAATGGATGGGGTCATAAAAGCCATACAAGTAAATATTGAATGTATCAGTGGATGGGGTCATATAAGCCATACAAGGAAATATTGAATGTATGAGTGGATGGGCGATATAAGTCATGCAAGCTAATGTTCAATGCATAAGTGGATGGGGTCATATAAGCCATACAAGCAAATGTTCAGTGTCTGAATGGATGGGGTCATATAATCCATACAAGTAAATATTGAATGTATGAGTGGATGGGGTCATAAACGTAATACAAGTAATTATTCAATGTATGAGTGGATGGGATATATAAATCATACAAGCTAATGTTCAATTTATAAGTGGATGGGGTCATATAAGCCATACAAGTAAATATTGAATGTATCAGTGGATTGGGTCATATAAGCCATACAAGTAATTAAGAGTTTAACGTTGTTTTTTCTGCGTTCATCGCCCGAAGGGCGTTATGTAGGCTGTGTGAGTCGGCAACTGACAGTTCATACCACGATGAACGCAGAAAAAACAACGTTAAACTCTTATAATTGAAATTGGAATGTATTGTTATGTTTTTTTCATTTTTCATCATAAAAAAAATAATCATAATTGTGCGTAGTATTACTTTTCTCGGGTTTCTGTTACGTAGCTATTTATAGCTCTTGGGATTGTCCTGCTTGTAAGTCCGTCATCCAATGGAACCCATGGAAGAAATGTGAACATTTTTAATATTTTATCATATTGAACACGTGTATGTAAAGTTGAAGCTCAATATTTTAAGTCACGATGTCATGGCTATAAGGATGTTTGCTTATTTTAGATTGACATAATGTGATCTGGCATATTCATCACTGTTATGACAAGTGAGTAATCTAATTTCGTTCTTCAAAACCTATTTTCGTATTATAAACAGGCTGTACTAAATACATGTAGGTGTATGAAGTTTGGTTATAGAAAGTATGTGATCAGTTTTATTGGCTTTAGCATACACATACACGCACAGTTCTAAAATAATTAAGTACTTATTTTATCCTTCTAGTTATTCCATGAGTTGTTTTGTGACAATGGTTCATAACCAGATTCCTCTCATCAAATTTGTGACATCAGTGTAGAAAGTGAACAGACAGACACACAAAATGACAGATTTAAAAACAGTAAGACAATTTAATTTATGAAATTTGTGTTTATTGTTTACACACTTTTTGAATTAAACTGAGTGGTGCAGTAATAATGACAATACAGCATAATAATTGTAATTCATGTATTTACTATTTTAAAAAAGCAAATAACATGTTAGTATTCATCATTTGAACATTTACAGTTACATGAGATAGTAATGCAGACACACTATTTGAATTATACTTAGTAGTGCAATAATAATGACAATACAGCATAATAATTTTACTTGAAAATTCACTTGAAAATCACGTACTTGCAATCCATGTAGCTGGTACAGAAAAGTAATGAAAAACTGTATGACACATTAATGTATTTACTACTTTTGAAAAAAGCAAATAACATGTTAGTAAGGATAGTTTACATTGACAATTTGCTTCAAAATCACATATTTCCTTAATTTGTTTGCACTTACTTGTTTCAGTTTGAACTAAACTGGAAGGTGCAGTTATTGAAATGCCAGGTAGATTGTGTAATGAAACCTGTCATAGAGTTCATTGTATTATGTGATATTATGTGATAGTGCTTGTAAGGGATTTTGAACAGATTCAGTAATATTTACTTGGTTTGTACTACTTGGGTTTGTATGGGTTTCTTGAGTCGTACTGCTCGAGTTTGTTGGGGTCATTTGAACATTTACAGTTGCATGAGATAGTAATGTAGAGGAGTCTTGAGCAGACAATGCTACATTTGCGCATACATTTGAAAGAATGTTACTCATTTGTTGTTTATGTTGAGTGCTGGGCCTTGTGTATTGTTTCAAGGATAGTTCATTCGAGTGGTCAGACAGAGACATAATGTGCCTAGCAGGAAGGTTGGCATCTGTCATTGCATTCAAAGCTGTGGCACGAAGAGAGTGAGCAGTATATCTTGCATATATATGGGCATTTTTGCATATGTCTGGCATAAAACTGCTAACTTGTCTGTGTCCAACACATCTTGTTGTGTACCATGTTTGACAAAATTGGTGATTTTCAAAAGCATTTTTATCAATGTGACAAAAAAGTGATCCAGCTCTTGGATTAATGCATGTTAGGTAGTATTTTACTTAGTTTTGAACACCAGTTGCATACATTCTTTTGTCAGAATTTTCCTCCTTAGCATTTAAGTCTCCCTGATGATTTGTTTGCATAGTTTGATGGATCAAAATGACATATTCAGCCCCAGTTTCATCAAATCTGATTTCAAGACAGGTAGGTGTCAATTGGCTGTGGAATTCTAATCCACGTGTAACATAGTGGATGGAGAGGTATAACCAAACCCTGTATCTGAGTGTGATAGGATTATCTTGCATCAGGTATTGATTGATTGCATATATGTCTGATGGAGGAATAATTGGTTTGTATTGTGTTGATCTTGATAAGCCAGTCTTTGTGTTTAGTTTTAATTTTCCATTTAACATGTTATTTGCGTTTTTAAACTCAGTGTCTGTAACAATATTAATGGAACGACCACATTCAACCTGAATGTGGAGATTAATAGCAGCCCTGACATTCTTTAAGGTGTTTTTGTGATATTCCTCAGCTTGGGCTTCAGGGAGCATCCTCTTTTGTGCTGTGGTGACCTTTGGGGATGCTTCGGCATAAAATATGGATAACATTTGGCCCAAATGTCCAGACTCAACTGTCATCAGATCTACCTCCATATTCTTTTCTTTGCACCATTCTGAAATTCATGTTTGTTTGCTTGGTAATAACTATTTTTAACATTGAAAATATTTAGATCTTTGGGATGAATCATTCATGCATATTTCCTTAATTGTTATTTATACAAACAAATTTTTTACATTTTTTAAGCTTTCACAAATATTAGTTTAACGATAAACTTCATTTTATTCACTTCAAATTAATTTAAATCTCATTTTTATATTTGAAATTTAATAATATTTTAAATCTCATTTTTATAATTTAAGAAAAAAATAGATTTAGAGCAATTTCAGTATCAAGCAATATTATTTAATCTTACATTAATGAACAGTACAGTATACTGGTTATTGTTATTATTATAGTTAATTTATTATAATTATTGAATGAATATATAAATTACCTGTGAAGGTGTTGAAGCCCCATTTAGTATTTTTCTCTGTAGATTTAGAGTAGCGCTGTTCTGAAATTTTTACTAGATCTTCTTCGTTTAGTGATTTGAACCGTTTAACTTTTGCTTTGTGGTCATCCTGTTCGTCAACTGTGAATGGTGTTGGTTCATTCAAACTAAATATTAAATTGGTTTGTAACTCTTCTTCCAATTCAAAAGGCTCGTCAAATATCGATGGATCAAAATTTTCAACATCATCATCCGTGAAATCTATTTGATAAGGCAAAGTTATCGAAAAATCTCCAAATTCTGACATTTTACTTTCAACGTTTGACAGCCACAATACGGGTGACCTTGACCTAGCGCACTTGAAACATTTTTTTATCCATACTTTTCTTCACAAATTTCATTAAACAATGAATTATTTTATTCATAAAAGATGAGAAATATATTTTTCTTTAATCTTTCAAACTAAATTTATTCAATTGTTTTAAAAATTGTAAAAATGGTTCTTTTCCTTTAATGTTTACTTCGTGTATGCCTTCACTAGCAGTGTTTATCTTCTGCTATACACGTGACTCTATTTATAGACGTGAGTATTTTTAGAAAAGTAGTTCTCCTAACAGTTCATACTGAAATGAACGCAATAACATTCTGACCAATCGAAACATTGCTTTCCTCTACAAGCTACTTCGATTGCAATTATATATTGAATGTATCAGTGGATTGGGTCATATAAGTCATACAAGTAAATATTCAATGTATGAGTGGATGGGATATATAAGCCATACAATAAAATGTTCAATGAATAAGTGGATGGGGTCATATAAGCTATACAAGTAAATATTGAATGCATGAGTGGATGGTATATATAAATCATACAAGATAATGTTCAATTTATGAGTGGATGGGATATATAAGTCATACAAGCAAATGTTCAATTTATAAGTGGATGGGGTCATATAAGCCATACAAGTAAATGTTGAATGTATGAGTGGATGGGATATATAAATCATACAAGCAAATGTTCAATGTACAAGTGGATGGGGTCATATAAGCTGTATAAGTAAATATTGAATGCATGAGTGGATGGTATATATAAATCATACAAGCAAATGTTCAATGTACAAGTGGATGGTGTCATATAAGCCATACACGTAAATATTTAATGAATAAGCGGATGGAGTTATATACGCCATATAAGTAAATGGTCAATGAATAAGCGGATGGAGTTATACGCCATACACGTAAATATTCAATGAATAAGCGGATGGAGTTATATACGCCATACAAGTAAATATTCAATGAATAAGCGGATGGAGTTATATACGACATACATGTAAATGTTCAATGAATAAGCGGATGGAGTTATATACGCCATACACGTAAATATTCAATGAATAAGCGGATGGAGTTATATACGCCATACACGTAAATATTCAATGAATAAGCGGATGGAGTTATATACGCCATACAAGTAAATGTTCAATGAATAAGCGGATGGAGTTATATACGCCATACAAGTAAATGTTCAATGAATAAGCGGATGGAGTTATATACGCCATACAAGTAAATGTTCAATGAATAAGCGGATGGAGTTATATACGCCATACACGTAAATATTCAATGAATAAGCGGATGGAGTTATATACGCCATACACGTAAATGTTCAATGAATAAGCGGATGGAGTTATATACGCCATACAAGTAAATGTTCAATGAATAAGCGGATGGAGTTATATACGCCATACAAGTAAATGTTCAATGAATAAGCGGATGGAGTTATATACGCCATACAAGTAAATGTTCAATGAATAAGCGGATGGAGTTATATACGCCATACAAGTAAATGTTCAATGAATAAGCGGATGTAGTTATATACGCCATACAAGTAAATGTTCCATGAATAAACGGATGGAGTTATATACGCCATACAAGTAAATGTTCCATGAATAAGCGGATGGAGTTATATACGCCATACAAGTAAATGTTCAATGAATAAGCGGATGGAGTTATATACGCCATACGAGTAAATGTTCAATGAATAAGCGGATGGAGTTATATACGCCATACAAGTAAATGTTCAATGTATACGTAGATGGAGTTATATACACCATACAAGTAAATGTTCAATGAATAAGCGGATGGAGTTATATACGCCATACAAGTAAATGTTCCATGAATAAGCGGATGGAGTTATATACGCCATACAAGTAAATGTTCCACGTATAAGCGGATGGAGTTATATACGCCATACAAGTAAATGTTCCATGAATAAGCGGATGGAGTTATATACGCCATGCAAGTAAATGTTCAATGAATAAGCGGATGGAGTTATATACGACATACAAGTAAATGTTCAATGAATAAGCGGATGGAGTTATATACGCCATACAAGTAAATGTTCAATGTATATGTAGATGGAGTTATATACGCCATACAAGTAAATGTTCAATGAATAAGCGGATGGAGTTATATACGCCATACAAGTAAATGTTCAATGAATAAGCGGATGGAGTTATATACGCCATACAAGTAAATGTTCAATGAATAAGCGGATGGAGTCATATAAGCCATACAAGTAAATGTTCAATGAATAAGCGGATGGAGTTATATACGCCATACAAGTAAATGTTCAATGCATATGTAGATGGAGTTATGTAAGTTACAATAACTCACAAGTAATAACGGAGATATAAATTCAGAAAGTGTATATCAAACACCTATCTATACCAAACCATTTTTTTCCGTTTCAAAGACTGCGATTAATATATAGAGTTCATTGTAATATCAACAAAAGATGATGTGAGAGACGTGGTCAAGATGCGGTAGGTGTTAGTACTTTGAGATATGTGCATTGCCCATACATTTACCTAAAATCTGTCGGTGTTGTCCAGTTTTTCCCAAACAAAATTAAGTATTCTGCTATTATTTGAGATAAAGTGTTCTTAAGATAATGTTATCTACATCATCCAATTTACAGCTCGTAATTAACGTCATCGCTGTGAGAAAAAATTGACCAAAAAGTCATATACGGGTCTACAATAAAGTAACTAAATTTGATGACATTTCTTTGAGGTATGTATGTATGTATGCATGCATACATACATGTGTCTGTTACAACGCATTAGATTACAATTCATTGTAACTGGATAGACGTTATGGTGACAAAAGCATTATGAATGCGGGTTACTGACATAAAGAACTGCATTCAAGTATAACAATATGACCGATAGCAAGTTTTTGAAAGTTTGCACCCAAGACGAGTATGTGTTTATCAAATATTATAACACAAAAACTGTAACGTAAATGTTTTCCCCACCGCCGTTGTAAAATGTTTTCGTTTTAAAATTTTTTTACACAGATCACAACGGCGAAGTTTTCTAAAATGCCTTCTAAAGTTAACCAATATCATAAGGAAATATACTGAATTGTTTTAAATAAAACGGCACGCTTTATGGCTTTAATTCCCTTGACAAAAAGTATTGTCAATACAGAACACACGCAGTTTTCCGTAGTGGAAGAAACAGTTTTGTTTAACGATGTTGGGAGACCACTTGCAAGAACGCAACAATAAAGATTCCCGAGTTATTTCCCTCTTTCATGAAAATCACAAGGACATGCGAGGCGATAACTTGTTCTTGATTTGTTTGGTGCTATGTCATAATAACATTGTTACACTGCGTAGCATCAATCATAACACCAAAATCTTATTTTAGATTAAATGTGTCCGTAGTAATTTGGAAATGTTATCAATATGTTTTTCTGAAGATTCATGATTTGTGTTTAATAGTTTTGATGACGAATTCCAAGTTTTGATTGTTGTACGAAAACGAAAAGCTCCTTAATTAACTATCAGTTTGTGCTTATGGTGTTACACAAGTATATTCATGCTGATTTGTATTGTTTCTTTTGAATTCGATTAAAGTGTTGCAGGATGAGTTTGCTTTGTTTTGTAATCCTTTGTAGAACTAATTTTAATGTATTTCCAGCCTACGTTAATGTAATGGTCTCGATGACATCTTTTACCATGCTGATGTAAAATCAATTGAATGTATCACAATTGGCTGCTCGCATTTGGATGTTTTAAATTTCATCCTTCAAAACCTGCACAAATATACCCTAAAATAAATCTGACCAAACCCTAAGAATTTTTAATTTGTTCACATTTTGTGGGCAGGAGGATTAGTTACGTCTTAAAAAGGCTAAAGTACCATTTGCTTGGGTGCATAATTATCAAATATAAAGGTTTCATTTTAAATCACAGGTTAATACTATTTTATTGCAGAGATTTTCGAACGAAATTCCCGTTAATGACTATGACACATTGGTTTTATGGAATTTCTTTCTTGTAATCTGAGTTATTTTGCATTTTTAGTTTGTAATCTAAAGTTCCATTTTCGAGTCCACTGTTGCAATTTACCCTACTGGGCTGTGATTGTTCTGTAGCATACAGTCATATGTAAAGTTAATATCCGAATCAGTTTCAATTATGATGTCGTTGATAATCGCAGGTCCAAGAACTGTGCCTTGAGATATTCCAGAGGCTACTTTGTAATGACCATATTTGTAACCATTTATCACCACACAATACAGTATCAAAATCTTTTATATGGTCTCATAAAAAACATTATATTTAGTCGCTATTATCTAAATCTTTAGCCAAATATAAAAAAACCAGAGCTCTCGTGTTTGTGCATTGAATCCTTTGACAAAAATATTTTTTTTAAAACGAAGAGATTTTGCAATGACACATATATTGAGTTTAAAACTACAACAAAATCTGTTATTCTGTAATTTGAGGACGGTGTAATTTATATGCTTGATGGAAAACACGAACATGTTTCAGTATTATATACAAATTTGTAGTAAAAGTTGTATATGTTTAAAAAAGACCCACAATATAATTTGTTTTTCTCTAATTGAATTTGTTTTAGGTAAATTTTAAAATAGGTCTTAAAACTGGATAACAAAACATTACTTGTAACTTGTAGAATTTATACTTTTAATACACAACTATTGTATTGAAATTGATATATTATTGTAAAACGTATATATTAAAACTTTAATTTCATGAAAAATAAAGCCAATAAATCATCAAAGGTAAACTTTTGAATAATGAAGATTAAGTATTTCATTTCTACCTATGTAAACATGATATGAGTGTTGAAACTTGATTCTCTAATCCATACCAATGCCTTCGAAAGTAAGACAATAACGATCAAAACTTTCACTACGTTTTGAGAAATGAATATCATTAAAATTAATTTTGATTTAGATAAATAAATGCAAGGAATCTTTTGCATATCATCACTCTTATTAATATGTACGTAGGTAAAAGGGATGATATGGAATATAACTCCACACTATGGGAAGCTAGGAGAATTAAGATTAAGTAGGGGTCAGGGTACTTTAAAATCAAGTACAATCTCTTGGGAATTTTTGGGAAATTTAATATTACATATGTGAAACGTCTGTAGGCAAATAAATAAATTTCCCCTTTGGACTTTATTTGGATTTAACTTGGTGAAACTCCACGAGTCGGTACCCATCATGGCTGAAGAAGATTCAACACTCACCTTTTAAAAACCAAAAAAAGAGCGACGGTAGGGATTTTATTCGTACATTTACTATCCTACCTACAGTGTCAAAACCAAAGAACCCACATGGAAGCAGCTGAGTATTTCTTGAGCCAATATCACATACTAATAAAGTTTTATTTCAATTTTCAAATACCAACACCTAATCACCCTCAGAAAAATCACAATGAAGTAAAAACAATAAAATTCCCAATGTAAATTAATTTTGTTTTTAAAAGCCCAACATTTGCTGCTGAACCACAACAAATCCAGAAAAGGTTTGATTTATTTTCATTTTAAAATGTTAACTCCCTACCTTCAATGAGACAATTAAATAAAAATATGTAATATCCAAAACAAATTTTGTAGACATTATTATTTCTAAATACATTTTAAATGACCTTAATTTCAAACGCCATAGCCCTGATGAAACAGACATAAATTAATATGAACATAGGATCAGCTCTGAAGATATAAACCTTACAACATAAATCATCAACCACCATGTCGCTATTCGAAAGAAACGAAATTGATATGCCAACACTAGTAGCTTATTGATTTAGATGTTTCTTAGTTGAAATCATGTGCGATAATAACAGATTAATGTCTTCTAACCATTATTGTATATTTTACAATTGTAACTTATCAGGTAAATAAATAATGGATCTTAGCTTTAAACGTAAGCATATCAAACTGTATATCTTGCTCTCGTACAGAGAATAAGTTGACTCTTCTAGTTAACAAAGAAATGCAAACGTATACAACTAGATGAACATATACTACACATGAAAGAATTACTTTATGTATAAATCATTATACCTGTTTGACAATTTGGACTTTAAATGGCCAAGTTCAATGTAAATACAACCTTTTATTCCACTAGTTCATCAAACTGTAAATTGAGTTTATGCTTAATTCTGGTACGCCATACGTGAATGTCGTCATTGGTGACAAAGAATCACAATTAATAAAAATCTAAGAAAATTAAGACAATGAGCAGCTAACGCACACAACCCCGGCACACAACTATTCAGTTTATTTTATACTGCAATTAATTCATAATGCCACTAGAGTAACGTATACTGACAGAACGTTGTCTGATGTTTGATCATTTAGCTCTTCTTTAGGATTCCAGATTGATAATAATGCCGAGAAAAGCATTGGAAAGAAAAGAATGTACATATACCAAGAACATGAACCGGAAAATATTTGACTCCATTAGGACAAAGCTACTTCTAAGCTATTGTCTGATGATGTTTTTGATGAATGTAGAAATTGAATTGCTTCTTTACTATTATATCGCAGTAGAGAACTATTGGTTTTAGATAAACCGATCCTAGGAAATATTTCAATCCAGCAATATAATAAAACATAATGACTAATGTGAAGGATTATCTTATATATTTTATCCACAGAGATAAATGTTAGAATAGCAGTATACTCATGCAACTACGTTTGTCTGTTATCAAGAGGCAAACTACACTCGTATTAGTTATATTCGTATAAACAATGGTAATTATTATTACACCCATTACTAAGTTGATCAATCTAATAAACTTATAAAAAAGACACCCATAAATAGTTTTGATACAAAGTTGCATAATATTGTCTAAATGTCAGTGGATAATCATTTGTATCAATATGTTTAACATCTTTCTTTAAAATGTTATTGGAACGTCATCTGGATATAATTGCACCTATCAATTGGTGTGAAACACATGTACAACTAGAGTAATACAAATCGTATACATGTTTCAACCGATATGGTTTATGTAAAGTACTTTCCTTTTGTTGTCTCTGCATGTCTGGTCAGGCTAACTTAACTCGAATGACTTCACAATCGCAAAATGATAGCTGGGGGGAATGGGGTCAATACCGATTGAAAAACATTCTTGCTTGCAAGAGGTGAATACCTCTCAAACACTTTAATACGCCTAGCTCAAAAGCCTCTTAATACTCTTTATCAAAAGCTCGGAGCCTGAGTCCTAACACTGGCTTCACTGTTTATTTGTGGTAGGGCTGTATTAGTGCATGTTCGTGTGTGTGTGTGTGTGTTTGTGTGTGTGTGTGTGTGTCTGTCTGTGTGTGTAGAGGGAAAGACTGAGTCTAAAGCTGCATTTTAAAAGTTTACTTCGACTTATTTTCATTTAGCCCCGAGGCAGTGGGGAAAATCTCCATTTTACTTCACTACTGTCTATATTAATGAAAACATGTTATATTCTGGTACATGTATCATTTATTTTAGTGGGGAAAAGCTCCATTTCACTACTGTATAAGATAAGGAAAACATGTTATAGTGTGGTATCATTTAGTTAGTGGTTCTCAATTTTTAGTTTTCTGAAATAAGAAAATAAAACATGTTCATATTTGTTTAAATTCATGGTTTTGTCTTTAGTTGCGTATGTAACTGCAGCTTTTGTAAGGTAATTTTAAAGTTAGTGTCACACTAATGCCATGGAAGATTTCCTTTATTATGAGGCCGAATTATTAACAAAAGATACTAATTTATGAAAAAAAACCACAAGTTTTTGATTCTTTAGCTAATGATTCATTTTTTGGAAAACAATAAGAAAATATGGATGTTTATTAAAATAAATGCGGGTGGACTGAACACAAAAGTTAAAGCTCATATATTCAAAGAAGCTGTTGTCATATATTATTTGACCTCGTGATAAAATGTGGATTACATTAACATAAGTGTCCAAGGAAAATTACTGGTAATTTAGGTGGAAAAAACTGTTGAAGCAAATAATACATGTAAAACTTTATGGTTTGACTACTTCCAATGCATTAATGTATACAATTTTTATTTTTCTATTTAAAATGTATTATGTTCCCTTTACTGGGTGATGAAAGACAGTGTCACATGCCCCTGGGATCCCACAAGCAACACTGTATGTTGTCCAATAGGATTAAGTGTGCTGGGATAAAATGAGACTTGCTTTCATGAGGATTTAATTTGTTTGAGAACAGTTTAATGAAGAACCAATCAGAATTATTTATTGAACCTGTATAATTTATTTTCTTTATTCCTTGTATTACTAGTGATTGAATACCTTAATATTTTCCTCATTTCTCTCTGTCCTTACGTATCTCAGAACATATCGATTTAAGGCACAGTTACCACACACACTCACTCACACACACACACACACACACACACACACACACACACACATCTATATATATTTGTGTCTGTGTGTGTACTGAAACAATATAAAACGCTTGATAATTATGTTGCTTCAAAGGGTTCAAAGAAGGAAAACATGTATAAATGCTAATATTTTATTACCAGATTACACAAATTATATTGATTGAATCAAATAGCTTTGTTGATATCTAAGAATGAAACATAGTATTTAAAACAAAATAGGTGCTCTTTAAATTTGAGGCTGACGGTACACACACGATTTGTACCCCATGAAAACTATAATGAAATGACAGTAATGTTCACTTAGTTATAGTTGGGGTATAACATTGGGTATGTAAATGTACCTTGTCTTTATCTAAAGCTCACAATGAATGATATAATGGCATTGATATATTGTTTACATAATGCTGGTATTTTTTTCAGATGTTAGAAACAAAATTATATGAATGTTATTACATATAATTCTTTGAAACAAAGCTATTTAATAGCAATCATTGCTATGTATAGTAATGCAATCTTGTTTATAAATGAAAAACATAGATCAATTAAGCTTTATCTGATATACATGCAGAATAGGAAAATCACAAAATGTACACATGGTGATTATCTACTCCATATCCCCTTTAACCCTTCCGAAATTTCATGAAAAGGTGTTTTTTATATAAACATTAACACTGTTTTCCAAGTTTTCATTCATATTTTGACAAACGTTCTAAATTAGTTTTAATATAACCAGTTTAACTGTAATCAAGACTACAATTTTAATACCTTAGTGAAAGGTACATGTGATTAGAAAAAAAGTCTTTAAACCATTCAGTTTACGCTATCCTTTCACATGAGAGCTTCAGCATGCTTTGTTAAGCAAAGGTACACGTATTCATTTCAATTTTTACAAACTCCGCTAGCATTCTCATATGGCCTTTTGTTTCATCATCTCATAAGAATATTACTGCTTCACCATCTCATTAGCATAATACTGTTTTACCATCTCATTAGCATATTACTTTATACCACACAGTGCTAAATTGGGTTTAAGGGTTTTATAAAATGTAATAGAATTGTTTCACCATGGTACAATTGCTGAGAGAAGAAGGGTACAGGAATACAGGCATAACTGAAAGATGGCTATTAAAAGGTGACTTCATGATATATATATATATATATATATATATATATATATATATATATATATATAAAGATCAGTAGATTTAGGTAACTACAATGCGCCTCTAGGTCTCATCTGTATATCAGAGGACTGGCTTTGGGTCACAACCTAGAAATTGTTCATGGCCCCACCAGGTAGGTTTATTCTTCAACCATTGGATTTAATTGTTGAGTAGACAGAAATGCAAAACAATGCAAGATTGCATCTTCCATTATTGATGGTGGTAGCAATTCAATATTCAAAGTTTTGTGCAAGCCAGTGTTAATCATTTTGTGCATGATCATAACCACCAAATAAGTGAGACAATATTATATGGAACTTTAAATGAAAATAGCAATCTGGGGGAAATAATAGATATATTACATGCATTATCTTCCTGAACAATTATGATTTGTAGACAAATAAGAACAGGGCATGCTGAAGTGCTAATTTTGCTGAAAGTATGTAAATAACCTATACATCTGAGATTCGACTTAATGAATACTTAAGAGTGAGATGGTCAAAAACATATTTGCTCTACAAAACTATGAACTATCACAATACCTACTGAGGAAAGTAAACTCCTTGACAGAAAGGGAAATAACCCACATGATGCTGGAATAGTTATTTCTGGCAATGTCTTCTGTGCTTGGTTTGTCCAATGCCAGGCAATATCGACAACAGCATTTGAGATAGATATGTGTCCAACATTTTTAAATCTTCAATCTGAGCACCAGGTATGGATTCCAATATGCAATTAATTAGTCTGTAATGGATCAATCATTTCATGGATTGGGGTTGGGATTATCATTTTAAATATATATTGGCCCGACATGAAAGAAACAATCTTGCTTTAACTTTGTAGAGGAAGAAATTAATTCAACAAATTCTATCCATCATCGTACTATTGATAAATGAAAACTAAATGATCTGGTTGAAAAGAAATACAGACTACAAGCCATAAAAACTGCTACCACCACAACCAAGATTCAAATCTATGTTCTATATATAACCTTCAAAAAATTACATTTTAAGCATAAAAATACTATTAAATGAAGTAGCATACAGGGGAAAAATATATAGATATATTACCTGCATTATCTGCCTGAACAATTATGATTTATGTACAAATAAGAACAGAGCCTGTGTAAGTGCTAATTTTGCTGAAAGTATCCTATACACCAGAGATTAGATTTATTTAGACTTAATCCTTGATAGAAAGGGACATAGCCCACATGATGCTGAAATAGTTATGTCTGGCAAAATCTTCTGTGCCTGGTTTATCTAAAGGCAGGCATTATCTACAACAGCATTTCAATATGCAATTAATTAGTCTGTAATGGATCAACCATTTTATGGGTTGGGGGTATGATTATCATTTTAAAATATCTATTGGCCAAACATGAAAGAAACATTTTTGCTCTAGCTTTGTAGAGGAAGGAACTAATTTAACAAATTATATCCATCATATTACTGTAATAAAAGAAAACAAATATTCTGGTTGAAACGAAATCCAGGCCCCACCCACTACAAGCCACAACCACTGCCACCTTCACAAACAATGTTTAAATCGATGTCCTATATATAACCTTCACTAAAAAATAAAGCATAAAAATACTATTTAGATAGCCAAAATACATGGAAAACATAAACAATACATAAATCATTTACAAGAGTTACTTTTCAGAGCATGTTATATGATTTGATTTCCAACAGGAAATAAATGTAGATATTCACATTACATTTCACTATCTACAGTGTATCCCCTATGGGTGCAAGAATGAGAGTCAAAAAGTCTCCTTGGTGTGAAAAATGGGGGTCAGACTAAATAAAAAAACAAATGTTAGTATCAAAACTGAGGTGCAATTTAAGAATTTGGGGGACTCTGAAGCGGAAATGAGGGTAAAGGGAAACACTGCTATCTAAATTGTTAAATGAAGGGAAAAACCAATCAAGTGATACAATGTGATAAAATGATCAAATTTGTCTTAGGCATGAAACAACGTTGTACAAGTGCAAAATAGAGAATAAGGATTCACTTCAAATAGATTTCAATGAAGGTTTTCATCATAGTAATGTAACAAAAACCAAAAATCATTCTTTTCCAGTTAAAAATGGGACACAATTCAGTTTATAGGGCGGGCAAGTCAATTAATTTTATTTGATTACTTTCCTAAACAAAATTCACATACCGTAGATAACTACTTTGTCATATTGATACCAAAGCAAGACAGATCTTTTCTTGCACATTCCAAAATCACTTCTACAGGTTAGCCCTCTTGCTCATGTAATAGGTTATTTATGTTTACAATAGGTATTATATGTGTTGTTAATAATTGAATTTAATTTTGAAAAATTAATTTTATATTAGACAACAAATATATGCTTTATATTCTATGATAATTAACAACAGATATATATAGTTGCAAAAGTCTATATAAACTGAATATTATTTTGGATAGCTATATGAAGGGACTAATATATCAAGCAGAGAGTTATCAATGTATGAGATGCTTGCATTTCAAGTCCAACTTATATTTTTTCTTCATAATGGTGATTATTGTAAAACACTAAGTTTTTACAAGTTTACCAATGATAAAGAAAATAATGGCAAAACAATAAATGATAACATATCAGTGAACTCCTATGTAGACATACAAACATTAAAATCCATGTATGCACATACTATTGAATGTCTCATGTATACTTGAAATCATTAATGTTCTATACATACCAATAATTATTAGAATTGTTATGATAAAATAGTGATTTTGTGAAACATTGGCTTTTGATTAGTTTTCCAGCAGTAAAAGATAATTACAAAAAATAACTAAATGGCAATCTATGTATTAGTCAATCATGTATATATACAATTATTGACAAAGTCCCATGTATATGCACAATTATGAAAAGAGTCCCATGTATACACACAATTATTTAAAATTTCTCATTTAAACACACAATTATATAAAAAGTCCCATGTATGCATACAACTATAAAATCTTTTAATAATGATGATTGTGTGACACACTGGCTATTTATTAGCATTCGAATGATAAAAGTTAATTGCAATAAACCAATAAAAGGCAAAATATCAAAAAAAGCTTGGCATTGAAGAAAAAGTTATAGTTCTTAAAAAGATGAACAAAGTAAATTGCTTTAACTAATAGCAAAATAACACAATATTAGATGCATATGTTGTTTAAACAAGTTATCTCGAGATACAAGATAAAAAAAAATAACCCAGTATGAAGTACTGCAGCCACCAACACCCCACTCCAAACATTTAATGGTGAGTTTCTGACAATAAATGAAATTGTTAAATTTGTGTTAAATGTTGTATAAGTTGTCATCTAAAATGTGTAACTAATGTGGTTTGATTAAGTTGTCATCTAACATGTGTAACTAATGTGGTTTGATTAAGTTGTCATCTAACATGTGTAACTAATGTGGGATGATTAAGTTTACATTATAGCTGACATGAGTGAGCATACTGATAAAAATACGAAGTGTTGACAATTTACAAGCCACAGTATTGATATTATAGGAAACGAGAGTTTGAGTGGAACGTTAATACATTAGCAAAATATTTATTAGAGAGCCACAGTAAGCATACAGCTCAATGACTGAACAAATGAAAAAGCATTTAGTGGATTAGAACAATTATGTAAACTTCAAACAAAGAAAACTGAATTCTTATTAAATCTGAAATTTTACCAAAAGTTGTATTTGGCTCAAATATTGTTGACAACATCCCATTATGTTGCCATGTTTGTATGTGACAGGTGTCAAACAAGATTAAAGGTTCATAAATATAATTATATATGCAATATTTGAAATTAATTTGTAAAATATACAACTATTTTGTAAAAGCAAATACTTTTTTGAATTATTTTATCATAGAAAATGACAACATGCTTTTAATCTCACTAAATTCATAGTAAGATTACGTGACAATTTATGTGCATTCCTTACAAATATAAACTTCCAATATACCAGAAAAAAATATAGTACTATGGTATGTGTTGCCTTAACAAATACTATGGCAAACTGGTATACCTGTAATACAGCACACCTCTAATATACACACACAAAATCATGATTGTCTGATACTGACTGAAAATTCTATTAATGAATAACGAAAGATCAACAGGTCAATTAAATACATTTCCTGAACAAAGAATGTATCATTTGAAAAATCTGCATTAAATACACATCTAAATGAATGATCTCAGAAAGCATTTTAAATGTTGCACATTTACACTGCAATTATAACTCATCAGAACAATTCAAGATAATACTAATAGACAATCAGCTACATTATTGTCATGCAACATTAATAATTTCACACTGTCTCCAATAACAATAGCATCCAGTATTAGACTTCTCTTGAGCAAGATTCATTTCAAACTTTTCTTCAGAATATCTGGATCGATACCAACGCATTTGAACGCATTCTCCAGATTCCCAAATGTTGCCTGACAATCCTTCCTTTGTCTCCACTCTTTCATAATTTCAAAGCACTGTCTGTGCACATCGACAAGGTTTTCTGTAAGAATCTGCTCAATTCTGGACAATGGTACTTCCAGTTCAACACCCAAATGCACATGTTCTGTCTCAATCCTGTTAGATATTCGATTCAGGTGCTTATCTTCTGGTTGCATGTTTAGCATGTCTGGTGGGAGGCAAGACACACTGTCCACTACAAGAAGGCCATCACAATAAGTGTTGTTAAATTTTGTATCAAAATTTCACCCTCCAAACAGCATTCAAATGTTGCATGTATTACTAATTAAACTTTCTTACAATATGTATTTACATTGTTTCCTTTGAGTTAGACACTAAGGTTTATTGTCAATCAGTATTTAAGTCGTTGCAATATCTGTGTCATTTCTGTAGACATCATTTGTAAATTATTAACTTCAAGGAATAGAAAGAGATAAAAATACAGATGCAACAAACTCGTAGTAAATTACATTTAGTTTAAGGCAATGATAATTATATGTGGAGCTAATGCTCTACTGTCTAAGGTCTTTTTTTCATCACGTTATTATTTATTAACTGCCAGTACTGAAACCATTTCATGTATTACTAAGAAACTCCAAAATAAGTTAGAACATTTACAAAAAGTGCAGTACAAATATCTTTGTTAGTTATTGACCTCAAATCTGATATCATGGATATAAGTTTCTTTATATCTTTTCTAGACATCTCAAAGTGCTAAATTTGGTAAAAATCCATAACTAATTTGTAAACCGAATTTAAGATTATTGTACTTACACCATTTAATGTCTTCTTCAGATATATTCACAAACATTGTTTTGCACGAATTCATTCATTTTTTTATCTTTCTAAAACTTCTGATTTACACTCAAGGCTCAATGATTCTGCTTGGTCAAAACCTAATGTGCTTTTGTGATAGTATTTTGGAGGTTAGATTAGCACTACATGTATTTTCATTAAAGACCAACGACATGTTATAAACCTTTAAATGACAAACCTGTATCAACAATACAATTCTCTGATGGTGTAGCAGCAACCCGACTTTTAATATGAGCATAGTGTCTGCCAAATCAAGTTTAACAGATGCAATGTTTTCATTTAAAACTAACTAGACCTCGAGATTAACCTACATGCCAAGTATCATGACTTTCACCATGATAGTTTGAGGGAAGTGATAATAAAGAATTGCTGATAGACGTAAGATAAAGACTCGTCACAAAAAAGTATAATCTTTTGTACCAAGATTTTTTAAATTTTATCCTTTAATAAAGATATTATCCAAATCCTCACTGAATGAATTTTCAAAAAAAATGTACGTTGTGTTCTATTGGGTTTAACACCAGTTACTGAATAGCCAAAAAATTGACACAAACTACAGCTGGTTTGGAATTATTGTGTACATAAATATCCAACTTATACCTTTCAAATCATCATAACTGGATTCAAGGACTAAGAGGATATAATGGCTTCATTGTTACATTGATGTCTTGGATTTTGCTAATTTTTCACGCAAACATGATTTTTTGTTATAAAGGGTTTAAATCAGATTGTCTCAGATTAAAAGTATACTATCATTATTAGTATTTATTTTGGTCAAAACATACCTGCTTTGTTAACTGATTTAAGAATATCAGTATCGATGTCAATACGCTTGAATGACATCTCCAGGTTTCTAAAGGTTGCTTTGTCTCCACTTTGCAGCATCCATTTAAAACAAATCATAAGACTCTGAGTGGCAGTATGGGAATATACTTTCTGTATTTGCTGGATATCTGTCTCTGAGAGTCCCAATGCTTGGCCAAGAAGGACCGATTTGTACCCAATTTTCATTGAAATTCGGCCCAATTGTCTTTCAGTTGGCTGGATGTCTGACAGGATGGGTGGCAGAGAGGAGTCTGGGATACATAATTGAAAAGGAATCAGCAGAAATAGTCATATAGACGATGAGCTATTCAAATTTATAAAGCCAGATTGTGTTTCTCTTTGATTGCTATTTTAAACTGCATTTTATCTATTATGCCTAAAATATCCCAAATTTTAAAAGGTTTTGATGCTGCAATGATTATTCTAGTAGGAAATGCACTTGCATGCCCCACCCACTCCCAATTCAAACTGAAATTCTCTCAAGAAGTAACATCAGTCTTTAATCTTTATCATCTATATCTAAGTTGTCAGGGAGTGAGTTTTGTCAAGGTGCGACAAGTATTACTTCTTAACATAGTCAAGTTAGACCTCATACAGGTGTATACACATAACAGTATTTACTGTTCTGTACCTGGACTGACTTTTGATCTCTTCAAATACTGTTCAGTAACTAGAACTGACCCACTTGAGGACAAACCACCCGACTTACTAACTCATTACCACTGGAGATTTTTGCTGTTTCACATGAAATGCAAGTAGGAGACATTTTGGGGGCTATTTCTGAATATTTCCTAATGCATCAACTTCCAAGCGATTTTCCATTAAGCTAATGCCTAGCTGTGTTAACAACATTGTTTTCCATTGGTTATTTTTCTCGAGCATAAACAAAAGAGAAAAGTTGGAGTTTTTTTGTTTTTCTGTTATGGCTTAACAAACCAACCATTTTTGTATGGAGACCACCTTTATTCCAAATGCACACCTGATACTACTTTTTGCACAGGTACACCTGTGGGTGCGCAGTTCAGCCTGGTCTGCCTTAGATCTCAGGCCAAAAAGTCTAAAATCTGGACACAAAATCAGATTCTGACCAAGGGAAACGTTTGGTGAGGAAAACAAAATGGGTCCAAAATATTAGGTTTTTCTCTCTGTATTTTGTAGTGCAACTAAAACATCAATTTCTGTCTACCTTTCAACAATACCACCCACGTTAGTGTACAAAACATGAACTTGACATTACAGAGCTTAGAAACAGGCTACAACCTCCTGCCCCGTAAATGCGGCACCAGGGCTTAATGTGTTAATTGGTCATGCAATTTTGGCAGAAATTGGGTTGAATCAAAAGAACAAAACAACTGTGCCCAAACAATTTTAATCTGGGAAAACAATATCTTTTTCATAATCAGTTTTCAGTGTATTCCATATATTTATTTATACACACAAATTCAAATGGGTTTTTTGTGTGCAAAAGAATGTTTTGTACTACATGAAATTATCATGGAAATCTAAATTAATAATTTAATGTTTTCACTGTTTTCCACATTATACTCATCATCCTTAATGATCATGTCCTAAACTGACATAGCTGTTAACATGGGTGGCTTTTCTGAGAAGTAGATGTAACCACTCTTAGCTACAGGCTGCTCATATAAGTGTAAATGATGTTGAAAAACCCACTTGAAATAAATTATAATAAAATTCAATCCTTCTCAGTGAGTTGTGTATACCAGTTGTAATAAGTATGAGATTTATGATAACTTGCTTAAACAAGTGACGTTTGATAGAACTTGCAAAAACAATGGATTTTCAGGGGAATACATTTCTTTGTCGTATAATCACTGATTACATATCTATCTATCTATCTATCTATCTATCTATCTATCTATCTATCTATCTATCTATCTATCTATCTATCTATCTATCTATCTATCTATCTATCTATCTATCTATCTATCTATCTATCTATCTATCTACCTACCTACCTACCTACCTACCTACCTACCTACCTACCTACCTACCTACCTACCTACCTACCTACCTACCTATCTATCTATCTATCTATCTATCTATCTATCTATCTATCTATCTATCTATATATATATATATATATATATATATATATATATATATATATATATATATATATATATATATATATATATATATTAGCTTGGTGATCAAATTGATGAAATACCAGGTAGGATTCAATATACCCCAAAATACATAGAAAACAAATGTTAATGACAAGAAATGGAATCATACTTAAACACTAAGTAAATTTTCTTAAAAATACTCTTTTTTATAATATAAAATACTATTTCAGTGAATTTCAATGTGGATATAATGAGCAATAAATGTTAATTTGACACCAGAGGGAGAGAAGATTTTAGGTTTTATTTAATCACCATATTCTAGCATGAACACATTCTGATTACTCTTTACATGTATTATCAACATTACACTTATTGAGAGAAGCCTAACAAAATAGACAATAATTATTCATTAGCAAAACAGTTTACTTCCGAATTATGAATTAATTCCTATTTCAGATAAACTGGTCAGAAAGGGTCTCTTGATAGTGTAGTGTATTTTATATTGCTATCTAAACACAAAAATGTAATGCAAGTCACAAAAGGATTATATGTAAATCACAGTGGACTTGTGTACATTTGCAGAATTAACAGACACTGATAAATTCGGAAAGATTCATGCTTTAAAAAAGCTTACAAAGTAATAATGAATAAAATCAATGAAAAATAAAATCATGATCAAACACTAGTCTTTGTGAGTTTATAATACATTGTCACGGAAATGTGTTTAACTGGTATCAATATGTATATGTGCTATAAAATGTACTCTGGTTTTGCTGCTGCTTACAGCGCTACCTGAGGGTGGTTTATTTTGTATCGGCTCTAATTATTTCGAAATACTGAGCGCGACTCAACCTATGCTACATGGGGAAATTGCCTGCGTTTAAAATCTAAGTACCTAGCTGCGCATATCGGTCACAGCGAGCGTATATTATAGAGCAAATTCTCTGTAAACATTACATTAAAACGAGTCTTGTCATGAAGCTTACCACTTTAAGGGAGTAGAATCTTCAGCTGTAGAGGTATTTAAATTTAAGATTGTATTCGTATTGCTATTCATTTTATATGACAGAATGGTTTCATATATCAGATGTTTAAGAATTTGTTCTAAATTATTTAATTTTAGCTGCCTTGTGCATGGTGCCTTGTATATGGTTGGGTGCTGCCTTATATATATATATATATATATATATATATATATATATATATATATATATATATATATATATATATATATATATATATATATATATATATATATATATATGGTTGGGAGATGCAAAGTCGCATAACTCTGTGGTTTCTTCTGACGTATACGCTGAGTCTGGTGACTATTGTTCAGAAGAGTGTACTAGTATTCATGATGTGAGGGACCATGGCTTCACGACCATCGGGTCTGTGTTAAATGTGAGGGCTCTCGAGGGATCCTTCAACAGACATGGATGAGTGGACCATGCGTGGTGACTCCTTGACTATTGACTAGAGCGGGTGGAACCGGAGATACATCTTGGACGTCAAATGGGCGCCACGACAGTAATATAATACGTGTTCCATGTTATTGTTACTGCCATCTGAGCAAAAATATCACCGGTTTCATATCAAAATCGTTATATGAACGATAAATTCATAATTTCACATTAACATATCAAACATATTGTTTATAATGGTGTCAGATTTGTTTATATTTAAATTGCGTTTTTAAATAAATAGCTTATTAACGCAGTTCCTATCGGTGTCTTCACTAATCCAGTCCCAACCCGGCTTCATCCTGTGACATATATATATATATATATATATATATATATATATATATATATATATATATATATATATATATATATATATATATATATATATATATATATATATCATGATGCTTCATCATTGAATAGTGTCTAATATCAAACAAATGAAAACAAAAGGTATTTGTTTTTAAAATCACATTAAAACAATCAAATTCATTACAATATATGTATCACAGATGCATCAAATTATCTGGTTTATGATTCTTTAACAAACATTGCATGTACAAAAAAACAGGCAGATAAACAGTCACTTGAATATATAAAATGGGCCACAATGACCTGTTTTTGTTGCAAAACTGTATTTTTTTTATTATGAAGCATCTCACCAGCTTTCGAGTTTCTATTCAGATCAGTATGTATAAACCTTTCCAAAAGTTCTGCCTGATCTTGAGCTAAATGGAAACTTTATATAAAGTCAGTAAATTGATAAGCCATGTCATTGTAAATCCTGTCTTATATATATTTACAAGTTATAAATATGGCACAGGATTGGATTATACCATAGAATGGTTTTTGTATCTTTCAAAACTGTTACCTCAGTTATTATTTACTCCATTTGTATTTTATAATTTATTATGATATGACACAATATTGTTGGTATATCTCTTAGTTTAAAGTTCCCTAATCTATAATATGGGTCGCCTCCATAATCAGTGTTACAAAGAGGGAGCACAATATATCATATAAGTCACACTGACCTACGTTTGTTGTAAAGATACATAAATAGCGCCTAAGAAATGAACTTGAAACACAAAGTTTAAATTTAAGCAAAAGAGTTTGAAAATGCATCACAGATTCACAAAATGGACCCGTCATCCAAGCAATTGTGAAGGACGAGGGGCATTATTGGTGTAAAGCCAGAGGCTGAGCATGTATACACAGCATGTTACTCTGTTGCTGTCATTGGCTGAAACGAGTACTTTTCAATCAAAAGAAAACTTTTTGATCAATCACGTGATGTGTCAACAAAGGTAGCCTATATAACCGAGCAGCCCGCACTTGATATAGTTTAAGGTGAAGTGTTTTGTTTTCTAAACCTCAATTTACAACAAAATGAGTGGGTGTATACATGCTCAGCCTCATGCTTTTACTACAATAATGCTTCTCCTTTACAAATGCTTGGATGAGGGATCCATTATTTTTAGTAAAGTCTTCAGCATCAAATGTATACACAGCATTTTTAAAGGTTAACAACAAAACATCAGCTAAAACATCAAGAGGAAAAGTAAGCCTATTTCTATTAAGTTGTAAATCATAAACTGAAATTATATGCTATTAATAACTGCTCTCGCACATTGTGTTTGTGTTATTCATTTAATCCAAAACGGTTTCTATTCTGCAACAATGGTGTCAGAAGTGGTATCTTTGGATTAAGCGAATAGTCATCATCTTGTTTGTGAAAGTCTACGCTTATTGTTTATATTCAAGTGTGACTTTCTTGACAAGATAATCTTCAAGTAGGTATTTATTTTGTTTAATTTTTCTAGATCTGTAGGTCCAGTATAAACACATTAAAAGCATTGTTTTGGATGCCTTCATCTTGAAATAAGGTAAGTCTGCTCTGTAAAATTATATTTGTTATATTACCATTAGTCATGTCATATCTTAAATTCTTGGTCGCCTTAGGCAAAAAACATAGGTATGAAGGAGGAAGTTTAAGCAACTTTATTCAGGTAGAACAAGCCTGGGAGAGGAACCAAACGTTAAAGGAGAGAGAAATCGAAAGGGAGAAATTGGAGATAGAACGGGAAACCATGAAAGAGTTGATAAAACTATAAAAAAAACAGGACGAAAAACAAACGATTTAGTGGGAAAGTGAAACCAAGAAGGAGCTGATAGAATTAGAGAAAGTAAGATAGAACAAACAAATAAAACAGGCCAAAAAGGAAAGGATATAATGGGAAGACGAGAAGAATAAGATAGAATTAGAAAAACAGGCAAGTTTAGAAGCTTTGGAGATAGATGAAAGATGAAGGCAACGACACCATAAATGTAAGGTAGAGTTAGCAACAGCAGGAAAAGGAGAACACGATGCTGTCTAAAGGGTCCTAAATTACCCAACTTTGACGATGAAAAAAATATCATGGATAGTTATTTTCATCGGTTTGAGTGGTATGCAGAGAACCAGAGGTGGGGTCAAAATGACTGGGCACTACATCTCGGTGCTTTAGGAAACGGAAAAGCACTGAATGTGTACTCACAGCTTCGTTGATGCGTTGAATAACGCCGTCCTGACGGAATCACTTCTAAAAAGGTACGAGCTCAGTGAACAGGGTTACCGTAAAAAGATCAGGTATATCAAGCCCAAGGGTAGAGAAACCTTTGGTCAGTTTATCGTTAGAATAGCGAACTATTTTCAACAGATGCAGAATGCTGCAAAGAGGCAAACGTGTTTGAAGGGATGACTGATTTCTTGCTCAGAGATCAATTGTTGAACACAGTTGGTCGGGAACTAAGTCAGTTTCTGAAAGAGAATGTCTTCTCAAATGTACAGGATATAGGAAAGCAGGCCAATTTCTTTGCAGATGATCATGGGGGAATCGAGAACGTGGTTTCAAAAGATGAAAGATGACATAAAAAAAAGAAATATCAAAAGTCAATAATAAGATCCAGGTTAATGAAAGGGTTGTTGTAGGGTTTAATGCCAATTATCAGCACACGATAGGCTTTACATGGCATCCAGTATTAATGGTGGAGAAGCTACTGCCAAGCTTAGTCACATACCCACATTAGCTGAATCAGAGACTTGAACCCATGCAGACAGGTAAGATGGCACTGATCCATATCAGAGGGTTTTTGACAACTTCGCCACTCTGGGCCCCTTATTGAAAGGGTAATAGAGAGGAAGATAATGATATAAATGCTGTGTAATGCAATCAATGGCTATAATTCACTAACTACAAATGTCTGCATGTAAAATAAAGAACTACATGACACACATGATGTGCTTATACATTTATACATGTATTTATCTTTAGATTTATGCATCGTGAAGTGCAAAGCTACATGCATGCATCAATGAACATATTAATTTCTGGTTAATAGTAATTTCTAGCATAAAAATAAATAATTAAAAACTGGTGAGATTCCAATGGATTTGGAGGAAGATGTTGTCAGGCAATATGCAGGAAATGACAATAATTTAAGAAAAGACACTGACGTTAAATGGTTGCATGAGAATAAAGTATGAAACAGTAATTGCCACAGAAATGAAAATAAATTAAATGGAATATTTCTATCAAAGAAGTGTATAATGTATTAGTCATCTCATTCTGTTCTATGAAGTGAGAGAAGTTATTGAAGAGTAAGGTTATTACTTTGTTTTCTACTTGAATTGTTTCCTAGTATTTTGCCTTCCTGTTTCCTTAGGGATCATATTACCTATGAAATAAGATTTTGTACTAGTTTCTACTTTCTAGTTGATGACTCTTTATAGAAAGTAATACCATCATACAGACAATATTTACCACCTGTTTTATGAGAGATTTCATTTAAACAAAATATCAAAAGTCAATATTATGATACATGTCATTCAAAGGGTAATAGAGAGGAATAGAAGGATATAAATATGTTGTAGGGCTCCACTGGAGACCATATTTTCAACTTTTCTTATCAGGTGTAAATTCTAAAATAAGATAAGTATATTTGTTTTATGCAATCAGCGAGTAAAGAATGGATATATCTTATTAACTAGAATAGTCTGCATGTACATAAAGTACTTGTTGACAAACACATGATGTGCATATACTTGTATACATGTATTAATCTATGTGCATACATTTATGCATGCATTGATGAACATATGTATTTGGGTATGCATTTTCGGTTACTAGTCAGGTATATTGTCTATAATAACAGAAGTATATTCCTTTAATGCAATTAGTCTCTATGGTTATATTTCACTAACTAGAATAGTATGCATGTAAAATTTGATGACGCACATATGATGTGACTATACTTGTATACATATATTTATCTAAAGATTTATGAATATTTATGTGCATATGTTCATGCTTGCATGGATGAACATGTGTATATAAAAACGAATTTCTGGTTATTAGTCATATTCAGCATGTAATTGATAAAAATACTCTATATGATCAGGCACTGAATGGATATATATCAGCAAAGTCAGGCTGAATAGTACTCAATCTTTTAATTTCCCTAAAATAAAATTCGATGAATACAATAGGAAAATAAAATAAACAACGAAATAATTCTACCAAAGTAGAGTATAATGCTTTAATCTTATGAATCTGTTCCATTAATGTTTCCTTTCCTATTTCCTTAGGAATAATTCTGCACCTCAAATCAAGGATATTATATGATTAGGATTCGAATGGAGGGCTAAGTATCAACTTTACTTGTCAGCTGTAACATCCATAAGAACAGAAGTATATAAATGGAAAGCATTCAGCGAGTTATGGATGGCAGTATTTCACTAAAAAGAATAGACTGCATGAAAAAAAAAAACTTGATGACACACATATGATGTGCCAATACTTCTATACATGTATTCATCTAAAGATTAATGAATCTTTATGTGCAGACGTATATGTCTGCATGGATGAAAAAATGAATTGGGGTACGAATGTCTGGTTATTGGTCATTTTCAGTCTGTGAGTGATGAAAATATACAATTCATTTAGGCAATGAATTGATATACATCTAAATGTCATAAAAACTGCTGAATTAACTTCAATCAATGACATTATTTCAAACAGAATTAGAAGACTAAAGCAAGCAACTTAACATTGGATATATATATATATATATATATATATATATATATATATATATATATATATATATATTGGTCCACACGCGCAGTAATGACAAAATAAATAATTCAATACTGATGAGATTCCAATGGAAATGGAATTGGAAGAAAATGTTATCAGGACATATTCACAAAATGACATTAATAAAAAGAAAAGACTAATGATGAACTGTTGCATAAGAACAACAATGTAGGAACCAGATATTGCCACAGAAAAGAAATAAAAATACACGGAATAATAATATCAAAGATATGTATAATGCATTAATCAACTATGTTCCATGAATTAAGAGAAGTTATTGAAGAGTAAGGTTATGACTGTTCCCTATTATTTTTTCTCTCTGTGTCCTAAGGGATATTTATGTACATAAAATACAATTTTGTATAAATTTCTTCCGTCTATTAAATAACTCTTTAGAGAACATTATACAATCATATAAAGAGTCCATTCTTTCCATCTGTTTTGTGAAAAGAAATATCAAAAGTCAATATTATACAGGTCATTGAAAGGGTTGTTGTTGTTGTTGTAGGGTTCAACGCCATTTTTCAGCAAGAATAGGCTTTACATGGCAGCCAGTATTAATGGTGGAGGAAGAACCAAGAAAAATCCGTGGAAAGAAACACTGAACAACAAGAAGCTACTGGCAACCTGTCTCACTCCCTCAAATTGGCAGACTCTGAGACTTGAAACCATGCAGATAGAGTTGAGATGGCAGTGATTAATAACAGAACGCTTTTGACAACTTAGTCACTCTGGGCTCCTCATTCAAAGGGTAATAGAGAGGAACACAATGATATATAATGCTGCGGGCTCCAATGTTTAGCATAGTATAAACTTTACTTATCAGGTATATGGTCTATAATAACATAACTATATTCCTTTAATGCAATCAGTTTATATTGCTATATTTCACTAACTAGAATAGTCTGCAATTAAAATGAACTTGATGACACAGATATGATGTGACTATACATGTATAGATATATTTATCTAAAGATGTATGAATATTTATGTGCATACGTTGATGCATGCATGAATGAACATGTGTATATAAATAAGAATTTCTGGTTATTAGTCATATTCGGGATGTAATAGATAAAAAATACACTATATGATCAGGCACTGAATGGATATATATCAGTAAAGTCATAATATACTGCTGTATTGCAGTCATTCTTTTAAAGTACCTGAAACAAAATTAGATGAATCAAATAGGAAAAAAATAAACAATGAGAAAGTTAAATCAAAGTCATGTAGAATGCTTTAATCTGATGAATATGTTCCATTAATGTTTCCTTTCAGATTTCCTCAGGAATAATTCTGCAAATAAATTCAAACTTTCTACTCGTATGTTGTGTCTTAGATGATTGTTTAGTAGAAGTAATACAATTATATCAAGATATAATACTTACCAACTGTTTTGTGAGGGGTGTCATGAAAAAGAAGAAATATAAAAAATCAGTAATACGATATGACTCATTGAAAGGGTAATACAGGAGAACACAAGGATATAATATGATGTAGGGTTTGAATGGAAGGCTTAGTATCAACTTTACTTGTCAGCAGAAAAATCCATAAGAACAGAAGTATATACATTTAAAGCATTTAGCCAGTTATGGATGGCAGTATTTCACTAAAATAGAAGAGTCAGCATGGAAAATAAGGAACTTGGTGACAAATATATGATGTGCCAATACTTCTATACAAGTATTTATCTAAAGATTAAAGAATCTTTATGTACACACGTATATGTCTGCATGGATCAAAAATGAATTGTGGTACGAATTTCTGATTATTAGTCATCTTCAATCTGTGAGTCATGAAAATATACAATTCATTTACGAACTGAATTGATATACATCAAACGGTCATAAAATACCGCTAGATAAACGTCTAAAAAGACATTATTTCAAACAGAATTAGAAGACTAAAGCAAGCAACTGAACATTGGATATATATGTTGGTCCATACTCGCAGTAATGACAAAATAAATAATTCAATACTGATGAGATTCCAATGGAATTGGAAGATAATGTTTTCAGGACATATTCACAAAATAACATTAATTAAAGAAAAGACACTGATGTTAAATTGTTGCATAAGAACAACAATGTATGAACCAGAATTTTCAACAGAAAAAATACAATAAACGGAATAATAATATCAAAGATATGTATAATTCATTAATCATCTCTGTTCCATGAATTAGGAAAAGTTATTGAAGAGAAAGGTTATGAATGTTCATATTTGAAATGTTTCCTATTAATTTTCCCCTCTGTGTTCTAAGGGATATTTTTGCAAATAAAATAAGATGTTGTACTAATTTTTTCCGTCTATTAATTCACTCTTAACAGAAAATAATACAGTCATATAAAGAGTCCATTCCTTCCATCTGTTGCGTGAAAGTTGTCATGGAAATAAAAGAAATAACAAAAGTCAATATGATTCAGGTCATTGAAATGGTTGCTGTTGTTATTGTAGGGTTCAACACCATTTTTCAGCACACAATAGGCTTTACATGGCAGACAGTATTAATGGTGGAGGGAAAACCCAGAAAAATCCCTGGAGAGAAACACTGACCAAAACGAAGCTACTGGCAACATTTCTCACATACCCAAATTGGCAGACTATGAGAGTTGAACCCATGCAGACAGCGTTGAGATGGCCGTGACCCATAACAGAGCGCTTTTGACAACTCATTCACTCTGGGCTCCCCATTCAAAGAGTACTAGAGAGGAACACAATGAAATAGTATGCTGTGGGGCTCGAATGTTTGGAATAGTATCAACTTTACTTCTCAGGTAAATGGTCTATAAGAACAGAATTATATTCCTTTAATGCAATCAGTTTTTATGGCTATATTTCACTAAAGAGAATAGTCTGCATGTAAAATAAAGAACTTATTACACAGATATGTGACTATACTTGTATCCAGATATTTATCTAAAGATTTATGATTATTTATCTGCATACGTTGATGCAAGCGTGGATGAACATCTGTATAAAACACGTTCTACTCTTTTTTGCTGTCTTAGATGATTGTTTCGTAGAAGGAATACAATAATATCAAGAGATAATACTTACGACCTGTTTTGTTAAGGGTGTCATGAAAAATAAGAAATATAAAAAATCAGTAACACGATATGACTCATTGAGAGGGTAATAGAGTAGAACACAAGGAGATAATATGATACAGGGTTCGAATGGATGACATAGAATCAACTTTACTTGTCAGCTGTAACATCCATCTGAACAGAAGTATATACATTTAATATAGTCGACCAGTTATGGATGGCAGTATTTTACTAAAAAGAATAGTATGCATGAAAAATAAAGAACTTGATGACACACATATGGTGAGCCAATATGTGTATACATGTATTTATTAAAAAATTAATGAATCTTTATGTGCATACGTTTATGCCTGCATGGATGAAAACATGAATTGGGGTATGAATTTCTGGATATTAGTCATATTCAGTCTGTGAGTGATACAAATGTACAATTCATTAAGGCACTGAATTGATCTATATCAAAAGGTCATAAAATACTGCTGGATAAACTTGAATCAATTACATTATTTCAAACAGAATTAGAAGGGTAAAGCATGCAACTGAACATTGGATATATATGTTGGTCCACACTCGGAGTAATGACAAAAGAAAGAAGTCAATACTGATGGGATACCAATGGATTTGGAGAATAATATTATCAGGACATATTGACAGAATGAAAATAACTAAAGAAAAGACACTGATATTAAATTGTTGCATTAGTACAACAATGTATGAACCAGATAATGGCTTAGAAATGAAAATAAACTAAACGGAATATTATTAGCAAAGATATGTATAATGCATTAATCATCTCTGTTCCATGAATTAAGATCAGTTATTGAAGAGTAAGGTTATGTAAGTCTTGTATTTGAAATGTTTCCCCTCAAGAGATAATACGTACCAACTGTTTTTTGAAGGATGTCATGAAATAGAAGAAATTTCAAAAATCAGTAATACGATATGACTCATTGAAAGGCTAATATAGAAGAACATAAGGATATGATATGATGTAGGGTTCGAATGGAGGGCTCAGAATCAACTTTACTTGTCAGCTGTAACATTCATTATTACAGAAGTATACACATTAAAAGCATTCAGCGAGTTATGGATGGCTTTATTTTACAAAAAAAGAATAGTCTGCATGAATGCCAATACTTCTGCACATGTATTTATCTATAGATTAATGAATCTTGATGTGCATGCGTATATGTCTGCATGCATGAAAAAATGAATCTTACAGCTGAGAAGTAAAGTTTATACAATATCGTCCATTCGAATGGTTATTAGTCATCTTCAGTCTGAGAGTGATGACAATATACAACTCATTTCGGCACGGAATTGATATACATGAAAAGGTCATAAAATATTGCTGGATAAACTTCAATCAATGACATTATTTCAAACAGAATTAGAAGACTAAAGCAAGCAGCTGAACATTGGATATATATGTTGGTCCAGACTCGGAGTATTAAGAAAAAAAATAGTTCAATACTGATGAGATTCCAAGGCATTTGGAGGATAATGTTATCAGGACATATTCACAAAATGACAATAATTAAAGAAAAGACACTGATGTTAAATTGTTGCATTAGAACAACAATGTATGAACCAGATATTGATACTGAAATGAAACAAAAATATAACGTAAAATTTATATCAAAGATATGTATAATATATTAATCATCTATGTTCCATGAATTAAGAGAAGTTATTGAAGAGTAAGGTTATGACTGTTTTCTGTTTGAAATCCTATTATATTTCCTCTCTGTTTCGTAAGGGACATTTTTGCACATAAAATAGATTTTATACTAATTTCTTCTGTCTATTAAATGACTATTGAGAGGACATAATACAATCATATCAAAAGTCCATTCTTACCATCTGTTTTGTGAAAGATGTCATGGAAATAAAAATGTTCAAACGTCACTATGATACAGGTCATTGAAAGGGTTGTTGTTGTTGTAGGGTTCAACGCACTTTATCAGCACACAATAGGCTTTACATGGCAGCCAGTATTAATAGTGGAGGAAGAACCCAGAAACATCCGTGGAAGGAATCAATGACCAACAAGAAGCTACTGGCAACTTTTCTCACACACCCAAATTGGCAGACTCTGAGATTTGAACAAATGCCAACAGAGGTGAGATGGCAGTGATCAATAACAGAGCACATTTGACAACTCAGTCCCTTTGGGCTCCAAATTGAAAGGGTAAGAGAGGGGAAAACAATGATATAGAATGCTGTGGGTCTTCAATGTTTAGCATAGTATCAACTATATTTTTCAGGTATATGCTCTATAATAACAGAAGTTTATTCCTTTAATGTAGTCCGTTACAATGGTTATATTTCACTAAAAGGAACCGTGAACATGTAAAATTAAGAACTTGATGACACAGATATGATATGACACTACTAGTATACATATATTTATCTAAAGCTTTAAGGATATTTATGTGCATACGTTCATGCATGCATGGATGAACATGTGTGTATAAATATGAATTTCTAGTTATTATTCATATTCAGCATGTAATTGATAAAAATACACTATATCATCAAGCACTGAATGGATACATATCAGCAAAGTCATAATATAATGCTGGATAGCACTCAATATGTTAGATTATCTCAAACAAAATTACAAGAATAAAGTTCGAAAATAAAATATACAACGAAATAGTTCTGTCAAAGTCATGCAGATTGCATTAATTTTATGAATCTGTTCCATGAATGTTTTCTTTCCGATTCTATTAGGAATAATTCTGCACATAACATCACACTTTCTACTCTTTTCTTCTGTCTTAGATGATTGTTAAGTAGAAGTAATACAATTATATCAAGAAATAATACCTACGCCCTGTTTTGTGAAGGGTGTCATCAAAAAGAAGAAATATCAAAAATCAGTAATACGATATCAATCATTGAAAGGGTAATAGAGTAGAACACAAGGCTTCAACATGATGTAAGGTTCGAATGGAGGCTTAGTATCAACTTCAATTGTCAACTGAAACATCCATCAGAACAGAAGTATAAACATTTAAAGTATTCAGCCAGTTATGGATGGCAGTATTTCACGAAAAAGAATAGTCTGCATGAAAAAAAAAAGAACTTGATGAACACATATGATGTGCCACTACTTCTATACATGTATTTATCTAAAGATGAATGAATTAGTATGTGCATACGTATATGTCATCATGGATGAAAACATGAATTATGGTATGAAATTATGGTTATTAGTCATATTCAATCTGTGAGTGATGAAAATATACAATTCATTTAGGCACTGAATTGATCTAGTTCAAAAGGTCATAAAATACTGCTGGATAAACTTCAATCAATGACATTATTTCAAACAGAATAAGAGTAAAGCAAGCAACTGAACATTGGATATATATGTCGGTCCACACTCGGAGTAAAGACAAAATAAATAATTTAATACTGATGAGACACCAAGGGATTTGGAGGATAATTTTATCAGGACATATTCACAAAATGACAATAATTAAAGAAACGACACTGATGTTAAATTGTTGCATTAGAAGAACAACGTATAAACCAGATATTGGCGCAGAAATGAAATTAAAATAATGGGAATATTATTATCAAATATATGTATAATGCATCACTCATCTATGTTCCATGAATAATGAAAAGTTATTGAAGAGAGAGGTTATGACAGTTTCTGTTTGAAATGTTTCCTATCATTTTTCCTCTCTGTGTCCTAAGGGATATTTTTGCACATAGACAAAGATTTTGTACTAATTTCTTCCGTCTATTAAATTACTCTTTAGAGAACATAATACAATGATATTAAGAGTCCATATATTCCATCTGTTTTGTGAAAGTTGTAATGGAATGAAAAGAAATATCAAAAGTCAATATCATACAGGTCATTGAAAGGGTTGTTGTTGTTGTTGTAGGGTTCAACACCAGTTTTAAGCACAAATAGGCTTTACATGGCAGCCAGTATTAATGGAGGAGGAAGAACCCAGACAAATGCTTGGAAAGAAACACTGACCAACAAGAAGCTACTGGAAACATTTCTCACACACCCAAATTGGCAGACTCTGAGACTTGAACCCATGCAGACAGAGTTGGGATGGCAGTGATCCATAACAGAGCGCTTTTGAGAGCTCAGTTACTCTAGGCTCCCCATTCAAATGGAAATAGAGATGAACACAATGAAAAAGTATGCTGTGGGGCTCCAATGTTTAGCGTAGGATAGTATCAACATTACCTATCAGGTACAAGGTCGATACTAATAGTAGTGTATTCCTTTAATGCAATCAGTTTATGAGTTTATATGGCTATATTTCACTAACTAGAATAGTCTGCATGTAAAATAAAGAGCCTGATGACACAGATATGTGACTATACTTGTATCCATATCTTAATCTAAAGATTTATGAATATTTATCAGCATACTTTCATGCATGCATGGATGAACATGCATAAAAAATATGAATTTCTGGTTATTAGTCATATTCAGCATGTAATTTATAACAATACACTATATGATCAGGCACTGTATGGATATATATCTGAAAAGTGATAATATACTGCTGGATAGCACTCAATCTTTTAAACTAACTCAAACAAAATTAGATGAATAAAATAGGAAAATAAAATAAACAATGAAATTGTTAAATGAAAGTTGTGTAGAATGCTTTAATCTGATGAAACTGTTAAATTAATGTTTCCTATTTGATTTACTTAGGAATAATTCTGCACATAAAATCAAACTCTGTACTCATTTCTTCTCTTTTATATGATTGTTAAGTAGAAGTAATAAAATTATATCAAGAGATAATACTTACGCTCTGTTTTGTGAAGGGTGTCATGAAAAAGAAGAATTATTAAAAATCAGTAATACGATATGACTCATTGAAAGGGTAATAGAGAAGAACATAAGGATATGATATGATGTAGGGTTCGAATGGAGGGCTCAGAATCAACTTTATTTGTCAGATGTTACATTCATTATTAGAGAAGTATACACATTTAAACCATTCAGTGGGTTATGGACGGCTTTATTTTACCAAAAATAATAGTCTGCATGAATGCCAATTCTTCTGTCCATCTATTTATCTATAGATTAATGAATCTGTATGTGCATGCGTATATGTCTGCATGCATGAAAAAATGAATCTTACAGCTGAGAAGTAAAGTTTATACTATCTCCTCCATTCGAATGGCTATTAGTCATCTTCAGTCTGTGAGTTATGACAATATATAATTCGTTTAGGCACTGAATTGATATACATCACAAGGTCATAAAACACTGCTGGATAAACGTCAATCAATGACATTTTTTCAAACAAAATTAGAAGACGAAAGCAAGCAACTAAACATTGGATATATATGTTGGTCCAGACTCGGAGTATTAACAAAATAAATAATTCAATACTGATGAGATTCCAATGGATTTGGAGAATAATGATATTAGGACATATTCACAAAATGACAATAATTAAAGAAAAGACACTGATATTAAATTGTTGCATTAGAACAACAAAGTATGAAACAGATATTGATACTGAAATGAAAACAAAATAACGGAAACTTTATATCAAAGATATGTATAATATATTAATCATCTCTGTTCCATGAATTAAGAGAAGTTATTGAAGAGCAAGGTTATAATGTTTTCTATTTGAAATGTTTCCTATTATTTTTCCTCGCTGTTTCCTAAGGGATATTTTTGCACATAAAATAAGATTTTGTATTAATTTCTTCTGTCTATTAAATGACTATTTAGAGGACATAATACAATCATATCAAAAGTCCATTCTTACCATCTGTTTTGCTATAGATGTCATGGAAATAAAAAAAAGTTCAAACGTCAATATGATACAGGCCATTGAAACGGTTGTTGTTGTTGTAATCTTCTACGCCATTTATCAGCGCACAATAGGCTTTACATGGCA
This sequence comes from Unio delphinus, assembly GCA_029339505.1. Classification (NCBI taxonomy): domain Eukaryota; kingdom Metazoa; phylum Mollusca; class Bivalvia; order Unionida; family Unionidae; genus Unio; species Unio delphinus. Next base: position 12,229,366 of record JAQISU010001235.1, read on the forward strand.
GCCATTATTAATGGTGGAGGAAGAACCCAGAAAAATCCGTGGAAAGATACACTGACCAACAAGAAGCTACTGGCAACCTTTCTCACTCCCATAAATTGCAGACTCTGATATTTGAACCCATGCAGTTAGAGGTGAGATGGCAGTGATGAATGACATAGCACATTTGAGAACTCAGTCACACTGGGCACCAAATTGAAAGGGTGATAGAGAGGAACACAATGATATAGTATGCTGTGGGGCTCCAATGTTAACATAGTATCAACTATATTTATCAGGTATATGGTCTATAATAACAGAAGTATATTCATTTAATGCAGTTAGATTCATTGGTTATATTTCAATAATTAGAACTGTCAACATGTAAATCTAAGAACTTGATGACACAGATATGATATGACTATACTTGTATACATATATTTATCTTAAGATATAAGGATATTTATGTGCATACGTTCATGCATGCATGGATGAACATGTGTATATAAATATGAATTTCTTTTTATTAGTCATATTCAGAATGTAATAGATAAAAATACACTATATGATCAGGCACTGAATGGATACATATCAGCAAAGTCATCATATAATGCTGGATAGCACTCAATGTTTTAAATTATCTCAAACAAAATCAGAAGATTAAAGAACGAAAATAAAACAAACAACGAAATTGTTCTGCCAAAGTCATGCAAATTGCATTAATTTTATGAATCTGTTCCATGAATGTTTCCTTTCCGATTCCATTAGGAATAATTCTGCACATAACATCAAACTTTCTACTTTTTTCTTCTGTCTTAGATGATTGTTTAGTAGAAGTAAGACAATTATATCAAGTGATAATACTTACGCCCTGTTTTGTGAAGGGTGTCATGAAAAAGAAGAAATATAAAAAAATCAGTAATACGATGTGAGCCATTGAAAGGGTAATAGAGGAGAACACACGGATATAATATGATGTAGGGTTCCAATAGAGGGCTTAGTATCAAGTTTACTTGACAGCTGAAGCATCCATCAGAACAGAAGTATATACATTTAAAGCATTCAGGCAGTTATGGATGGCAGTATTTCACTAAATAGAATAGTCTGCATGTTAAATAAAGAAATAGATGACACAGATATGATGTGCAACTACTTCTATACATGTATTTATCTAAAGATTAATGAATCTTTATGTGCATACGTATATGGCTACATGGATGAAAACATGAATTGGGGTATGAATTTCTAGTTATTAGTCTTAATCAGTCTGTGAGTGGTGAAAATTTACAATTTATTTCGGCACTGAATTGATCTAGATCAAAAGGTCATAAAATACTGGTGGGTAAACGTCAATCAATGCCATTATTCAAAACAGAATAAGAAGAGTAAAGCAAGCAACTGAACATTGGATATATATATGTTGTTCCAGACTCGGAGTAATGACAAAATAAATAATTCTATACTGATGAGATACCAATGGATTTGGAGGATAATGTAATCAGGATATATTCACAAAATGACAAATAATTAAAGAAAAGATACTGAAGTTAAATTGTTCTATTAGAACAACAACGTATAAACCAGATATTGCCGCAGAAATGGAAATAAAATAAACGGAATATTAGTATCAAATTTATGTATAATGCATCAATCATCTATGTTCCATGAATTAAGAGAAGTTATTGAAGAATAAGGTTATGACTGTTTTTGCATGACATGTTCCCTATTATTTTTTCTCTCTGTGTCCTAAGGGATATTTATGCACATAGAAAAAGATTTTGTACTAAGTTATTCCGTCTATTAAATGACTCCTTAGAGAACATAATTCGATGATATTAAGAGTCCATCATTTCCATCTGCTTTGTGAAACATGTCATGGAATGAAAAAAAATATCAAAAGTCAATATCATACAGGTCATTGAAAGGGTTGTTGCTGTTATTGTTGTAGGGTTCAACACCATTTTTCAGCACAAAATAGGCTTTACATGGCGGCCAGTATTAATGGAGGAGGAAGACCCCAAACAAAGGCCTGGAAAGAAACACTGACCAACAAGAAGCTACTTGCAACATTTCTCGCACACCCAAATTATCAGACTCTGAGACTTGAACCCATGCAGACAGAGTTGAGATGGCAGTGATCCATAACAGAACGCTTTTGAGAGCTCAGTCACTCTGGGCTCCCCATTGAAAGGGTAATAAAGAGGAACACAATGATATATAATGATATATAATGCTGCGGGCTCCAATGTTTAGCATAGTATAAACTTTACTTATCAGGTATATGGTCTATAATAACATAACTATATTCCTTTAATGCAATCAGTTTATATTGCTATATTTCACTAACTAGAATAGTCTGCAATTAAAATGAACTTGATGACACAGATATGATGTGACTATACATGTATAGATATATTTATCTAAAGATGTATGAATATTTATGTGCATACGTTGATGCATGCATGAATGAACATGTGTATATAAATAAGAATTTCTGGTTATTAGTCATATTCGGGATGTAATAGATAAAAAATACACTATATGATCAGGCACTGAATGGATATATATCAGTAAAGTCATAATATACTGCTGTATTGCAGTCATTCTTTTAAAGTACCTGAAACAAAATTAGATGAATCAAATAGGAAAAAAATAAACAATGAGAAAGTTAAATCAAAGTCATGTAGAATGCTTTAATCTGATGAATATGTTCCATTAATGTTTCCTTTCAGATTTCCTCAGGAATAATTCTGCAAATAAATTCAAACTTTCTACTCGTATGTTGTGTCTTAGATGATTGTTTAGTAGAAGTAATACAATTATATCAAGATATAATACTTACCAACTGTTTTGTGAGGGGTGTCATGAAAAAGAAGAAATATAAAAAATCAGTAATACGATATGACTCATTGAAAGGGTAATACAGGAGAACACAAGGATATAATATGATGTAGGGTTTGAATGGAAGGCTTAGTATCAACTTTACTTGTCAGCAGAAAAATCCATAAGAACAGAAGTATATACATTTAAAGCATTTAGCCAGTTATGGATGGCAGTATTTCACTAAAATAGAAGAGTCAGCATGGAAAATAAGGAACTTGGTGACAAATATATGATGTGCCAATACTTCTATACAAGTATTTATCTAAAGATTAAAGAATCTTTATGTACATACGTATATGTCTGCATGGATCAAAAATGAATTGTGGTACGAATTTCTGATTATTAGTCATCTTCAATCTGTGAGTCATGAAAATATACAAACATTAACCAATAGGAAGCTACTGTCAACACTTCTCACACACCCAAATTGGCAGACTCTGAGACTTGAACCCATGCAGAGAGAGGTGATAACAGATGGCTTCTGACATCTCAGTCTCTCTGCGCTCCCCATTGAAAGGGTAATAGAGAGGAACACAATGATATAGTATGCTGTGGGGCTCCAATGTTTAGCATGGTATCAACTTTACTTATCAGGTACAAGGTCTATAATAACAGTAGTATATTCCTTTAATGCAATCAGTTGATATGGCTATATTTTACTAACTAGAACAGACTGCATGTAAAATAAAAAGCTTGATGACACAGATATGTGACTGTACTTGTATCCATATTTTTAGCTAAAGATTTAAGAATATGTATGTGCATACGTTCAGTCATGCATGGATGAAAATGCGTATAAAAATATGAATTTCTCCTTATAAGTCATATTCAGCACGTAGATCATAAAAATACAATATATGATAAGGCACTGAATGGACATATATCAGCAAAGTGATAATATACTGCTGGATCGCACTCACTCTTTTAAACTAACTCAAACAAAATTAGATGAATAAAATAGGAAATTAAAAAAAAAAGTGAATAGTTAAAACAAAGTCTTGTAGAATTCTTTAATCTTATGAAACCGCTCCATTAATGTTTCCTTTCTGATTTCAATAGGAATAATTCTGCACATAAAATCAAACCTTCTACTCATTTCTTCTTTCTTATATGATTGTTTAGTAGAAGTAATACAATTATATCAAGGGAAAATACTTACGGTCTGTTTTGTGAAGGATGTCATGAAAAAGAAGACATATCAAAACTCAGTAATACGATATGACTCATTGAAAGGGTGAAAGAGAAAATCATCAGGATATGATATGATGCAGGGTTCTAATGGAGCGCTCAGGATCAACGTTACTTGTCAGCTGTAATATTCATTATTACAGAAGTATACACATTGAATGCATACAACCAGTTATTTATGGATGGCTTTATTTTACAAAAACCAAAAGTCTGCATTAATGCCAATACGTATGTACATGTATTTATCTATAGATTAATGAATCTTTATGTGCATGCATATATGTCTGCATGCATGAAAAAATGATCCTTACAGCTGAGAAGTAAAGGAGATACCAAGTCCTCCATTCGTTTGGTTATTAGTCATCTTCAGTTTGTGAGTGATGAGAATATACAATTCATTTAGGCACTGAATTGATATACATCAAAAGGTCATAAAATACTGCTGGATAAACTTCAATCAATGACATTATTTCAAACAGAATTAGAAGATTAAAGCAAGCAACTGAACATTGGATATATATGTTGGTCCAGACTCGGAATAATAACAAAATAAATAATTCAATACGGATGAGAATCCAATGGATTTGGAGAATAATGTTATCAGGACATATTCACAAAATGACAATAACTAAAGAAAAGACACTGATGTTAAATTGTTGCATTAGAAAAACAATGTATGAACTAGATATTGATAATGAAATGAAAAAAATTAACGGAATATTTACATTAAAGATATGTATAATATATTAATCATCTCTGTTCCATGAATTAAGAGACGTTATTGAAGAGTAAGATTCTGACTGATATATATTTGAAATGTTTCCTAATATTTTTCCTCTCTATGTCCCAAGGGATATTTTTGCAAATAAAATGAACTTTTTTACTAATTTCTTTCGTCTATGAAATTACTCTTTAGAGAACATAACACAATCATATAAAAAGTCCATTCTTTCTATCTGTTTTGTGAAAGATGTCATGGAAATAAAAAAAATTCAAAACTAAATATGATTCATGTCATTGAAAGGGTTGTTGTTTTTGTAGGGTTCAACGCCATTTATCAGTACACAATAGGCTTTACATGGCAGCCAGTATTAATGGTGGGTGGAATAACCCAGAAAAATCCCTGGAAAGAAACACTGACCAACAAGTAGCTACTTGCAACCTTTCTCACTCCCCCAAATTGGCCGACTCTGAGACTTGAACCCATGCAGACAGAGGTGAGATGGCAGTGAAACATAACAGAGGACATTTGAGAACTCAGTCACTCTGGGCTCCAAATTGAAAGGGTAATAGAGAGGAACACAATGATATAGTATGCTGTTGGGCTCCAATGTTTAGCATAGTATCAACTATACTTGTCAGGTATATGGTCTCTAATAACATAAGTATATTCCTTTAATGCACTGAGATTCAATGGGTATATTTCACTAACTAGAACAGTTAGCATGTAAAATAAAGATCTTGATGAAACAAATATGATATGACTATACTTGTATACATATATTTATCTAGAGATTTAAGACAATGTATGAGCATATGTTCATGCATGTATGGATGAACATGTGTATATTAATATGAATTTCTGGTTATTAGTCATATTAAGCATGTAATTGATAAATATACACTATATGATCAGGCACTGAATGGACACATTTCAGCAAAGTCATAATATAATGCTGGATAGCACCCTGTTTTAAATTATCTCAAACAAAATTAGAAGAATAAAGTACGAAAAAAAATTAACAACGAATAGTTCTATCAACGTTATGGAGATTGCATTAATTTTATGTATCTGATCCATGACTGTTTCCTTTCCGATTCCTTTAGAAATAATTCTGCACATAACATCACACTTTCTATTGTTTTCTTCTGTCTTAGATGATTGTTTAGTAGAAGGATTGCAATTATATCAGAAGATAATACTTACGCCCTGTTTTGTGAAGGGTGTCATGAAAAAGAAGAAATATAAAAAATTAGTAATACGATATTACCTATTGAAAGGGTAATAGAGGAGAACACATTGAAAGGGTAATAGAGGAGAACACAATGATATAATATGATGTAGGTTTCGAATGGAGGGCTTAGTATCAACTTTACTTGTCAGCTGTAACATCCATAAGTACAGAAGTATATACATATATAGCATTCAGCCAGTTATGGATGACAGTATTGCACGAAAAAGAATAGTCTGCATGAAAAATAAAGAACTTGATGACACACATATGATGTGCCAATACTTCTATACATGGATGAATCTAAAAATTAATGAATCTTTATGTGCATACGTATATGTCTTCATGGATGAAAACATGAATTGGGGTATGAATTTCTGGTTATTAGGCACTGAATTGATATACATCAAAAGGTCATAAAATACTGCTGGATAAACTTCAATCAATGACATTATATCAAACAGAATTAGAAGACAAAAGCAACCAACTGAACATTGGATATATATATTGGTCCAGACTCAGAGTAATGACAGAATAAAAAATTGAACACTGACGAGATTCCAATGGATTTGGAGTATAATGTTATCAGGACATATTCACAAAATGACAATAATTAAAGAATAGACAATGATGTTAAATTGTTGCGTTAGGACAACGACGTATAAACCAGATAGTTCCGCAGAAACGAAAATAAAATAAACGGAATATTATTACCAAAGATTTATATAATGCATCAATCATCTCTGTTCCATGAATTAAGATCAGTTATTGAAGAGTAAGGTTATGACTGTTTATATTTGAAATGTTTCCTATTATATTTCCTCTCTGTGTCCTAAGGGATAGATTTGCACATTGAACAAGATTTTGTACTTATTTCATCCGTCTACCAAATGACTCATTAGAACACATTATACAATCATATAAAGAGCCCATCATTTCCATCTGTTTTGTGAAAGATATCTTAAGACAGTTCGAAATTCAATATCATACAGGTTATTGAAAGGTTTGTTGTTGTTTTTGTTGTAGGGTTCAACACCATTTTTCAGCACACAATAGGCTTCATATCACAGCCAGTATTAATGGAGCAAGAAGAACCCAGACAAATGCCTGGAAAGAAAGACTGACCAATAAGAAGTTTATTGCAACATTTCTCACACACCCAAATTGGCAGACTCTGAGACTTGAACCCATGCAGACAAAGTTGAGATGGCAGTGATCCATAAAAGAGCGCTTTTGAGAGCTCAGTCACTCTGCGCTCCCCATTGAAAGGGTAATAGAGAGGAACACAATGATATAGTATGCTGTGGGGCTCCAATGTTTAGCATAGTATCAACTTTACTTATCAGGTACAAGGTCTATAATGACAGAAGTATATTCCTTTAATGCAATGAGTTTATATGGCTATATTTCACTAACTAGAATAGTCTGCATGTAAAATAAAGAGCCTGATGACACAGATATGTGACTATACTTGTATCGATATCTTTATCTAAAGATTTATGAATATTTATCTGCATACGATCATGCATGCATTGATGAAGATGCGTAGAAAAATATGAATTTCTGGATATTAGTAATGTTCAGCATGTAATTGATAAAAATACACTATATGATAAGGCACTGAATGGACATATATCAGCAAAGTGATAATATAATTCTGGATAGCAGTCAATCTTTTAAACTAACTCAAACAAAATTAGATGAATAAAATAGGAAAATAAAATAAACAATGAAATAGTTAAATCAAAGTCGTGTAGAATGCTTTAATCTTATGAAACTGTTCCATTAATGTTTCCTTTCTGATTTCATTGGGAATAATTCTGCACATAAAATAAAACTTTCCACTTATTTCTTCGTTCTGATATCATTGTTTATTAGAAGCAATACAATTATATCAAGAGATAATACTTACGCTCTGTTTTGTGAAGGATGTTAGTAAAAAGAAGAAATATAAAAAATCAGTAATATGATATGACTAATTGAAAGGGTAATAGAGAAGGAGATAAGGATATAATATGATGAAGGGTTCGAATGGAGGGCTCAGAATCAACTTTACATGTCAGCTGTAATATTCATTATTACAAACATTCAGGCAGTTATGTATGGCTTTATTTTACTAAAAACAATAGTCTGCATGAATGCCAATACTTCTGTACATGTAGTTATCTATAGATTAATGAATCTTTATGTACATGAGTATGTCTGCATGCATGAAAAAATGAATCTTACAGCTAAGAAGTAAAGTTGATACTGAATCCTCCATTGGAATGGTTATTACTCATCATCAGTCTGCGAGTGATGATAATATACAAATCATTTAGGCACTGAATTGATATACATCAAAAGGTCATAAAATACTGCTAGATAAACTTCAATCAGTGACATTATTTCAAACAGAATTAGAAGACTAAAGCAAGCAACTGAACATTGGATATATATGTTGGTCCAGACTCGGAGTAATAACAAAATAAATAATTCAATACTGATTAGATTCCAATGGATTTGGAGGATAATGTTACCAGAACATATTAACAAAATGACAATAATTAAAGAAAAGACATTGATGTTAAATTGTTTGCATTAGAACAACAATGTATGAACCAGATATTGATACTGAAATAAAAAAAATTAACGGAATATTTATATCAAAGTTATGTATAATATATTAATCATCTCTGTTCCACGAATTAAGAGAAGTTATTGAAAGGTATGGTTATGACTGTTTTCTTCTTGAAATGATTCCTATTATTTTTCCTCTCAGTGTCCTAATGGATATGTTTGCATATAAAATAAGATTTTGTACTAATTTCTTCCGTCTATTAAATGACTCTTTAGAGAACATAATACAATCATATAAAGAGTCCATTCTTCCCATTTGTTTTGTGAAAGACGTCATGGAAATAAAAGAAATATCAAAAGTCAATATGATACAGGTCATTGAAAGGGTTGTTGTTTTTGTTGTAGGGTTCAAGACCATTTATATATAATAGGCTTTACATGGCCGCCAGTATTAATGCATGAACCTAAAGAAAATCCTGCAAAGAAACATTAACCAATAGGAAGCTACTGTCAACACTTCTCACACACCCAAATTGGCAGACTCTGAGACTTGAACCCATGCAGAGAGAGGTGATAACAGATGGCTTCTGACATCTCAGTCTCTCTGAGCTCCCCATTGAAAGGGTATTAGAGAGGAGCACAATGACATAATATGCTGTGTGGCTCCAATGTTTAGCATAGAATGAACTTTACTTATTAGGTATATGGTCTATAATAAGAGAAGTATATTCCTTTAATGAAGTCAGTTTCTATGGCTATATTTCACTAACTAGAACAGTCAACATTTAAAAAAAAAACTTGATGTCACAGATATGATGTGACTATACTTGTATACATATATTTGCCTAAAGATTTATGAATATTTATGTGCATACGTTCATGAATGCATGAATGAACCTGTGTATATAAATATGAATTTCTGGTTATTAGTCATATTCAGCATGTTATTGATAAAATACACTATATGATCAGGCACTGAATGGAGATATATCAGCACTCAATCTTTTAAAATCCCTCTCATACAATTAAAAGAATAAAATGGGAAAAAAGATAAACAACGAAATAGTTATAGCAAAGTCGTGTTGAATGCTTTAATCTTATGAATCTGTTCCATTAATGTTTCTATGCAGATTTCTTTAGAAATAATTGTGCACATAAGTCAAACTTTATACACTTTTATTCTGTCTTACATGATTGTGTAGTAGAAGAAATACAATTATATCAATATATAATACTTACTAACTGTTTTGTGAAGGGTGTCATGAAAAAGAAGAAATATCAAAAATCAGTGATACGATATGACTCATTGAAAAGGTAATAGAGGAGAACGCAAGGATATAATATGATGAATTTATCTAAAGATTAACGAATCTTAACGTGCAGACGTATATGTCTGCATAGATGAAAAAATGAATTGGATTATGAATTTCTAGTTAATAGTAAACTTCAGTATGTGAGTAATGAAATTATATAATTCATTGAGGAACTGAATTGATATACATCGAAAGGTCATAAAATACTGATGGATAAACTTCAATCAATGACATTATTTCAACTAGAATTAGAAGACTAAAGGAAGTAACTGAACATTTAATATATATGTTGGTCCAGAATCGGAGTAATGACAAAATAAATAATTCAATACTGATTAGATTCCAATCGATTTGGAGAATATTGTTTTCAATTCATATTCACAAAATGACAATAATTAAAGAAAAGACATTGATGTTAAATTGTTCCTTAAGAACAAGAATGTATGAACCAGATATTGCCACAGAAATACAATAAACGGAATATTATTATCAAAGACATGTATAATGCATTAATCATCTCTGATCCATAAATTAAAAGAAGTCATTGAAGGGTTAGGTTATGACTGTTTTGTATTTGAAATGTTTCCTATTATGTTTCCTCTCTGTTTACTAAGAGATTTTTTGCACATAAAATAAGATTGTGTACTAATTTCTTCCGGCAATTAAATGACTCTTCAGAGAACATAATACAATCATATAAAGAGTCCATTCGTTCCACCTGTTTTGTGAAAGATGTCATGGAAATAAAAGAAATATCAAAAGTCAATACGATGCAGGTTATTGATAAGGTTGTTATTGTTGTTATAGGGGACAACATCAGTTTTCAGCACACGATAGGCATTACATGGCAACCAATATGAATGGTGGAGGAAGAACCCAGAATAATCCCTGGAAAGAAACAATGACCAACAACAAGATACTGGCAACATTTCTCACACACCCAAATTGGCAGACTTTGAGACTTGAACCCATGCAGACACAGATAACGTTGCAGTGATCCATAACAGAGCGCTTTGCACAACTCGGTCATTCTGGGCTCCCTATTCAAAGTGTAACAGAGAGGAACACGACGCTATAGTATGCTTTGAGGGTCCAATGTTTAGCATAGTATCAACTTTACTTATCAGGTATATGGTCTATAGTAACAGAAGCATTTTCCTTTAATGCAATCAGTTTCTATGGCTTTACGTCACTAACTTGAATAGTCTGCATGTAAAATAGAGAACTTGATGATACAGTTATGTGACTATATTGGTATACATATATTTATCTAAAGATTTATGAATACTTATCTGCATAGGTTCATGGATGCATGGATGAAGATGTGTATACAAATGTGAATGTCAGGTTATTAGTCATATTTAGCATGTAATTGATACAAATACATCATATGATCAGGCACTGAATGGATATATATCAGCAAAGTCATGCTGGATAGCACTCAAACTTTTAAATTCCCTCAAAAATATAATTAGAGGAAAGAAATAGAGAAATAAAAGAAACAACTAAATAGTTCTATCAAGGTCGTGTAGAATGCTTTAATCTTATAAATCTGTTCTATTAAAGTTTCGATTCAGATTTCCTTAGAAATAATTCTGCACAAAAAACAAACTTTCTAATCTTTTGTTCTGTGCTACATGATTGTTTATAAGATGAAATACAATTATATCAATATATAATACTTACTAACTGTTTTGTGAAGGGTGTCATGTAAAAGAAGAAATATGAAAAGTCAGTAAAACAATATGACTCATTGAAAGGTAATAGAGTAGAACACAAGGATATAATATGATGTAGGGATCGAATGGAGGGCTTAGGATCAACTTTACTTGTCAGCTGTAACATCCATAAGAACAGAAGTATATACATTTAAAGCATTCAGCCAGTTATGGATGGCAGTATTTCGCTAAAGAGAAGTCTGCATGAAAATTAAAGAACTTGATGACACACATATGATGTTCCAATACTTCTATACATGTATTCATTTAAAGATTAATGAATCTTTATGTGCATACGCATATGTCTGCATGGATGAAAAAATGTATAGGGGTACGAATTTCTGGTTATTAGTCATCTTCAGACTGTGAGTGATGAAAATATAGAATTCATGTAGGCACTGAATTGATATACACGAAGAGGTCATAACATGCTGCTGGTTAAACTTTAAAAATGACATAATTTAAAACAGAATTAGAATCCTTAAGTAAGCAACTGAACATCGGATATAAATGTTGGTCCAGAATCGGAGTAATGACAAAATAAATAATTGAATACTGATGAGATTCTAATGGATTTGGTGGATAATGTTATCAGGACATCTTCGCAGCATGACATTAATTAAAGAAAAGACACTGATGTTAAATTGTTGCATAAGAATAAGAATGTATGAACCAGATATTGAAACAGAAATAAAATAAAGTAAACGGAATAATATCAAAAATATGTATAATGTATTAATCATCTCTGTTCGAAGAATTAAGATAGGTTATTGAAGAGTAAGTTTATGACTGTTTAGTATTGGAAATGTTTCCTGTTATTTTCCCTCTCTGTGTCCTAAGGGATATTTTCGTACATAAAATAAGATTTTGTACTATTTTTCCATCTATTAAATGACTCTTTTTACAACATAATACAATCTTATAAAGAGTCCATTCTTTCCATCTGTTTTGTGAAAGATGTAAAGGAAAGAATAGAAATATCACAAGTAAATATGATACAGGTCATTGAAAGGTTTGTTGTTGTTGTAGGGTTCAACACCATTTTTCAGCACACAATAGGCTTTACGTGGCAACCAGTATTAATGGTGGAGGAAGAAGCCAGAAAAATCACTGGAAAGAAACACTGACCAACAACAAGATACTAGCAACATTTCTCACACACCCATATTGGCAGAGTCTGAGACTTGAACCAATGCAGACAGAGGTGAGAAGACAATGATCCATAACAGAGCGCTTTTGACAACTCAGTCACTCTGGACTCCCCATTGAAAGGGTATTAGAGAGGAACACAATGATATAGTATGCTGTGGGGCTCCAATGGTTAGCATAGTATGAACTTTACTTATGAGGTATATCTTTTACAATAACAGAAGTATATTTCTTTAATGCAATCAGCTTTGATGGCTATATTTCACTAACTAGAATGGTCTGCATGTAAAATAAAGAACTTTATGACACACATTAGTTGTAACTATAATTGTATACATATATGTATCAAAAGATTTATGAATATTTATTTGCATACGTTCATTCTTGCATGGATGCACATGTGTATAAAATATTTCTGGTTATTATTCACATTCTGCATGTAATATATAAAAATACACTATATGATCAGGCACTGAATGGATATATATCAGCAAAGTCATAATATACTGCTTGATAGCACTCAGTCTTTTAAACCATCCAAACAAAATTAGATGAATAAAATAGGAAAATAAAATAAACAATGAAATAGTTAAATCAAAGTGGTGTACAATGCTTTAATCTGATGAATCTGTTCCAATAATGTTTCCTTTCCGAGTTCCTTAGGAATATATCTGCACATAAAATCAAACTTTCTACCCTTTTCTTCTGTCTTAGATGATTGTTTAGTAGAAGTAATACAATTATTTCAAGAGATAATACTTACAATCTGTTTTGTGAATGGTGTCATGTAAAAGAAGAAATATCAAACATGAGTAATACGATATGACTCATTAAAAGCGTTATAGAGAAGAACATAACGAAATAATATGATATAGGGTTTGAATGGAGGGCCTAGTACCAACTTTACTTGTCAGTTGTAACATTCCTTATTAAAGAAGTATATATTGTTAAAGCATACAGCCAGGTATGGATGGCTATATTTTTACTAAAAACAATAGACTGCATGAAAGCCAATACTTACATACATGTATTTATATAAAGATTAATGAATCTTTATGTGCATGAATATATGTCTGCATGGATGAAAAAATGAATCTGACAGCTGACAAGTAAAGTTGATACTAAACCCTACATGCGAATGGTTATTAGTTATCTTCAGTCTGTGAGTGATGCAAATATAGAATTCATCTAGGCACTGAATTGATACACATCATAATATCATTAAATACTGCTGGATTAACTTCAATCAATGACATTATTTCAAACAGAATTAGAAGATTAAAGAAAGGAACTGAACATTGGATAGATATGTTGGTCACTCGGAGTAATGACAAAATAAATAATTCAGTACTGATGAGATTCCAATGGATTTGGAGGATAATGTTATCCAGACATATTCACAAAATGACATTAATTAAAGAAAAGACACTGATGTTAAATTGTTGCATAAGAACAACAATGTAAATAAAATAAACGGAATATTAATATCAAAGATATGTATAATGCATTAAACATCTATGTTCCATGAATTAAATTAAGTAATTGAAGAGTAAGGTTATGACAGTTTTCTATTTGAAATGTTTCCAATTATTTTTCCCCTCTGTTTCCTATGTGATTTTTATGCACATAAAATAATATTTTGTGCTAATTACTTCTGTCTATTAAATGACTCTTTACAGAATTTAATATGATCATATAAAGAGTCCATTGGTTCCATCTGTTTTGTGAAATATGTCATGGAAATAAAAGAAATATCAAAAGTGAATATGAAACAGGTCATTGAAAGGATTATTGTTGTTGTTGTAGGGTACAACGCCATTTTTCAGCACACAATAGGCTTTACATGGCATCCAGTACTAATGGTGGAGGAAGAAGCCAGAAAAATCTCTGGGAAGAATCACTGACGAACAAGAACCTACTGTCAACAATTCTCATATACCCAAATTGGCAGACTCTGAAACGTGAACCCATGCAGACAAAGTTGAAATGGCAGTGATCCATAACAGAGTGCTTTTGAATCCTCAGTCACTCTGGGCTCTCCATTCAAAAAGTAAAACACAGGAACACAGTGAGATAGTATGCTGTGGGGCTACAATGTTTAGCATAGTATCAACTTTACTTATCAGGTATATGGTCTATAATAACAGAAGTATTTTCATTTAATGCAATCAGTTTCTATGGCTATATTTCATGAACTAGAATAGTGTGCATATAAAAAGAGACCTTGATGACACAGATAAGAGCATGATGACGCATATATGATGTGACGTTACTTGTATACATATATTTATCTAAATATTCATGAATATGTATTTGCAAACTTGAATGCATGCTTGAATGAATATGTTTATATTAAGATGAAGTTCTGATTATTAGTCATATTCAGCATGTAATTGATAAAAATACACTATATAATCAGGCACTGAATGGATACATGTCAGCGAAGACATGCTGGATAGCAATCAATGTTTGAAATTCCCTCAAATAAAATTAGGAGATTAAAAAAGGAAAATAAAATAAACAACGAAATAATTCTATCAAAGTCGTGTAGAACGCTTTAATTTGCTGAATCTGTTTCATTAATGTTTCCGTTGAGATTTCCTTAGAAATAATTATGCACATAAATCAAACTTTCTACTCGTTTGTTCTGTGTTCCATGATGGTTTAGCAGAAGAAATACAATTATATCAAGATATTATACTTACCAGCTGTTTTGTGAAGGGTGTCATGAATAAAAAGAAAGATCAAAAATGAGTAATACGATATGACTCACTGGATGGGTAATAGAGGAGAACAAAAGGATATAGCATGATGAAGGGACCAAATGGAGGGTGTATTATTAACTTCAATTGTGATCTTTAACATCGAGAAGAACAGAGGTATATAAATTTAAAGCGTTTAGACAGTTATGGATGGCTGTTTTTGACGAACAAAAATAGTCTGCATGAAAATTAAAGAACGTGATGACACACATATGATGTGCCAATACTTCTATATATGTATTTATCTTACGATTAATGAGTCTTTATGTGGATACGTATACGTCTGCATGGATGAAAAAATGAACTGGGGTATAAATTTCTAGTTTTTAGTCATCTTCAGTCTGTGAGTGATTAAAATATACAATTCATTTAGGCACTGAATTGATATACATCAAAAGGTCATAAGGTACTGCTGGATAAACTTCAATCAGTGACATTATTTCAAATAGAATTAGGAGACTAAAGCAAGCAACTGAACATTGGATAATTATGTTGGTCCAAACGTTGTGGAATGACAAAATAAATTAAAAATAATTCAAAACTGATGAGATTCCACTGCATTTAGCAGATAATGTGATCAGGACATATTCACAAAATTATAATAATAATTAAAGAAAAGACACGGATGTTAAATTTATGCAATATAACAACAATGCATGAACCATATATTGCCACAGAAGCGGGATATTATTATCAATGATATGTATAATGCATTAATCATTTCTGTTCTACGAATTAATAGAAGTTATTGAAGTGTAAGGCTATAACTATTTTCTTTTTGATCTGTTTCCTATTATTTTTCCTGTCTGTGTCCTAAGGGATATTTTTGCACTAATTTCTTCCGTCTATTAAATGACTCTTTAGAGAACATAATAAGATCATATAAAGAGTCCATTCTTTCCATCTGTTTTGTGCAAGGTGTCATGGAAACAAAAGAAATAACAAATGTCAATATAATACAGGTCATTGAAAGAGTTGTTGTTGTTGTTGTTGTAGGGTTCAACACCATTTCTCAGCACAGAATAGGCTTTACATGGCAGCCTGTATTAAAGTTGGAGGAAGAACCGAGAAAAATCCCTGTTTTGTGAAAAATTGCATGGAGAGAAATGACATATCAAACGACAATATGAAAAAGGTCATTGAAAGGGTTGTTGTTGTTGTTGTTGTTGTCGTAGGGCTCAACACCATGTTTGAGCACAGAATAGCTTCACATGGCAGAATGTATTATTGGTGTTGGAAGAACCGAGAAGAATCCCTGGGAAAAAAAACACTGACCGACAAGAAGCTACTGGCAACATTTCTCACACACATAGATTGGCAGACTAAGAGACTTGAACCCATGCAGAGAGAGGTGACATAGCAGTGATCCATAACAGAGCGCTTTTGACAACTCAGTCACATTGGGGTCCCCATTCAAATGGTAATAGAGAGGAACAGAATGATATAGTATGCTGTGGGGCTCCAATGTTTAGCATAGTATCAACTTTACTTTATCATTTATATGCTCTATAATAACAGAAGTATATTCATATATGCAGTCAGTTTATATGGCTATATTTCACTAACTAGAATAGTCTCTATGTGAAATATATAACTTGATGACACAGATATGATGTGACAATACTTGTATACATATTTATTAAAGATTTATGAATTTATGCATAGGTTCATGCATGCATGGATGAAGATATGTAGATAAATACGAATTTCTGGTTATTCAACATGTAAGTGATAAAAATACACTATATGATCAGGCACTGAATGAATAAATATCTGACAAGTCAAGCTGAAGAGCAGTCAATGTTTCAATTTCCCTCAAATAAAATTAGAAGAATAAAATAGGAAAATAAAACAAAGAACGAAATAGTTCTATCGATTTCGTGTAGAATTATTTGATCTTATGAATCTGTTCCATTAATGTTTCCTTTGAAATCTCCTTAAAAATAATTCTGCACATAAACCAAATTGCCTACTCGTTTGGTCTGTGTGACAGGAATGTTTAGTAGAAGAAATACAATTATATCAAGGTATAATACTTACCAGCTGTTTTGTGAAGGGTGTCATGAAAAAGAAGAAATATAAAAAATCAGTAATACGATATGCCTCATTGAAAGGGTAATACAGGAGATCACAAGGAGATAATATGACGTAGGGTTCGAATGGAGTGCTTAGTAACAACTTTACCTGTGTTGTAACATGCATAAGAACAGAAGTATATATATTTAAAGCATTTAGAAAGTTATGGAAGGCAATATTTACTACAACGAATAATCTGCATGAAAAATTTGATGACACACATATGATGTTCCAACACTTTTATACATGTATTTATGTAAAGATTAATGAATCTTTATGTGCATACGTATATGTCTGCATGGATGAAAAAATGAATTGGGGTATGAATTTCTGGTTATCAGTCATCTTTAGTCTGTGAGTGATGAAAATATACAATTCATTTAGGCACTGAATTGATATACATCAAACGTTCATAAAATTCTGCTGGATAAACTTCAATCAATGACATTATTTTAATCAGAATTAGAAGACTAACGCAAGCAACTGAACATTGGATGTATATTGTGTCCAGAGTCGGAGTGATGACAAAATAAATAATTCAATACTGACGAGATTCTGATGGATTTGGAGCATAATTTTATCAGGGCATATGCACAAAATGACAATAATTAAAGAAAAGACACTGATGTTTAATTCTTGCATAAGAACAACACTGCATGAACCAGATACTGCCACAGAAATGAAAATAATATAAACGGAATATAATTATCAAAGATATGTATAATGCACTAATCATCTCATAAGAGCAACTATGTATGAAACAGATAATGCCACAGAAAAGAAGAAAAAAAAAAACGGAAATTTAATATGAAATATATGTATAATGCATTAATCATCTCTTTTCCATGAATTAAGAGAAGGTAATGAAGAGTAAGGTTATTATTGTTTTCTATCTGAAATGTTTCGTATTATTTTTATCTCTCTATTTACTAAGGGCTTTTTTGCACATAATATAAGATTTTGTACTAATTTCTTCCGTCTACTAAATGACTCTTAAGAGAATATAACACAATCATATGAAGAGTCCATTCTTTTCATCTGTTTTGTGAAAGATGTCATGGAAATAAAAGAAATTTCAAAAGACATCATGAAACAGGTCATTGAAAAGGATTATTGGTGTTGTAGTGTTCAAGGCCATTTTTCAGCACACAATAGGCTTTACATGGAAACTAGTATTAATGGTGGAGGAAGAAACCAGAAAAATCATTGGAAAGAAACATTGACCAACAAGAAGCTACTGGCAACATTTCTCACACACCCAAATTGGCCGACTCTGAGACTTGAACACATGCAGAGAGAGGTGAGATGGCAGTGATCGATAACATGGCGCTTTTGACAACTGCGTTACTCTGGGCTCCCCATTCAAAGAGGAATGGAGAGGAAAGCAATGATATAGTATGCTGTGGGGCTCCAATGTTTAGCATAGTATCAACTTTACTTATCAGGTGTATGGTCTATAATAGCATCAGTATATTCCTTAATGTAATTATTTTCTATGGCTATATGTCACTAACTAGAATATTCTGCATGTAACATAAAGAACTTGATGACGAACATATTATGTGACTATACTTGTATACATATATTTATCTAAAGATTTATGAATATTTATGTGCATACGTTCATGCAAGCATGGATGAACATGTGTATATAAATATGAATTTCTGGTTATATATTAGTTATTTTCAGCATGTAATTGATAAAAATACACCATATGATCAGGCACTGAAGGGATATATTTCAGCAAAGTCATAATATACTGACGGATAGCAGTCAATCTTTCGAAATACCTCAAACACAATTAGATGAATAAAATAGGAAAAAAATTAACAATGAAATAGTTAGATAAAAATCATAAGAATGCTTTAATCTTATGAATATGTCCCATTAATGTTTCGTTTTCGATTTCCTTAGGAAGAATTCTGCACATCAAATCAAACTATCTACTCTTTTGTCCTGTCTTAGGTGGTTGTTTAGTAGACGATGTACAATTATATCAAGAGATAATACTTACGATCTGTTTTGTGAAGTGTGTCATGAAAAGGAAGAAGTATCAAAAATCAGTAATGCAACATAACCCATTGAAGGGGTAATTGAGGAGAACACAAGGATAAAATATGATGTATGGTTCGAATGGAGGGCTTAGTATCAACTTTACTTGTCAGGTGTAAGATCCTTAATAATAGCAGTATTTAGATTTAAAGCATTTAGCCAGTTATGGATGGCAATATTTCACTAAAAGGAATAGTCCGCATCGAAAATAAAGTAGTTGATGACACAAACATGATGTGCCAATACTTCTGTACATGTATTTATCTAAAGATTAATGAGTCTTTATATGCATACTTATTTGTCTGCGTGGATGAAACAATGAATTTGGATGAAAGTTCTGGTTAATAGTCATCTTTAGTCTGAGAGTGATGCAATTTTACAATTCATTTAGGCACTGAATTGATATACATCAAAATGTCATCAAGTGCTACTGGATAAACTTCAATCAATCACATTATTTCAAACAGAATTAGAATACTAAAGCTATCAACTGGACATTGGATATATATGTTGGTCCAGACTAGGGGTAATTACAAAATAAATAATTCATTATTGATGAGATTCCAGGTGATTTTGAGGAGAATGTTATCAGGACATATTAACAAAATGACAATAATTAAAGAAAAGACACTGATGTTAAATTGTTGGATTAGAACAACACTGCATCAACCAGATACTGCCACAGAAATGAAAATAATATAAAAGGAATATTATTATCAAAGATATGTATAATGCATTAATCATCTCTTTTCTATGAATTAAGAGATGTTATTGAAGAGGAAGGTTATGACTCTTTTCTATTTGAAATGTTTCCTATTATTTTTCCTCCCTGTGTCCTAAGGGATATTTTTGCACATAAAATAAGATTTTGTACTAATTTCTTCCGACTATTTGATCACTGTTTAGAGAACATAATAATATCATATAAAGAGTTCATTTTTTCCATCTGTTTTGTGAAAGATGTCATAGAAAAAAAATAAATATCAAAAGTCAATATGATAGATGTCATTGAAAGGGTTGTTGTTGTTCAAGGGTTCAACGCCATTTATCACCACACAATACGCTTTACATGGAAGCGAGTATTACTGGTGGAAAATGAACCCAGAAAAATTCCTGTAAAGAAACACTGACCAACAAGAAGCTACTGGCATCCTTTCCCACACACCCAATTTAGTAGACTCTGAGATTTGAACCCATAGAGACAAAGATGAGATGGCAGTCATCCATAACAGAGCTCTTTTGACAACTAAGACACTCTGGGCTCATTCAAAGGGTAATAGAGAGGAACACAATGATATAGTATGCTGTGGAGCTCCAATGTTTATCATAGTATCAACTTTACTTACCAGGCATTTGGTCTATAATAACATAGGTATATTCCTTTAACGAAGTAAGTTTCTATGTCTATATTTCACTAACTAGAACAGTCTGCATGTAAAATAAAGAACTTGATGAGACACATATGATATGACTATCATTGTATACATATAATTATTTAAAGATGTATGGATATTTATGTGCATACGTTCATGCATTCATGGATGACCATGTGTATATGTATTTCCTGTTATTAGTCATATTCAGTATGTAATTGATAAACATAAACTATATGATCAGGCAGTCAATGGATATATGTCAGCAAAGTTATATTAGAATGCTGGATAGCACTCAATGTTTTAACTTATCTCAAACAAAATTAGAAGAATAAAGTACGGAAACAAAATAAACAACGAAAATATTCTATCAAAGTCATGTGGATTGCATCAATTGTATGAATCTGTTCCATTAATGTTTCCTTTCCGATTCGTTTATGAATAATGCTACACATACCATCACACTTTCTATGCTTTTTTCTGTCTTAGATGATTGTTTAGTAGAAATTATACAATTGTATCAAGACATAATACTTACGCCCTGTTTTGTGAAGGGTGTCATGAAAAAGAAGAAATATTAAAAATCAGTAATACGATATGACTCATTGAAAGGTAATATAGTAGAACTCAAGGATATAATATGATGTAGGGTTCGAATGGAGGGATTAGTAACAACTTTACTTGTCAGCTGTAACATCGTTAAGAACAGATGTATAAACATTTAAAGCATTCAGCCAGTTATGAATGGCAGTATTTCAATAAATATAATTGTTTGCATGACAAAAAAAGAACTTGATGACATACATATGAGGCAGAACCCAGAAAAATGCCAAGAAAGAAACACAAACCAAAAAGAAGCTACTGGCAACATTTCTCACACACCCAAATTGGCTGACTCTGAGATTTGATCCCAAGCAGACGGGTTGAGATGGCTGTGATCCATAAGTGAGCGATTTTGACAACTCAGTCACTCTGGGCACCCATTCAAAGGGTAATAGAGAGGAACACAATGATATCGTATGCTCTGGGGCTCAAATGTTTAGCATAGTATCAAGTTTACGTATCATGTATATGGTCTATAATAACAGAATAATATTTCTTTAATGCAATCAGTTTATATGGCTATATTTCACTAAATAGAATAGTGTGCATGTAAAATAAAGAACTTGATGACACAGATATGATGTGACTATACTTGTATACATATATTTATCTAAAGATTTATGAATATTTATGTGCATACGTTCATGCATGCATGAATGGCCATGTGTATATAAATATCAATTACTGGTTATTAGTTATATTCAGCATGTAATTGATAAAAATACACTATATGATCAGGCACTGAATGGATATATATCAACAAGGTCTTGCTGGATAGCACTCAATCTTTCAAATTCCCTGAAATAAAATTAGAAGAATAAAATAGGAAAATAAGATAAACAACTAAAGAGTTCTATTAAAATCGTGTATAATATTTATAAACCTTTTCCATTAATGTTTTCATTCTAATTTAGTTAGAAATAATGCTGCAGAGAAATCAAACTTTCTACTCTTTTATTGTTTTAAATGATTGTTTAGTAGAAGAAGTACAAGTATATCAAGATATAATACTTACCAACTGTTTTGTGAAGGGTGTCATGAAAAAGATGAAATATTAAAAATCATTAATACGATATGACTCATTGAAATGGTTATTGAGGAGAACACAAGGATATAATATGATGTAGGGTTCGAATGGAGGGCTTAGTATCAACTTTACTTGTCAGCTGTAACATCGATAAGAACAGATGTATAAACATTTAAAGCATTCAGAGTTATGAATGGCAGTATTTCACTAAAAAGAATATTCTGCATGAAAAAAAAAAGAACTTGATGAAACACATATGATGTGCCACTACTTCTATACATGTACTTATCTAAAGCTTAATGAATCTTTATGTGCATACGTATATGTCTGCATGGATGAAAAGATGAATTGGGGTAGAATTTCTGGTTAATAGTCATCTTCAGTCTGTGAGTGATGAAAATATACAATTTATTGAGGCACTGACTTGATTGACATCAAAAGGTCATCAAATAATCCTGGATAAACTTCAAAGACATTATATCAAACAGAATTAGAAGACTAAAGCAAGCAACTGAACATAGGATATATCTGTTGGTCCAGATTCGGGGTAATAACAAAATAAAACAGTTAATACTCGTTAGATTCCATTGGATTTGGACGATAATGTTATCAGGATATATTCACAAAATGACAATAGTTACAGAAAAGACACTGATATTAAATTGTTGCATTAGAGCAACAATGTATGAACCAAATAATTCCACAGAAATGAAAATAAAATAAACGGAATATTATTATCAAAGATATGTATAATGCATTAGTCATCTCTGTTCCATGAATTAAGAAAGTTATTGAAGCGTGATATTATGATTGTTTTCAATTTGAAATGTTTCCTATTATTTTTCCTCTCTGTGTCCTAAGGATTATTTTTGCACATAAAATAAGATTTTGTACTAATTTGTTATGTCTATTAAATAACTTTTTAGAGAACATAATATTATCATATAAAGAGTCTATTATTTACATCTGTTTTGTAAAAGGTTTCATGGAAAGAAAAAAAATATCAATCGTCTAAATGATACATGTCATTGAAACGGTTGTTGTTATTGTTGTAGGGTTCAACACCATTTTTCAGTACACAATAGGCTTTACATGGCAGACAGTATTAATGGTGGAGGATGAACCCAGAAAAATCCCTGGAAAGAAACACTGACCAAGTATATATTCCACAATAACAGAAGTATATTCCTTTAAAGCAATCAATTTAGATGGCTATATTTCACTAACTAAAATAGTCTGCATGTAAAAGAAAGACCTTGATGACACAGATATGATGTGACTATACTTGAAAACATATATTTATCTAAAGATGTATGAATATTTATGTGCAGACGTTCATGCATGCATGGATGAACATGTGTATAAAAATATGAATTTCTGGTTATTATTCATATTCAGCATGTAATTTATAAAATACACTATATGATCAGGCACTGAATGGATATATATCAGCAAAGTCATGCTGGATAGCACTCAATCTTTAAAATTCCCTAAAAAAATTACAAGAATAAAATAGGAAAATAAAATAAACAACGAAATGATTCTATCAAAGTCGTGTATAATTCTTTAATCTTTTGAATCTGTTCCAATAATGTTTCCATTCAGATTTCCTTAAAAATAATTTTGCACAGAAATGAATCATTCTACTATTTTAGTCTGTCCTACATGATTGCGTAGTAAAATAAATACAATTATATCAAGATATAATACTTACTAACTGTTTTGTGAAGGGTGTCATGAAAAAGAAGAAATATCAACCATTAGTAATACGATACGACTCATTGAAAGGGTAATATAGGAGAACACAAGGATATAATATGATGTAGGGTTAGAATGGAGAGAATAGTATCAACTTTATTTGTCAGCTGTAACATCCATAAGAACAGAAGTATATCCATTTAAAACATTTAGCCAGTGATGGATGGCAGTATTTCAATAAAATGAATAGTCTTCATGAAAACTAAAGAACACACAAATGATGTGCCAATAGCAATATACATGTATTTATCTAAAAATTAATGAATCTTTATGTGGATACGTATATGTCTGCATGGATGAAAAAATGAATTGGAGTATGAATGTCTGATTTTTAGTCATCCTCAGTCTGTTATTGATGAAAATATAGAATTCATTTAGGCACTGAATAGACATACATCAAAAGGTCATAAAATACTGCTGGATCAACTTCAATCATTTACATTATTTCAAACAGAATTAGAAGACTAAAGCAAGCAACTGAACATTATATATATATGTTGGTCCAGACTCGGAGTAATGACAAAATAAATAATTCAATACTGATGAGATTCCAATGGATGTGGAGGATAATGTTAACAGGACATATTCACAAAATGACAATAATTAAGGAAAAGACACTGATGTTATATTATTGCATTAGAGCAACAATGTATGAACCAGATATTGCCACAAAAATGAAAATAAAATAAACAGAATATTAGTATCAAATATATGTATAATGCATTAATCATCTCTGTTCCATGAATTTAGAGAAGTTATTGAAGACTAAGGTTATGACTGTTTTCTATTTGAATGGTTTGCTATTATGTTTCCTCTCTGTGTCCTAAGAGATAATTTTTGCTCCTAAAAGTATATTTTGTACTAATTTCTTCCGTCTATTAAATGACTCTTTAGAGAACATAATACAATCATATAAAGAGTCCATTCTTTCCATCTGTTTTATGAAAGATATCATGGAAAGAAAATAAATATCAAAAGGCAATATTATACATGTCACTGAAAGGGTTATTGTTGTTGTAGGTTTCAACACCATTTTTCAGCACACGATAGGCTTTACATGGCAGCCAGTATTAATGGTGGAGGAAGAAAAAATCCCTGGATAGAAACATTGAACAACAAGAAGCTACAGGAACCTTTTCTCACACACCCAAATTGGCAGACTCTGAAACTTGAACCCATGCAGAGTTGAGATGGTAGTGATCCATAAAAGAGCGATTTTGACAACTCAGTCACTCTGGGCTCCCCATTAAAATGGTAATAGAGATTAGCACAATGATGTAGTATGCTCTGGGGCTCCAATGTTTAGCATTGTATCATTTTTACTTATGAGGTATATGGTCTATAATTACAAAAGTATATTATATGCAATCAGTTTCTATGCCTATATTTCACTAACTAGAATAGTCTGCATGTAAAATAAAGAACTTGATGACACATATATGATGTGATTATACTTGTATCCATATATTTATCTAAAGACTTATGAATATTTATGTGCATTCGTTCATGCATGCATGGATGAACATGTGTATAAAAATATGAATTTGTGGTTATTAATCATATTTAGTATGTAATTCATAAGAATACACTATATCATCAGTCAATCAATGGATGTATATCGGAAAGTCATGCTGGATATCACTCAATCTTTTAAATTCCCTCAAATAAAATTAGAAAAATTTAATAGGAAAATAAAAAAAAACCAAAGAAATAGTTCTATCAAACGCGTGTAGAATGCTTTAATGTTATGAATCTGTTCCAAATATGGTTCCATTCAGATATAATTAGAAATAATTCTGCACATAAATCAAACTTTCTACTCTTTTGTTCTGTGTTACATGATTGTTTAGCAGAGGAAATACAATAATATAAATATGTAATACTTACCAGCTGTTTTGTGAAGGGTGTCATGAAGAAGAAGAAGAAGAAATATAAAAAATCAGTAATACGATATGATTCACTAAAGAGTAGTAGAGGAGAAAACAAGAAGATAATATGATATAGGGCTCGAATGCAGAGCTATTTTCAAGCTTACATGTCAGCTGTAACATCTATAAGAACAGAAGTATTTATATTTAAAGAATTCAGCCAGTTATGGATGGCAGTATTTCAGAAAAAAGAATAGTGTGCATGAAACATAAAGAATTTGATGACACACATATGATGTTCCAATACATCTATACATGTATTTATCTAAAGATTAATGCATCTTTATGTGCACACGTATATGTTTGCGTGGATGAAAAAAATGAATTGGGGTATGAATTATTGGTTATTAGTCATCTTCAGTCTGTGAGTGATGAAAATTAAACAATTCATTTAACACTGAATTGATATACAACAAAAGGTCATAAATTACTGCTGGATGAACTTCAATCAATCACATTATTTGAAACTAAATTAGATGACTAAAACAATCAACTGAACATTGGATATATATTTTGGTCCAGACTCGGAGTAATAACAAAATAAATAATTCAATACTGATTAGATTCCAATGGATTTAAAGGATAATGTTACCAGAACATATTAAGAAAATGACAATAATTAAAGAAAAGACATTGATGTTAAATTGTTTGCATTAGAACAACAATGTATGAACCAGATATTGATACTGAAATAAAAAAAATTAACGGAATATTTATATCAAAGTTATGTATAATATATTAATCATCTCTGTTCCACGAATTAAGAGAAGTTATTGAAAGGTATGGTTATGACTTTTCTTTTTGAAATGATTCCTATTATTTTTCCTCTCAGTGTCCTAAGGGATATGTTTGCATATAAAATAAGATTTTGTACTAATTTCTTCCGTCTATTAAATGACTCTTTAGAGAACATAATACAATCATATAAAGAGTCCATTCTTCCCATTTGTTTTGTGAAAGACGTCATGGAAATAAAAGAAATATCAAAAGTCAATATGATACAGGTCATTGAAAGTTTTGTTGTTGTTGTTGTAGGGTTTAACACCATTTTTCAGCACACAATAGGCTATACATGGCAGACATGTATTAATGATGGAAAATGAACCCAGAAAAATCCTTGGATATAAACACTGACCAACAAGAAGCTATTGGCAACATTTCGCACACACCCAAATTGGTAGACTCTGAGAGTTGAACCCATGTAGGCAGGGTTCAGATGGCATTGATCCATAACAGAGCGCTTTTGACAACTCAGTCACACTAGGCTCCCCATTAAAAAGGGTAATAGAGAGGAACACAATGATATAGTATGCTGTGGGGCTCCAGTGTTTAGCATAGTATCATCTTTAATCATCAGTGATATGGTCTATAATAACAGAAGTAAATTCCTTTAATGCAATCTGTTTCTATAACTATATTTCACTAACTAGAATAGTCTGCATGTAAAATAAAGAACTTGATGACACAGATATGTGAATATACTTGTATCGATATCTTTATCTAAAGATTTCTGAATATTTATGTGCACACGTTCATGAATGCAAGGATAAACACGTGTATATAAATATGAATTTCTGGTTATTAGTCATATTCAGCATGTAACTGATAAAAATACACTCTATGTAATCCTTCTGTTTGTTGGCTGAGATATGATAAAAAAGTTGAAACAGATGTTCTATGATGTATGTATCAAGGCAAAGTTCGTAAATTAATTTACAACTGGCTGGGATATTTTGAAGATGGCGTATGTCACTAAGCATAAATCCAGGCGGTGTAAATAATATTTGTGCATTTTACTCATTGATTTTTTTCCGTTTGCCATCAATCCCGTGTTACGGTTACAGAGAGTTAGACTCCGCAAGAAGAAATAGCAAACAACAAATAAACAATAATTATGTATTTCTCAAAATAAAAGAGTGAAAGAATCACTATATTGGGTGTTAACTTGTGATAATATATACGTCCAATATTGTTAGGTGTTGACACGTGTAAGTTTCATTCGTGGGAATGGAGATCCTATTTTGCTTGTTGAGAAAATTTATACAGCATTCAGTGATCATTCTTTTGGGATTTAGAAAGCAATAGAGCATTTAATGGAGATTTTGGCGAACTTAGTAATTTGCTCGGAATTTTTATCGCGCAAGTTTTTGTGATTTTGTGAGCGATCTTTGTGTCTGCAATGTTGGAGAATATAAATAAAGATTTGTATCGATAATCAACTGTGGTTTGTATTGTATACTGGTAAATCTCTGCCGTTAGTTGGTGCACATATGCCTTTTGTTGTTAGCGAACATGTATGTACATTTTTATAGCATGCCAATCGCTTGATCAAACAAATCGCGGCAACGCTGTTGTGTAAAAATACCTCCAAAAAAACGTGCATTACATTTTCATTTATTAACGCACATCATGTACATAAAGAAATTTCAAGCACATGTTAATATATTGAAGCCATATTGGTTTTCCTTTATCTCGATCATCGGTTTTCAGAGCACAGAACATAAGATTTTGTATTAATTTCTTCCGTGTATTAAATTACTCTTTAGAGAACATAATACAATCATATAGAGTCCATTCTTTCCATCTGATTTGTGAATGATGTCATGGAAAGAAAAGAAATATCAAAAGTCAATATAATACAGGTCATTGAAAGGCTTATTGTTGTTTTTGTAGGGTTCAACGCCATTTTCCAGCACACATTTGGGTTTACATGGCAGCGAGTAATAATGGTGAAGGAAAAAGCCAGAAAAGTCCGCGGAAGAAAACACTGACAAACAAGAACCTACTGGCAACATTTCTCACACACCCAAATTGGCATAGACTAATACTTGAACCCATGCAGAGAGAGTTGAGATGGCAGTGATCCATAACAGAGCGCGTTTGACTACTCAGTCACTCTGGGCCCCCATTCAAAGGGTAACAGAGAGAAACACAATAGCATAGTATGCTGGGGAGCTCCAATGTTTAGCATACTATCAACGTTATTTATCAGGTATGTGGTCTATAATAACAGAAGTATATTACTTTAATGCAATAAGTTTATATGGCTATATTTCACTAACTAGAATAGTCTGCATGTAAAGTTAAGAACTTGATGACGCACATATGATGCGACTATACTTGTATACATATATTTATCTAAAGATTGATGAATATTTATTATCATACGTACATGCATGCGTTCTGGTTATTAGTCATATTCAGCATGAAATTGATAAAAATACATTATAAGATCAGACACTGAATGGATATATATCAGGAAAGTCATGCTGGATATCACTGAATCTTTTAAATTCTCTCAAATAAAATTAGAAAAATAAAATAGGAAAACAAAATAAATAACGAAATAGTTGTATCAAAGTCATGCAGAATGCTTCAATCTTGTGAACTGTTCCATGAATGTTTCCATTCATATTTCCTAAGAAATAATTCTGCACTTAAATCAAACTTTCTACTTTTTTATTCTGTCGTACATGATTGTTTAGGAGGAGAAATACAATTATTTCAAGATATAAAACTTACGAACTGTTTTGTGAAGGGTGTTATGAAAAAGAAAAAATATTACGAATCAGTAATACGATAGGACTCATCGAAATGGTAATAGAGGAGAACACAAGGATATAATATGATGTAGGGTTCGAATGGAGGGCGTAGTATTAACTTTACTTGTCAGCTGTAACATCCATAAGAAACGAAGTATATATATATTTAAAGCATTTAGCCAGTTATGGATGGCAGTATTTCACTAAATAGAATAGTTTGCATGAAAAATAAAGAACTTGACAAATATATGATGTGCCAATACATCTATACATGTATATTTCTAAAGATTAATGAATATTAATGAATGAATTGGGGTTTGAAGTTCTTGTTATTAGTCATCTTCAGTCTGTGAGTGATGAAAATATTCAAATCATTTCGGCACTGAATTGATATACATCCAAAGGTCATAAAATACTTCTGGATAAACTTCAGTCATTGACATTATATTAAACAGAATTAGAAGACTAAAGCAAGTAACTGAGCATTGGATATATATGTTGGTCCAGACTCGGAATAATAACAAAATAAATAATTCAATACGGATGAGATTCCAACGGATTTGGACGATACTGTTATAAGGACATATTCAGAAAATGACATTAATTTAATAAAAGACTCTGATGTTTAATTGTTGCATAAGAACAACGTTGCATGAACCAGATATTGCCACAGAAACGAAAATAAAATAAACGGAATATTAATATCAATGTGATGTAAAATGCATTAATCATCTCTGTTCCATCAATTGAGATAAGTTATTGACGAGTAAGGTTACGATTGTTTTCTATTTGAAATGTTTCCTATTATTTTTCCTCTCTGTTTCCTGAGGGATTTTCTTTGCATAAAAAATGAGATTTTATACTAATTTTATCCGACTATTAAATGACTCATTAGAGAACATAATACAGTCATATAAAGAGTCCATTCTTTCAATCTGTTTTGTGAAAGAGTTGATACTTACGCTCTGTTTTGTGAAGGGTGTCATGAAAAAGAAGAAATATAAAAAATCACTAATACGATATGACTCATTAAAGGGTAATAGAGAAGAACATAAGGATATAATATGATATAGGTTTCGTATGTAGGGCATTGCATCAATTTTACTTGTCAGCTGTAACATTCATTATTACAGAAGTATATACATTTAAAGCATTCAGCCAGTTATGGATGGCAGTATTTTACTAGCAAGAATAGTCTGCATGAATTCTAATACTTCTGTACATGTATTTATCTATAGTTTCATGAATCTTTATGTGCATGAGTATATGTCTGCATGTATGAAAAAATGAATCTTACAGCTGAGAAGCAAAGTTGATGCTAAGCTCTCCATTCGAATGGTTATTAGTCATCTTCAGTCTGTGAGTGATAAAAATATACAATTCATTTAGGCACTGCATTGATATACATCAAAAAGTCATAAAATACTGCTGGAAAAACTTCAATCAATGACATCATTTCAAACGGAATTAGAAGACTAAAGCAAGCAAATGGACATTGGATATATAGGTTGGTCCAAACTGGGAGTAATGACAAAACAAATAATTCAATACTGATGAGATTCCAATGGAATTGCAAGATAAAGTTATCAGAACATATTCACAAAATAACAATAATTAAAGAAAAGTCGCTGATTTTAAATTGTTGCATAAGAACAACAATGTTTGAACCAGATATTACGTCAGAGATGAAAATAATATAAACAGAATATTAATATCAAAGATAAATATAATGGATAATTTTTTCTCATTCTGTTCCATGAATTTACAGACGTTATTGAAGAGTAAAGTTATGACTGTTTTCTATTTGAAATGTTTATTATTGTTTTTCCTCTCTTGTTTCTTTAGGGATTTATTTGCACATGAAATAAGATTCTGTACTAATTTCTTCCGTCTATTAAATGACTATTTAGAGGATATGATACAATCATATCGACAATCCATTCGTACCATCTGTTTTGTGAAACATGTCATGGAAATAGAAAATATCAAAAGTCAGTATGATACAGGTCATTGAAAGTGTTGTTGTTGTCGTACGGGTCAGCGCCATTTCTTAGCACACAATAGGCGTTACATGGCATCCAATATTAATGGTGGAGGAATAACCCATGCATTTCTGTCAGTTGCGAAGACATCATGATGACCCTAAACTCACGCTGGATGGAAAACTTATTCCAGTTGTTGAGGAAACAAACTTTTTGGGTATTATCTTCGACAGATAGCTGACTTTTATACCACACATCAAGAATTTAAAAGCTAATTGCTTAAAAGCTTTAAATTTACTGACAATAATTGCACACACTGACTGGGGTGCTGATAAAAAATCAGCTCCATACTAGACGATGGATGCATTGTTTATGGTTCAGCTAGGAAGTCCTATTTGAAAATGCTAGACCCAATTCATCATCAGGGAATAAGACTGGCTCTAGAAGTATTTAAGACATCTCCATTTGAAAGCCTTCTCGCGGAAACGAATGAACCACCTTTATCGCTTCGCAGATAAACGCTTTCTGCACAATATGCTCTCAAATTAAGATCAAACCCTTTGAACTCTGCTTTTTCGGCTCTTGTTCAACCAAAATATAAAACTTTACATGAAAATAAACGAAATGCCATACCTTCATTTAGCATAAGAACATCAAACAGCCTTGATAATATCAAAATTAATCTCACTAAAGTTCAGAAAACGTTTCTCTCAAAAACACCACCTCGGCTACTTAAGCAACCCAAAGTGATTTTTATGTTACACGATGGGAATAAATCTGAGATAAACCCTTCCATATTCCTGAACTCTTATCATGAACTTCTCAACGATTTTACACATTATACTAAATTCTATACTGATGAATCAAAGATTTATAAAAAGGCTGCTGAGGCCTTCGTTAGTGGCAAAGTCATAGCAAAAGATCGTTTGCCAAACGATGCGTCCATTTTTTCAGCGGAAATAAGAGCAATAGACCTTGCTCTCAAATTTATCGAACAGAAACGCGTCTTAAATAGCATTATCTTTTATCAGTGCTTCAGTCGTTACAGAATAGAAAACTAGATAATCCATTATTAGTCCACCATCTCCTCGTCAAAAATACAACGCTTAGTACCTCCTACAATATAGTATGCTGTTGGTTACCTAGCCATATTAGTATTAGAGGTAATGAAGAAGCATACCGTGTTGCTAAGATGGCTCCATCACAAGAACCATCAGATTTTAAATTACCGTTTACTGATTTTAAACCTTGTATCAAAAGGTACATACGTCAGAAGTGGCAGACGTCATGGGATCATGCAGTCAACAACAAACTTCATGCTATCAAACCAACCCTGGGTGAATGGACTCCTTCCTACAGAACTATCCGTAAGGAGGAGACTGTCATTGCAAGAATCAGAATCGGTCATTCATACTTAATTCACTCCCACATACTAAAAGGTGAAGATCCACCAGAGTGCGTCTCTTGCAATGAACCATTCACTGTTAAACACTTTATGACCAATTGTTCCGACCTGCAATCTACACGAGATAAAAACTATAATGTACATGACATGAAGGAACTTTTTGATACTGTATCTATCACTTGTATTTTAGATTTTCTGAAGGAAGTAAATCTTTATCTTAAACTCTAATTTGTATGTCATCACCTAGTTCATGTTTATCTAATGCAAATACTGCCCAATATTGTGCAACATCTATTCATCAACATACACCATTTACATCTCCCGTTGATTGGGAAGCTTCATATTTTACTGATAGCAACAACTTATCATTTTATATTGAACTATTTGTTTCTTTATATCCCTGGTCCATATTA
Source organism: Unio delphinus (assembly GCA_029339505.1). Classification (NCBI taxonomy): domain Eukaryota; kingdom Metazoa; phylum Mollusca; class Bivalvia; order Unionida; family Unionidae; genus Unio; species Unio delphinus. The sequence goes on from JAQISU010001235.1 coordinate 12,263,025, forward strand.
AACCTTTAGTATTTTTAACCATATTAAAATACAACCTGTTATATGGCGCTAAATAGCGTAAAAGTGCTGGTGCGCCGATAAATATAAATCAATCAATCAATCAGTCATATAAAGAGTCTATTCTTTCCACCTGTTTTGTGAAAGATGTCATGGAAATAAAAGAAATATTAAAAGTCAATATGAAACCTGACATTGAAAGGTGTTTTCTTGTTGTAGGGTTCAACGCCATTTTTCAGCACACAAAAGGCTTTAAATGGCAGCCAGTATTAATCGTGGATAAAGAAGCCAGAAAAATCCCTGGAAAGAAACACTGATCAACAAGAACCTACTGGCAACATTTCTCACACACCCAAATTGGATGACACAGAGACTTAAACCCAAGCAAACAGAGGTGAGATGGCAGTGATCTATAAAAGAGCGCTTTTGACAACTCAGTCACTCTGGTCTCCCAGATAAAAGGTAATGGAGAGGAAGACAATGATATAGTATGCTGTGGGGCTCCAATGTTTGACATAGTATCAAATTAACGTATCAGTTATATGGTCTATAATAACAGAAGTAATTTTTTTTAATGCAATTAGTTTCTATGGCTATATATCACTAACAAAAATTGTCTGCATGTAAGATAAAGAACTTGATGATACAGATATGTGACTATACTTGTATCCATATATTTATCTAAAGATTTATAAATATTTATGTGCATACGTTCATGCATGTATAGATGAACATGTGTATAAAACTATACATTTCTGGTTATTAGTTATATTCAGCATGTAATTGATACAAATACACTATATGATCAGGCACTGAATGGATATATATTACCAAAGTCAAAATATACTGCTGGATAGCACTCAATCTTTTAAACTAACTCAAACACAATTAGATGAATCAAATAGAAAAATAAAAAAAAAAAACAATGAAATAGTTATATCAAAGTCGTGTAGAAAGCTTTAATCTAATGAATCTTTTGTATTGATGTCTCGTTTCCGATTTCCTTAGGAATAATTTTGCACATAAAATCATACTTTCTACTCTTTTCTTCTGTCGTAGATTATTGTTTAGTAGAAGTAATACAATTATATCAAGAGTTAATACTTACTCTCTGTGGTGCGAAGGGTATTATGAAAAAGAAGAAATATCAAAAAGCAGTAAAACGATATTACTCATTGAATGGATAATAGAGATGAACATAAGGATATAATATGATGTAGGGTTCGAATGAAGGGCTTAGTATCAACTTTACTTGTCTTCTATAACATTCATTATTACAGACGTATATACATTTTGAAGCATTCATACAGTTATGGATGGCTATATTGTACTAAAAAGAATAGTTTGCATGAATGCCAGGACTTCTATACATGTATTTATCTATATATTTATGAATCTTTATGTGCATTCGTATATGTCTGCACGCATAAAAAAATGAATCTTACAGTGGGCAAGTAAAGTTGATACTAAGAACTCCATTCGAATGGTTATTAGTCACCTTCAGTCTGTGATTGATGAAAATATACAATTCATTTAGGCACTGAAATGATATGCATCAAAAGCGCATAAAATACTGCGGGATAAACTTCAATCAATGACATTATTTCAGACAGAATTAGAAGACTAAAGCAAGCAACTGAACATTAGATATATAAGTTTGTCCAGACGTGGAGTAATGACAAAATAAATAATTCAATACTGATGAGATTTCGATGGATTTGGAGGCTAATGTTATCGGGACATATGCACAAAATGACATTAATTTAAGAAAAGACACAACTGTTTAATTGTTGCATATGAACAACGTTGTACTAACCAGATATTGCCACAGAAACGAAAATAAAATCAACGGAATATTAATATAAAGTTATCTAAAATGCATTAATCATCTCTGTTCCATCAATTAAGAGAAGTTATTGAAGAGTAAGGTTACGACTCTTTTCTATTTGAAATGTTTCCTATTATTTTTTCCCTCTGTTTCCTAAGGGATATTTTTTTGCACAAAACATGAGATTTTGTATTAATTTTATCAGAAGATTAAATGACTCATTAGAGAACATAATACAGTAATATAGAGTCCATTTTTTCCATCTGTTTTGTGAAAGATGTCATGGAAATAAAAGAAATATTAAAAGTCAAAACAGGTCATTGACAGATTTATTCTTGTTGTTGTAGTGTTCAAGGCCATTTTTCAGCACACAATAGGCTTTACATGGAAACTAGTATTAATGGTGGAGGAAGAAACCAGAAAAATCATTGGAAAGAAACATTGACCAACAAGAAGCTACTGGCAACATTTCTCACACACCCAAATTGGCAGACTATGAGATTTGAACCCATGCAGAGAGAGGTGAGATGGCAGTGGTCGATAACAGAGCGCTTTTGACACATCAGCCATTCTGGGCTCCCCAATAAAAGGGTAATAGATAGGAACAATGATGTAGTATACTTTGGGGCTCCAATGTGTGGCATAGTATCAACTTTATTCATTAGGGATATGGTCAATAATAACAGAAGTATATTCCAATGGAATCAGTTTCTATTGCTATATTTCACTAGCTAGAATAGTCTGCATCTAAAATAAAGAACTTGATGACACACATATGATGTGATTATACGTGTATAGATATATTTATCTGACGAATTATGGATATTTATGTGCATACGTTATGCATGCATGGATGAACATGTGTATATAAATATGAATTTGTGGTTATTAGTCATATTCAGCATGTGATTGATAAAAATACACGATATGATCAGGCACTGAATGGATATATATCAGAAATGTCATAATATACTGCTGGATAGCACTCAATCTTTTACAATACCTCAAACAAAACTAGATGAATTAAACAGCAAAATAAAATAAACAACGAAATATTTAAATCGAAGTCTTGTAGAATACTTTAATCTTATGAATCTGTTCCATTAATGTTAGCTTTCAGATTTTCTTAGGAATAATTCTGCACATAAAATCAAACTTTCTACTCTTTTCTGATGTCTTAGATGATTGTTTAGTAAAAGTAATACAATTATATCAAGAGATAAGACTTACGGTCTGTTTTGTGAAGGGTGTCATGAAAAGAAGAAATATCAAAACTCACTAATACGATATCACTCATTAAAAGGGTAATAGAGGAGAACACAAGGATATAATATTATGTAGGGATCGAATGGAGGGCTTAGTATCAACTTTACTTATCAGTTGTAACATCAATACGAACAGAAGTATATACATTTAAAGCGTTTAGTCAGTTACGGATGGTAGTATTTCACTAAAAAGAATAGTCTGCATGAAAAATAAAGGACTTGATGACACACATATGATGTGCCAAAACTTTTATACATGTATTTATCTAAAGATGAATTAATGATTATGTGCATACGTATAAGTCTGCATGGATGAAAAAATGAATTGGACTATTAATTTCTGGTTATTAGTCATCTTCAGTCTGTGAGTGATGCAAATACAATAAATTTAGGCACTAAATTGATATACTTCAAAAGGTCATAAAATACTGCTGGATAAACTTCAATCAATGATATTTTCTCAAACAGAATCAGCAGACGAAATCAAGCAACTGAACATTGGATATATATGTTGGTCCAGACTCGGAGCAATGACAAAATAAATAATTCAATACTGATTAGATTCTAATGGATTTCGAGGATAATATTATCAGGACATATTCACAAAATGACAATACTTAAAGAAAATATACTGATGTTAAATTATTGCATAAGATCAAGAATGTATGAAACAGATATTGCCATAGAAATGACAATAAAATAAACGCAAATTGAATATTAAAGTGAATCTTGAAAAATAAAGATATTGATGACACACAAATGATGTGCAAATACTTCTATATATATATGTATTTATCTAACAATTAATGAATCTTAATGTGCATACGTATAAGTCTCCATGGATGAAAAAATGAATTGGGCTATAAATTTCTGGTTATTAGTCATCTTCAGTCTGTAAGTGATGAAAATATACAATTCATTTAGGAACTGAATTGATATATATCAAAAGGGCATAAAATACTGCTGGATAAACTTCAATCAATGACATTATTTCAAACAGAATTGGAAGACAAAACCAAGCAAATGAACATTGGATATATATGTTGGGCAGACTCGGAGTAATGGCAAAAAAGGTAATTCAATACTGATTTGATTCCAATGGATTTGGAGGATAATATTATCATTACATAATCACAAAATTACAATCCTTAAAGAAAAGACACTGATGTTAAATTATTACATAAGAACAACAATGTATGAAACAGACACTGCCACAGAAATGAAAATAAAAAAAACTGAAAATTAATATTAAGGATATGTATAATGCATTAATCATCTCTTTTCCAAGAATTTAGAGAAGTTAATGAACAGTAAGGTTATGATTATTTTCTGTTTGGAATGTTTCCTATTATTTTTCCTCTCTGTTTCCTAAGGGATTTCTTTGCTCATAAAATAAGACATTCTACTAGTTTCTTCCATCTTTAAAGTTACTCTTTTGAGAAATAATACAGTCATATAAAGAGTCCATTCCTTCCATCTGTTTTGTGAAAGATGTCATGGAAATAAAAGAAATGTCAGAAGTCAATATAAAACAGGTCATAGACAGTCTTATTGTTGTTGTTGTAGGGTTCAACGCCATTTTCCAGCACACAATAGGCTTTACATGGCAGCCAGTCGTAATGGTGGAGGAGGAAGCCAGAAAAATCACTGGAAAGAAACACTGACCAATAAGAACATACTGGCAACATTTCTCACACACCCAAATTGGCAGACTATGAGATTTAAACCCATTCAGAGAGAGGTGAGATGGCAGTGGTCAATAACAGAGCGCTTTTGACAAGTCCTTCACTCTGGGCTCCTCATTCAAAGGGTAATAGAGAGGAACACAATGATATAGTATGCTGTGGAGCTGCAATGTTTAGCATAGTATCAACTTTACTTATCAGGTATTGGTCCATAATAACAGAAGTATATTCCTTTAATGCAATCAGTTTCTATGGCTATAGTTCACTAACTAGAATAGTCTGCATGCAAAATAAAGAACTTGATGACGCACATATGATGTGACTATTCTTGTATAAATATATGTATCTAAAGATTTATGAATATTTATGTGCATACATTCATTCATGCATGGATGAGCATGTGTATATCAATATGAATTTCTGGTTATTAGCCATATTCAGCATTTAATTGATAAAAATACACTATATGATCAGGCACTGAATGGATATATATCAGCAAAGTTATCATATACTGCTGGATAGCAGACAATATTTTAAACTACCTCAAACAAAATTAGATGAATAAAATAGGAAAATAATATAATCAATGAAATAGTTAAATCAAAGTCATGTAGAATGCTTTGATCTTATGAATCTGTTCCATTAATGTTTCCTTTCCGAATTCCTTAGGAATAATGCTGCACACAAAATCAAACTTTCTACTCTTTTCTTCTTTCTTACACGATTGTTTAGTTGGAGTAATACAATTATGTCAAGATATAATACTTACGTTCTGATTTGTGAAGGGTGTCATAAAAAGTAAGAAATATCAAAGGTAAGTAATACGTTATGATTCATTGAAAGGGTAATTTAGGAGAACAAAAGGATATAATATGATGTAGGGTTCGAAAGGAGGGCTTAGTATCTACTTTAATTGTCAGCTGTAACATCCATAAGAAGAGAAATGTATACATTTAAAGCTTTCAGTCACTTATGGATGCCAGTATTTCACGAAAAAGAATAATCTGCATGAAAAATAAAGAACTTGATGACACTTATATGATGTGCCAAAACATCTATATATGTATTTTTCCAACGATTAATGAATCTTTATGTGCATACGTCCATGGCTGAGTGAATAAAAATGATTTGGGGTATGAATTTCTGGTTATTAGTCATCTTCAGTCTGTGAGTGATGAAAATATACAATTTATTTAGGCACTGAATTGATATACATCAAAAGGTCATAAAAAAACTGCTGGATAAACTTCAATCAATGCCATTATTTCAAACAGAATTAGAAGACTAAAGCAAGCAACTGAACATTGGATATATATGTTGGTCCAGACTCGGAGTAATGAAAAAATAAATAATTCAATACTGATAATATTCCATTGGATTTGGAGGATAATGTTGTCAGGACATATTCACAAAATGACAATAATTGAAGAAGAGACACTGATCTTAAATTATTACATAAGAAGAATAATGTATGAAACAGATAATGCCACAGGCTTAAAAATAAAATAAACGGAATATTAATATCAAAGATATGTATAATGCATTAATCATCTCTTTTCCATGAATTTAGAGAAATTATTGAAGAGTAAGGTTATGACTGTTTTCTATTTGAAATGTTTCCTATTACATTTACTCCCTGTTTCCTAATGGATTTTTTAGCACATAAAATAAGATTTTGGACTAATTTCCTCCATCTATTAAATGAATCTTTAGAGAACATAATACAATCATATAAAGAGTCCATCCTTTCCATCTGTTTTGTGTAAGATGTCATGGAAATAAAAGAAAAATTTAAAGTCAGTATGAAACAGGTCATTGAAATGCTTATTGTTGTTATTGTAGGGTTCAATGCCATTTATCAGCACACAATAGGCTTTACATGGCAGCCAGTATTAATGGTGGAGGAAGAAGCCATAAAAATCCCTGGATAGAGACAATGACTAACAATATCCTACTGGCAACATTTTTCACACAACCAAAATGGCAGACTCTGAGACTTGAACCCATGCAGAGAGAGGTGATAAATAGCAGTGATCCATAACAGAGCGCTTTTGACAACTCAGTGACTCTTGGCTCTCCATTCAAAGGGTAATAGAGAGGAAGACAATGATATAGTATGCTGTGGGGCTCCAATGTTTAGCATTGTATCAACTTTACTTATCAGGTATATGGTCTATAACAACAGAAATATATTCCATTAATGCAGTTAGATTCTATTGCTATATTTGACTAACTAGAATAGTCTGCATGTAAAATAAAGAACTTGATTACGCACATATGATGTGACTATACTTGTATACATATATTTATCTAAAGATTTATGAATATTTATGTGCATACGTTCATGCATGCATGGATGAACATGTGTATATAAAGATGAATTTCTGGTTATTAGTCATATTCAGCATGATAAAATACACTATATGATCAGGCAGTGAATGGATATATATTAACAAAGTTATAATATACTGCTGGATAGCAGTCAATATTTTAAACTACCTCTTAGATGAATAAAATGGGAAAATAATATAAACAATGAAATATTTAAATCAAAGTCATGTAGTATGCTTTGATCTGATGAATTTGTTCCATTAATGTTTCCTTTTCGATTTTCTTAGGAATAATTCTGCACTAAAAATCAAACATTCTACTCTTTTCGTCTGTCTTAGATGATTGTTTAGTAGAAGTATTACTATTATATCAAGAGATAATACTTACGCTCTGTTTTGTGAAGGGTATCATGAAAAAGAAGAAATATCAAAGATCAGTAATACGATATGACTCATTGAAATGGTAATGGAGGAGATCACAAGGATATAACATGATGTAGTGTTCGAAAGGAGAGATTGGTAACAACTTTACTTGTCAGCTGTAACATCCATCAGAACAGAAGTATATTCATTTAATACATTCATCCAGTTATGGATGGCAGTATTTCACTAAAACGAATAGTCTGCATGAAAAAAAGAACTTGATGACACACATATGATGTGCCAATACTTTTATACATGTATGTATCTAGAGATCAAGGAATCTTTATGTACATACGTAATTGTCTCCATGGATGAAACATTTAATTGGGGTATTAATTTTAGTTTATTAGTCATCGTCAGTCTGTGAGTGATGAAAATATACAATTCATTTAGGCACTGAATTAATACACATCAAAAGGTCATAAAATACTGCTGGATACACTTCAATAAATGTCATGATTTCAAACAGAATTAGAAGACTAAAGCAAGCAACTGAACATTGTATATATATGTTGGTCAAGACTCAGAGTAATGACAAAATAACTAATTCAATATATATTAGATTCCATTGGATCTGGAGGATAATTTTATCAGGACATATTCACAAAATGACAAATCTTACAGAAAAGACACTAATGTTAAATTGTTGCATTAGAACCACAACGTATGAACCAGATATTGCCACATAAATGAAAATAAAATAAACGGAATATTATTATCAAAAATATGTATAAGGCATTAATCATCTGTGTTCCATGAAATTATAGAAGTTATTGAAGAGTCAGGTTATGACTGTTTTCTGTTTTAATTTTTTCTCTCTGTGTCCCAAGGAATATTTTTGCACATAAAATAAGATTTTGTACTAATATCTTCCATCGCTTAAATAACTCTATAGAGAACATAATACAATCATATAAAGAGTCCATTCGTTCCATCTGTTTTGGAAAAGATGTCATGGAAATAAAAGAAATATTAAAAGTCAATATGAAACAGGTCATTGAAAGGCTTATTGTTGTTATTGTACGGTTCAACGCCATGTTTCAGCACACAATAGGTTTTACATGGTAACAAGTATTTATGGTAGAGGAAGAATCCAGAAAAGTCCCTGGAAAGAAACACTGACCAACAAGAACCTACTTCAACATTTTTCACACACCCAAATTGGCAGACTCTGAGACTTGAACCCATTCAGAGAGAGGTGAGATAGCAGTGATCCATAACAGAGCGCTTTTGACAACTCAATGACTCTGGGCTTCACATTCAAAGGGTAATAGAGAGGAACATAATGATATAGTATGCTGTGGGGCTCCAATGTTTAGCATAGTATCAAGTATACTTATCAGGCATATAGTCTTTAATAACATAAATATATTCCTTTAATGCAATAAGTTTGTATGGCTATATTTCAATAACTAGAATAGTCTGCATGTAAAATAAAGAACCTGATGACCCACATATGATGTGACTATACTTGTATACATATATGTATCTAAAGATTTATGAATATTTATGTGCATACGTTCATGCATGCATGGATGAACATGTGTATAAAAATATGAATTTCTGGTTATTAGACATATTCAGCATGTAATTGATAAAATACACTATATCATCAGGCACTGAATGGATATATATCAGCAAAGATATAATATTCTGCTGGATAGCAGACAATATTTTAAACTACCTCAAACAAAATTAGATGAATAAAATAGGAAAATAATATAAACAATGAAATAGTTAAATCAAAGTCATGTAGAATGCTTTGAAATAATGAGTCTGTTCCATTAATGTTTTCTTTCCGATTTCCTTAGGAATAATTCTGCACTAAAAATCAAACATTCTACTCATTTCTTCTATCTTAGATGATTGTTTAGTAGAAGTATTACTATTATATCAAGAGATAATACTTACGCTCTGTTTTGTGAAGGGTGTCATGAAAAAGAAGAAATATCAAAAAAAAAGTAATACGATATGACTCATTGAAAGGGTAATAGAGGAGAACACAAGTATATAATATGATGTAGGGTTCGAAGGGAGGGCTTATTATCAACTTTACTTGTCAGCTGTAACATCCATAATAACAAAAGAAAATACATTTAAAGCATTCAGTCAGTTATGGAAGCAATTATTTCACTAAAACGAATGGTCTGCTTGAAAAATAAAGATATTGATGACACACATATGATGTGCAAATACTTCTATATATATGTATTTATCTAACAATTAATGAATCTTTATGTCCATATGTATTAGTCTGCGTGGATAAAAAAATGAATTGGGGTATGAATTTCTGGTACTTAGTCATCTTCAGTCTGTGAGTGATGAAAATATACAATTCATTTTTGCACTGAATTGATATACATCAAAAGGTCATAAAATACTGCTGGAGAAACTTCAATCAATGACATTATTTCAAACAGAATTAGAAGACTAAAGCAAGCAACTGAACATTGGATATATATGTTGGTCCAGACTCGGAGGAATGACAAAATAAATAATTCAATACTGATGAGATTCCATCGGATTTGGAGGATAATGTTGTCAGGACATATTCACAAAATGACAATAATTGAAGAAAAGACACTGATCTTAAATTATTACATAAGAAGAATAATGTATGAAACAGATGACGCCACAGGATTGAAAATAAAATAAACGAAATATTAATATCAAAGATATGTATAATGCATTAATCATCTCTTTTCCATGAATTTAGAGAAGTTATTGAAGAGTAAGGTTATGACTGTTTTCTATTTGAAATGTTTCCTATTATATTTACAAGCTGTTTCGTAAGGGATTTATTTGCACATAAAATAAGATTTTGTACTATTTTCTTCCATCTATTAAATGACTCTTTAGAGAACATAATACAATCATATAAAGAGTCCATTCTTTCCATTTGTTCTGTGTAAGATGTCATGGAAATAAAAGAAATATTAAAAGTCAATATGAAACAGGTCATTGACATGCTTATTGTTGTTATTGTAGGGTTCAATGCCATTTATCAGCACACAATAGGCTTTACATGGCAGCCAGTATTAATGGTGGAGGAAGAAGCAAGAAAAATCCCTGGATAGAGACAATGACCAACAATAACCTACTGGCAACATTTCTGACACATCCAAATTGGCAGACTCTGAGACTTGAACCCATGCAGAAAGAGGTGATAAATAGCAGTGATTCATAACAGAGCGCTTTGGACAACTCTGTCACTCTGGGCTCCACATTCAAAGGGTAATAGAGAGGAACATAATGATATAGTATGCTGTGGGGCTCCAATGTTTAGCATAGTATCAAGTTTACTTATAAGGTATATAGTCTTTAATAACAGAAATATATTCCTTTAATGCAATAAGTTTGTATGGCTATATTTCACTAACTAGAATAGTCTGCATGTAAAAAAAGAACTTGATGATCCACATATGATGTGACTATTCTTGTATACATATATGTATCTAAAGATTTATGAATATTTATGTTCATTGGTTCATGCATGCATGGATGAACATGTGTATATAAATATGAATTTCTGGTTATTAGCCATATTCAGCATTTAATTGATAAAAATACACTATATGATCAGGCACTGAATGGATATATATCAGCAAAGTTATCATATACTGCTGGATAGCAGACAATATTTTAAACTATCTCAAACAAAATTAGATGAATAAAATAGGAAAATAATATAATCAATGAAATAGTTAAATCAAAGTCATGTAGAATGCTTTGATCTTATGAATCTGTTCCATTAAATTTTGCTTTCCGATTTCTGTAGGAATAATTCTACACATAAAATCAAGGTTTCAATTCTTTTCTTCTTTCTTAGACGATTGTTTAGTAGGAGTAATACAATTATGTCAAGATATAATACTTACGCTCTGATTTGTGAAGGGTGTCATTAAAAGTAAGAAATATCAAAGGTAAGTAATACGTTATGACTCATTGAAAGGGTAATTTAGGAGAAAAAAAGGATATAATATGATGTAGGGTTCGAAAGGAGGGCTTAGTATCTACTTTACTTGTCAGCTGTAACATTCATAAGAAGAGAAATGTATACATTTAAAGCTTTCAGTCACTTATAGATGCCACTATTTCACGAAAAAGAATAGTCTGCATGAAAAAAAAGAACTTGATGACACACATATGATGTGCCAATACATCTATATATGTATTTTTCCAACGATTAATGAATCTTTATGTGCATACGTCTATGGCTAAGTGAATAAAAATGATTTGGGGTATTAATTTCTGGTGATTAGTCATTTTCAGTCTGTGAGTGATGAAAATATACAATTCATTTAGGCACTGAATTGATATACATCAAAAGGTCATAAAATACTGCTGGATAAACTTCAATCAATGCCATTATTTCAAACAGAATTAGAAGACTAAAGCAAGCAACTGAATATTGGATATATATGCTGGTCCAGACTCGGAGTAATGACAAAATAAATAATTCAATACTGATAATATTCTATTGGATTTGGAGGATAATGTTGTCAGGACATTTTCACAAAATGACAATAATTGAAGAAGAGACACTGATCTTAAATTATTACATAAGAAGAATAATGTATGAAACAGATAATGCCACAGGTTTGAAAATAAAATAAACGGAATATAAATATCAAAGATATTGTATAATGCATTAATCATCTCTTTTCCATGAATTTAGAGAAATTATTGAAGAGTAAGGTTATGACTGTTTTCTATTTGAAATGTTTCCCATTACATTTACTCCCTGTTTCTTAATGGATTTTTTAGCTCATAAAATAAGATTTTGTACTAATTTCTTCCATCTATTAAATGACTCTTTAGAGAACATAATACAATCATATAAAGAGTCCATCCTTTCCATCTGTTTTGTGTAAGATGTCATGGAAATAAAAGAAATATTAAAAGTCAGTATGAAACAGGTCATTGAAATGCTTATTGTTGTTATTGTAGGGTTCAATGCCATTTATCAGCACACAATAGGCTTTACATGGCAGCCAGTATTAATGGTGGAGGAAGAAGCCATAAAAATCACTGGATAGAGAATATGATCAACAATATCCTACTGGCAACATTTTTCACACACCCAAATTGGCAGACTCTGAGACTTGAACCCATGCAGAGAGAGGTGATAAATAGCAGTGATCCATAACAGAGCGCTTTTGACAACTCAGTGACTCTGGGCTCTACATTCAAAGGGTAATAGAGAGGAAGACAATGATATAGTATGATGTGGGGCTCCAATGTTTAGCATTGTATCAACTTTACTTATCAGGTATATGGTCTATAACAACAGAAATATATTCCATTAATGCAATTAGATTCTATTGCTATATTTCACTAACTAGAATAGTCTGCATGTAAAATAAAGAACTTGATTACGCACATATGATGTGACTATACTTGTATACATATGTTTATCTAAAGATTTATGAATATTTATGTGCATACGTTCATGCATGCATGGATAAACATGTGTATATAAAGATGAATTTCTGGTTATTAGTCATATTCAGCATGTAATTGATAAAATACACTATATGATCCGGCACTGAATGGATATATATTAACAAAGTTATAATATACTGCTGGATAGCAGTCAATATTTTAAACTACCTCTTAGATGAATAAAATGGGAAAACAATATAAACAATGAAATATTTAAATCAAAGTCATGTAGTATGCTTTGATCTGATGAATTTGTTCCATTAATGTTTCCTTTTCGATTTTCTCAGGAATAATTCTGCACTAAAAATCAACCATTCTACTCTTTTCTTCTGTCTTAGATGATTGTTTAGTAGAAGTATTACTATTATATCAAGAGATAATACTTACGCTCTGTTTTGTGAAGGGTGTCATGAAAAAGAAGAAATATCAAAGATCAGTAATACGATATGACTCATTGAAATGGTAATGGAGGAGATCACAAGGATATAACATGATGTAGTGTTCGAAAGGAGAGATTAGTATCAACTTTACTTGTCAGCTGTAACATCCATCAGAACAGAAGTATATTCATTTAATACAATAATTCAGTTATGGATGGCAGTATTTCACTAAAACGAATAGTCTGCATGAAAAAAAGAACTTGATGACACACATATGATGTGCCAATACTTTTATACATGTATGTATCTAGAGATCAAGGAATCTTTATGTACATACGTAATTGTCTCCATGGATGAAACATTGAATTGGGGTATTAATTTTAGTTTATAAGTCATCGTCAGTCTGTGAGTGATGAAAATATACAATTCATTTAGGCACTGAATTAATACACATCAAAAGGTCATAAAATACTGCTGGATAAACTTCAATCAATGACATGATTTCAAACAGAATTAGAAGACTAAAGCAAGCAACTGAACATTGTATATATATACATATATGTTGGTCAAGCCTCAGAGTAATGACAAAATAACTAATTCAATACTGATGAGATTCCAATGGATTTGGAGGATAATTTTATCAGGACATATTCACAAAATGACAAATCTTACAGAAAAGACACTAATGTTAAATTGTTGCATTAGAACAACAATGTATGAACCAGATATTGCCACATAAACGAAAATAAAATAAACGGAATATTATTATCAGAGATATGTATAAGGCATTAATCATCTGTGTTCCATGAAATTATAGAAGTTATTGAAGAGTCAAGTTATGACTGTTTTCTGTTTTAATTTTTTCTCTCTGTGTCCCAAGGAATAGTTTTGCACATAAAATAAGATTTTGTACTAATATCTTCCGTCGCTTAAATAACTCTATAGAGAACATAATACAATCATATAAAGAGTCCATTCGTTCCATCTGTTTTGGAAAAGATGTCATGGAAATAAAAGAAATATTAAAAGTCAATATGAAACAGGTCATTCAAAGGCTTATTGATGTTATTGTACGGTTCAACGCCATGTTTCAGCACACAATAGGTTTTACATGGTAACAAGTATTTATGGTGGAGGAAGAATCCAGAAAAGTCCCTGGAAAGAAACACTGACCAACAAGAACCTACTGGAAACATTTCTCACACACCCAAATTGGCAGACTCTGAGACTTAAACCCATTCAGAGAGAGGTGAGATAGCAGTGATCCATAACAGAGCGCTTTTGACAACTCAATGACTCTGGGCTCCACATTCAAAGGGTAATAGAGAGGAACATAATGATATAGTATGCTGTGGGGTTCCAATGTTTGGAATAGTATCAAGTTTACTTATCAGGTATATAGTCTTTAATAACAGAAATATATTCCTTTAATGCAATAAGTTTGTATGGCTATATTTCAATAACTAGAATAGTCTGCATGTAAAATAAAGAACCTGATGACCCACATATGATGTGACTATACTTGTATACATATATGTATCTAAAGATTTATGAATATTTATGTGCATACTTTCATGCATGCATGGATGAACATGTGTATATAAATATGAATTTCTGGTTATTAGACATATTCAGCATGTAATTGATAAAAATACACTATATGATCAGGAACTGAATGGATATATATCAGCAAAGATATAATATCCTACTGGATAGCAGACAATATTTTAAACTACCTCAAACAAAATTAGATGAATAAAATAGGAAAATAATATAAACAATAAAAAAGTTAAATCAAAGTCATGTAGAATGCTTCGATCTTATGAATCTGTTCCATTAATGTTTCCTTTCCGATTTCCTTAGGAATAATTCTGCACTAAAAATCAAACTTACTACTAATTTCTTCTGTCTTAGATGATTGTTTAGTAGAAGTAATACTATTATATCAAGTGATAGTACTTACGCTCTGTTTTGTGAAAGGTGTCATGAAAAAGAAGAAATATCAAAAATAAGTAATACGATATGACTCATTGGAAGGATAATGGAGGAGAACACAAGTAATCGAAGGGAGTGCTTAGTATCAACTTTACTTGTCAGATGTAACATCCATAAGAACAGAAGAATGTACATTTAAAGCATTCAGTCAGTTATGGATGTCACTATTTCACTAAAACGAATGGTCAGCTTCAAAAATAAAGAACTTGATGACACACATATGATGTGCAAATACTTCTATATATATGTATTTATCTAACAATTAATGAATCTTTATTTCCATACGTATTAGTCTGCGTGAATAAAAAAATGAATTGGGGTATGAATTTCTGGTTATTAGTCATCTTCAGTCTCTTAGTGATGAAAATGTACAATTCATTTTTGCACTGAATTGATATGCATCAAAAGGTCAAAAAATACTGCTGGAGAAACTTCAATCAATGACATTATTTCAAACAGAATTAGAAGACTAAAGCAAGCAACTGAACATTGGATATACATGTTGGTCCAGAAACGGTGTAATGACAAAATAAATTATTCAATACTAATGAGATTCCATTGGATTTGGAGAATAATGTTGTCAGGACATATTCACAAAATGACAATAATTGAAGAAGAGACACTGATCTTAAATTATTACATAAGACGAATAATGTATGAAACAGATAATGCCACAGGATTGAAAATAAAATAAACGGAATATTAATATCAAAGATATGTATAATGCATTAATCATCTCTTTTCCATGAATTTAGAGAAGTTATTGAAGAGTAAGGTTATGACTGTTTTCTATTTGAAATGTTTCCTATTACATTTACTCCCTGTTTTTTAATGGATTTTTTAGCACATAAAATAAGATATTGGACTAATTTCTTCCATCTATTAAATGACTCTTTAGAGAACATAATACAATCATATAAAGAGTCCATCCTTTCCATCTGTTTTGTGTAAGATGTCATGGAAATAAAAGAAATATTAAAAGTCAATATGAAACAGGTCATTGAAATGCTTATTGTTGTTATTGTAGGGTTCAATGCCATTTATCAGCACACAATAGGCTTTACATTTCAGCCAGTATTAATGGTGGAGGAAGAAGCAAGAAAAATCCCTGGATAGAGACAATGACCAATAATATCCTACTGGCAACATTTCTGACACATCCAAATTGGCAGACTCTGAGACTTGAACCCATGCAGAGAGAGGTGATAAATAGCAGTGATTCCTAACAGAGCGCTTTGGAAAACTCTGTCACTCTGGGCTCCACATTCAAAGGGTAATAGAGAGGAACATAATGATATAGTATGCTGTGGGGCTCCAATGTTTAGCATAGTATCAAGTTTACTTATAAGGTATATAGTCTTTAATAACAGAAATATTTTCCTTTAATGCAATAAGTTTGTATGGCTATATGTCACTAACTAGAATAGTATGCATGTAAAATAAGGAACTTAATGACCCACATATGATGTGACTATTCTTGTATACATATATGTATCTAAAGATTTATGAATATTTATGTTCATTGGTTCATGCATGTATGGATGAACATGTGTATATAAATATGAATTTCTGGTTATTAGCCATATTCAGCATTTAATTGATAAAAATACACTATATGATCAGGCACTGAATGGATATATATCAGCAAAGTTATCATATACTGCTGGATAGCAGACAATATTTTAAACTACCTCAAACAAAATTAGATGAATAAAATAGGAAAATAATATAATCAATGAAATAGTTAAATCAAAGTCATGTAGAATACTTTGATCTTATGAATCTGTTCCATTAATGTTTCCTTTCCGATTTCTGTAGGAATAATTATACACATAAAATCAAGGTTTCAATTCTTTTCTTCTTTCTTAGACGATTGTTTAGTAGGAGTAATACAATTATGTCAAGATATAATACTTACGCTCTGATTTGTGAAGGGTGTCATAAAAAGTAAAAAATATCAAAGGTAAGTAATACGTTATCACTCATTGAAAGGGTAATTTAGGAGAACAAAAGGATATAATATGATGTAGGGTTCGAAAGGAGGGCTTAGTATCTACTTTAATTGTCAGCTGTAACATCCATAAGAAGAGAAATGTATACATTTAAAGCTTTCAGGCACTTATGGATGCCACTATTTCACGAAAAAGAATAGTCTGCATGAAAAATAAAGAACTTGATGACACACACATGATGTGTAAATACATCTATATATGTATTTTTCCAACGATTAATGAATTTTTATGTGCATACGTCCATGGCTGAGTGAATAAAAATGATTTGGGGTATGAATTTCTGGTTATTAGTCATCTTCAGTCTGTGAGTGATGAAAATATAGAATTCATTTAGGCACTGAATTGATATACATCAAAAGGTCATAAAATACTGCTGGATAAACTTCAATCAATGCCATTATTTCAAACGGAATTAGAAGACTAAAGCAAGCAACTGAATATTGGATATATATGTTGGTGCAGACTCGGAGGAATGACAAAATAAATAATTCAAAACTGATAATATTCCATTGGATTTGGAGGATAATGTTGTCAGGACATATTCACAAAATGACAATAATTGAAGAAGAGACACTGATCTTAAATTATTACATAAGAAGAATAATGTATGAAACAGATAATGCCACAGGTTTGAAAATAAAATAAACGGAATATTAATATCAAAGATATGTAAAATGCATTAATCATCTCTTTTCCATGAATTTAGAGAAATTATTGAAGAGTAAGGTTATGACTGTTTTCTATTTGAAATGTTTCCTATGACATTTACTCACTGTTTCCTAATGGATTTTTTAGCACATAAAATAAGATTTTGGACTAATTTCTTCCATCTATTAAATGACTCTTTAGAGAACATAATACAATCATATAAAGAGTCCATCCTTTCCATCTGTTTTGTGTAAGATGTCATGGAAATAAAAGAAAAATTAAAAGTCAATATGAAACAGGTCATTGAAATGCTTATTGTTGTTATTGTAGGGTTCAATGCCATTTATCAGCACACAATAGGCTTTACATTTCAGCCAGTATTAATGGTGGAGGAAGAAGCCATAAAAATCCCTGGATAGAGACAATGACCAACAATATCCTACTGGCAACATTTTTCACACACCCAAATTGGCAGACTCTGAGACTTGAACCCATGCAGAGAGAGGTGATAAATAGCAGTGATCCATAACAGAGCGCTTTTGACAACTCAGTGACTCTGGGCTCTACATTCAAAGGGTAATAGAGAGGAAGACAATGATATAGTATGCTGTGGGGCTCCAATGTTTAGCATTGTATCAACTTTACTTATCAGGTATATGGTCTATAACAACAGAAATATATTCCATTAATGCAATTAGATTCTATTGCTATATTTCACTAACTAGAATAGTCTGCATGTAAAATAAAGAACTTGATTACGCACATATGATGTGACTATACTTGTATACATATATTTATCTAAAGATTTATGAATATTTATGTGCATACGTTCATGCATGCATGGATGAACATGTGTATATAAAGATTAATTTCTGGTTATTAGTCATAATCAGCATGTAATTGATAAAATACAATAGATGATCAGGCAGCGAATGGATATATTTTAACAAAGTTATAATATACTGCTGGATAGCAGTCAATATTTTAAACTACCTCTTAGATGAATAAAATGGGAAAATAATATAAACAATGAAATATTTAAATCAAAGTTATGTAGTATGCTTCGATCTGATGAATTTGTTCCATTAATGTTTCCTTTTCGATTTTCTTAGGAATAATTCTGCACTAAAAATCAAACAATCTACTCTTTTCGTCTGTCTTAGATGATTGTTTAGTAGAAGTATTACTATTATATCAAGAGATAATACTTACGCTCTGTTTTGTGAAGGGTATCATGAAAAAGAAGAAATATCAAAGATCAGTAATACGATATGACTCATTGAAATGGTAATGGAGGAGATCACAAGGATATAACATGATGTAGTGTTCGAGAGGAGAGATTAGTATCAACTTTACTTGTCAGCTGTAACATCCATCAGAACAGAAGTATATACATTTAATACATTCATCCAGTTATGGATGGCAGTATTTCACTAAAAAGAATAGTCTGCATGAAAAAACGAACTTGATGACACACATATGATGTGCCAATACTTTTATACATGTATGTATCTAGAGATCAAGGAATCTTTATGTACATACGTAATTGTCTCCATGGATGAAACATTGAATTGGGGAATTAATTTTAGGTTATTAGTCATCTTCAGTCTGTGAGTGATGAAAATATACAATTCATTTAGGCACTGAATTGATATACATCAAAAGGTCATAAAATACTGCTGGATAAACTTCAATCAATGACATGATTTCAAACAGAATTAGAAGACTAAAGCAAGCAACTGAACATTATATATATATGTTGGTCAAGACTCGGAGTAATGACAAAATAACTAATTCAATACATATTAGATTCCATTGGATTTGGAGGATAATTTTATCAGGACATATTCACAAAATGACAAATCTTACAGAAAAGACACTAATGTTAAATTGTTGCATAAGAACAACAATGTATGAACCAGATATTGCCACATAAATGAAAATAAAATAAACGGAATATTATTATCAAAAATATGTATAAGGCATTAATCATCTGTGTTCCATGAAATTATAGAAGTTATTGAAGAGTCAGGTTATGACTGTTTTCTGTTTTAATTTTTTCTCTCTGTGTCCCAAGAAATATTTTTGCACATAAAATAAGATTTTGTACTAATATCTTCCATCGCTTAAATAACTCTATAGAGAACATAATACAATCATATAAAGAGTCCATTCGTTCCATCTGTTTTGGAAAAGATGTCATGGAAATAAAAGAAATATTAAAAGTCAATATGAAACAGGTCATTGAAAGGCTTATTGTTGTTATTGAACGGTTCTACGCCATGTTTCAGCACACAATAGGTTTTACATGGTAACAAGTATTTATGGTGGAGGAAGAATCCAGAAAAGTCCCTGGAAAGAAACACTGACCAACAAGAACCTACTGCAACATTTCTCACACACCCAAATTGGCAGACTCTGAGACTTGAACCCATTCAGAGAGAGGTGAGATAGCAGTGATCCATAACAGAGCGCTTTTGACAACTCAATGACTCTGGGCTCCACATTCAAAGGGTAATAGAGAGGAACATAATGATATAGTATGCTGTGGGGCTCCAATGTTTAGCATAGTATCAAGTATACGTATCAGGCATATAGTCTTTAATAACATAAATATATTCCTTTAATGCAATAAGTTTGTATGGCTATATTTCAATAACTAGAATAGTCTGCATGTAAAATAAAGAACCTGATGACCCACATATGATGTGACTATACTTGTATACATATATGTATCTAAAGATTTATGAATATTTATGTGCATACGTTCATGCATGCATGGATGAACATGTGTATAAAAATATGAATTTCTGGTTATTAGACATATTCAGCATGCAATTGATAAAATACACTATATCATCAGGCACTGGATGGATATACATCAGCAAAGATATAATATTCTGCTGGATAGCAGACAATATTTAAAACTACCTCAAACAAAATTAGATGAATAAAATAGGAAAATAATATAAACAATGAAATAGTTAAATCAACGTCATGTAGAATGCTTTGAAATATAGAATCTGTTCCATTAATGTTTTCTTTCCGATTTCCTTAGGAATAATTCTGCACTAAAAATCAAACATTCTACTTTTTTCGTCTGTCTTAGATGATTGTTTAGTAGAAGTATTACTATTATATCAAGAGATAATACTTACGCTCTGTTTTGTGAAGGGTGTCATGAAAAAGAAGAAATATGAAAAATAAGTAATACGATATGACTCATTGAAAGGGTAATAGAGGAGAACACAAGTATATAGTATGATGTAGGGTTCGAAGGGAGGGCTTAGTATCAACTTTACTTGTCAGCTGTAACATCCATAATAACACAAGAAAATACATTTAAAGCATTCAGTCAGTTATGGATGTCACTATTTCACTAAAACGAATGGTCTGCTTGAAAAATAAAGATATTGATGACACACATATGATGTGCAAATACTTCTATATATATGTATTCATCTAACAATTAATGAATCTTTATGTCCATATGTAATAGTCTGCGTGGATAAAAAAATGAATTGGGGGACGAATTTCTGGTTATTAGTCATCTTCAGTCTGTGAGTGATGAAAATATACAATTCATTTTTGCACTGAATTGATATACATCAAAAGGTAGTAAAATACTGCTGGAGAAACTTTAATCAATGACATTATGTCAAACAGAATTAAAAGACTAAAGCAAGCAACTGAACATTGGATATATATGTTGGTCCAGACTCGGAGTAATGACAAAATAACTAATTCAATACTGATGAGATTCCATTGGATTTGGAGGATAATGTTGTCAGGACATATTCACAAAATGACAATAATTAAAGAAAAGACACTGATCTTAAATTATTACATAAGAAGAATAATGTATGAAACAGATGACGCCACAGGATTGAAAATAAAATAAACGGAATATTAATATCAAAGATATGTATAATGCATTAATCATCTCTTTTAACTGAATTTAGAGAAGTTATTGAAGAGTAAGGTTATGACTGTTTTCTATTTGAAATGTTTCCTATTATATTTACTAGCT
Organism: Unio delphinus; assembly: GCA_029339505.1. Lineage (NCBI taxonomy): Eukaryota > Metazoa > Mollusca > Bivalvia > Unionida > Unionidae > Unio > Unio delphinus. Next base: position 12,285,063 of record JAQISU010001235.1, read on the forward strand.
GTTTCGTAAGGGATTTGTTTGCACATAAAATAAGATTTTGTACTAATTTCTTCCATCTATTAAATGACTCTTTAGAGAACATAATACAATCATATAAAGAGTCCATTCTTTCCATTTGTTCTGTGTAAGATGTCATGGAAATAAAAGAAATATTAAAAGTCAATATGAAACAGGTCAGTGACATGTTTATTGTTGTTATTGTAGGGTTCAATGCCATTTATCAGCACACAATAGGCTTTACATGGCAGCCAGTATTAATGGTGGAGGAAGAAGCCATAAAAATCCCTGGATAGAGACAATGACCAATAATATCCTACTGGCAACATTTCTGACACATCCAAATTGGCAGACTCTGAGACTTGAACCCATGCAGAGAGAGGTGATAAATAGCAGTGATTCCTAACAGAGCGCTTTGGACAACTCTGTCACTCTGGGCTCCAGATTCAAAGGGTAATAGAGAGGAACATAATGATATAGTATGCTGTGGGGCTCCAATATTTAGCATAGTATCAAGTTTACTTATAAGGTATATAGTCTTTAATAACAGAAATATATTCCTTTAATGCAATAAGTTTGTATGGCTATATGTCACTAACTAGAATAGTCTGCATGTAAAAAAAAGAACTTGATGATCCACATATGATGTGACTATTCTTGTATACATATATGTATCTAAAGATTTATGAATATTTATGTTCATTGGTTCATGCATGCATGGATGAACATGTGTATATAAATATGAATTTCTGGTTATTAGCCATATTCAGCATTTAATTGATAAAAATACACTATATGATCAGGCACTGAATGGATATATATCAGCAAAGTTATCATATACTGCTGGATAGCAGACAATATTTTAAACTACCTCAAACAAAATTAGATGAATAAAATAGGAAAATAATATAATCAATGAAATAGTTAAATCAAAGTCATGTAGAATACTTTGATCTTATGAATCTGTTCCATTAATGTTTCCTTTCCGATTTCTGTAGGAATAATTCTACACATAAAATCAAGGTTTCAATTCTTTTCTTCTTTCTTAGACGATTGTTTAGTAGGAGTAATACAATTATGTCAAGATATAATACTTACGCTCTGATTTGTGAAGGGTGTCATAAAAAGTAAAAAATATCAAAGGTAAGTAATACGTTATCACTCATTGAAAGGGTAATTTAGGAGAACAAAAGGATATAATATGATGCAGGGTTCGAAAGGAGGGCTTAGTATCTACTTTAATTGTCAGCTGTAACATCCATAAGAAGAGAAATGTATACATTTAAAGCTTTCAGTCACTTACGGATGCAAGTATTTCAAGAAAAAGAATAGTCTGCATGAAAAATAAAGAACTTGATGACACACACATGATGTGCAAATACATCTATATATGTATTTTTTCAACGATTAATGAATCTTTATGTGCATACGTCCATGGCTGAGTGAATAAAAATGATTTGGGGTATGAATTTCTGGTTATTAGTCATCTTCAGTCTGTGAGTGATGAAAATATACAATTCATTTAGGCACTGAATTGATATACATCAAAAGGTCATAAAATACTGCTGGATAAACTTCAATCAATGCCATTATTTCAAACAGAATTAGAAGACTAAAGCAAGCAACTGAACATTGGATATATATGTTGGTCCAGACTCGGAGTAATGAAAAAATAAATAATTCAATACTGATGAGATTCCAATGGATTTGGAGGATAATGTTGTCAGGACATATTCACAAAATGACAATAATTGAAGAAGAGACACTGATCTTAAATTATTACATAAGAAGAATAATGTATGAAACAGATAATGCCACAGGTTTGAAAATAAAATAAACGGAATATTAATATCAAAGATATGTAAAATGCATTAATCATCTCTTTTCCATGAATTTAGAGAAATTATTGAAGAGTAAGGTTATGACTGTTTTCTATTTGAAATGTTTCCTATTACATTTACTCACTGTTTCCTAATGGATTTTTTAGCACATAAAATAAGATTTTGGATTAATTTCCTCCATCTATTAAATGACTCTTTAGAGAACATAATACAATCATATAAAGAGTCCATCCTTTCCATCTGTTTTGTGTAAGATGTCATGGAAATAAAAGAAAAATTAAAAGTCAGTATGAAACAGGTCATTGAAATGCTTATTATTGTTATTGTAGGGTTCAATGCCATTTATCAGCACACAATAGGCTTTACATTTCAGCCAGTATTAATGGTGGAGGAAGAAGCCATAAAAATCCCTGGATAGAGACAATGACCAACAATATCCTACTGGCAACATTTTTCACACACCCAAATTGGCAGACTCTGAGACTTGAACCCATGCAGAGAGAGGTGATAAATAGCAGTGATCCATAACAGAGCGCTTTTGACAACTCAGTGACTCTGGGCTCCACATTCAAAGGGTAATAGAGAGGAAGACAATGATATAGTATGCTGTGGGGCTCCAATGTTTAGCATTGTATCAACTTTACTTATCAGGTATATGGTCTATAACAACAGAAATATATTCCATTAATGCAATTAGATTCTATTGCTATATTTCACTAACTAGAATAGTCTGCATGTAAAATAAAGAACTTGATTACGCACATATGATGTGACTATACTTGTATACATATATTTATCTAAAGATTTATGAATATTTATGTGCATACGTTCATGCATGCATGGATGAACATGTGTATATAAAAATTAATTTCTGGTTAGTAGTCATATTCAGCATGTAATTGATAAAATACAATATATGATCAGGCAGCGAATGGATATATTTTAACAAAGTTATAATATACTGCTGGATAGCAGTCAATATTTTAAACTACCTCTTAGATGAACAAAATGGGAAAATAATATAAACAATGAAATATTTAAATCAAAGTTATGTAGTATGCTTTGATCTGATGAATTTGTTCCATTAATGTTTCCTTTTCGATTTTCTTAGGAATAATTCTGCACTTAAAATCAAACATTCTACTCTTTTCGTCTGTCTTAGATGATTGTTTAGTAGAAGTATTACTATTATATCAAGAGATAATACTTACGCTCTGTTTTGTGAAGGGTATCATGAAAAAGAAGAAATATCAAAGATCAGTAATACGATATGACTCATTGAAATGGTAATGGAGGAGATCACAAGGATATAACATGATGTAGTGTTCGAAAGGAGAGATTAGTATCAACTTTACTTGTCAGCTGTAACATCCATCAGAACAGAAGTATATACATTTAATACATTCATCCAGTTATGGATGGCAGTATTTCACTAAAAAGAATAGTCTGCATGAAAAAACGAACTTGATGACACACATATGATGTGCCAATACTTTTATACATGTATGTATCTAGAGATCAAGGAATCTTTATGTACATACGTAATTGTCTCCATGGATGAAACATTGAATTGGGGAATTAATTTTAGGTTATTAGTCATCGTCAGTCTGTGAGTGATGAAAATATACCATTCATTTAGGCACTGAATTAATACACATCAAAAGGTCATAAAATACTGCTGAATAAACTTCAATCAATGACATTATTTCAAACAGAATTAGAAGACTAAAGCAAGCAACTGAATATTGGATATATATACATATATGTTGGTCAAGACTCAGAGTAATGACAAAATAACTAATTCAATACATATTAGATTCCATTGGATTTGGAGGATAATTTTATCAGGACATATTCACAAAATGACAAATCTTACAGAAAAGACACTAATGTTAAATTGTTGCATAAGAACAACAATGTATGAACCAGATATTGCCACATAAATGAAAATAAAATAAACGGAATATTATTATCAAAAATATGTATAAGGCATTAATCATCTCTTTTCCATGAAATTATAGAAGTTATTGAAGAGTCAGGTTATGACTGTTTTCTGTTTTAATTTTTTCTCTCTGTGTCCCAAGGAATATTTTTGCACATAAAATAAGATTTTGTACTAATATCTTCCATCGCTTAAATAACTCTATAGAGAACATAATACAATCATATAAAGAGTCCATTCGTTCCATCTGTTTTGGAAAAGATGTCATGGAAATAAAAGAAATATTAAAAGTCAATATGAAACAGGTCATTGAAAGGCTTATTGTTGTTATTGAACGGTTCTACGCCATGTTTCAGCACACAATAGGTTTTACATGGTAACAAGTATTTATGGTGGAGGAAGAATCCAGAAAAGTCCCTGGAAAGAAACACTGACCAACAAGAACCTACTGCAACATTTCTCACACACCCAAATTGGCAGACTCTGAGACTTGAAACCATTCAGAGAGAGGTGAGATAGCAGTGATCCATAACAGAGCGCTTTTGACAACTCAATGACTCTGGGCTCCACATTCAAAGGGTAATGGAGAGGAACATAATGATATAGTATGCTGTGGGGCTCCAATGTTTAGCATAGTATCAAGTATACGTATCAGGCATATAGTCTTTAATAACAGAAATATATTCCTTTCATGCAATAAGTTTGTATGGCTATATTTCACTAACTAGAATAGCATGCATGTAAAATAAGGAACTTGATGACCCACATATGATGTGACTATTCTTGTATACATATATGTATCTAAATATTTATGAATATTTATGTTCATTGGTTCATGCATGCATGGATGAGCATGTGTATATCAATATGAATTTCTGGTTATTAGCCATATTCAGCATTTAATTGATAAAAATACACTATATGATCAGGCACTGAATGGATATATATCAGCAAAGTTATCATATACTGCTGGATAGCAGACAATATTTTAAACTACCTCAAACAAAATTAGATGAATAAAATAGGAAAATAATATAATCAATGAAATAGTTAAATCAAAGTCATGTAGAATACTTTGATCTTATGAATCTGTTCCATTAATGTTTCCTTTCCGATTTCTGTAGGAATAATTCTACACATAAAATCAAGGTTTCAATTCTTTTCTTCTTTCTTAGACGATTGTTTAGTAGGAGTAATACAATTATGTAAAGATATAATACTTACGCTCTGATTTGTGAAGGGTGTCATAAAAAGTAAGAAATATCAAAGGTAAGTAATACGTTATGACTCATTGAAAGGGTAATTTAGGAGAAAAAAAGGATATAATATGATGTAGGGTTCGAAAGGAGGGCTTAGTATCTACTTTACTTGTCAGCTGTAACATCCATAAGAAGAGAAATGTATACATTTAAAGCTTTCAGTCACTTATGGATGCCACTATTTCACGAAAAAGAATAGTCTGCATGAAAAAAAAAAGAACTTGATGACACACATATGATGTGCCAATACATCTATATATGTATTTTTCCAACGATTAATGAATCTTTATGTGCATACGTCTATGGCTGAGTGAATAAAAATGATTTGGGGTATGAATTTCTGGTGATTAGGCATCTTCAGTCTGTGAGTGATGAAAATATACAATTCATTTAGGCACTGAATTGATATACATCAAAAGGTCATACAATACTGCTGGATAAACTTCAATCAATGCCATTATTTCAAACAGAATTAGAAGACTAAAGCAAGCAACTGAATATTGGATATATATGTTGGTCCAGACTCGGAGTAATGACAAAATAAATAATTCAATACTGATAATATTCCATTGGATTTGGAGGATAATGTTGTCAGGACATATTCACAAAATGACAATAATTGAAGAAGAGACACTGGTCTTAAATTATTACATAAGAAGAATAATGTATGAAACAGATAATGCCACAGGTTTGAAAATAAAATAAACGGAATATAAATATCAAAGATATGTAAAATGCATTAATCATCTCTTTTCCATGAATTTAGAGAAATTATTGAAGAGTAAGGATATGACTGTTTTCTGTTTGAAATGTTTCCTATTACATTTACTCCCTGTTTCTTAATGAATTTTTTAGCACATAAAATAAGATTTTGGACTAATTTCTTCCATCTATTAAACGACTCTTTAGAGAACATAATACAATCATATAAAGAGTCCATTCTTTCCATTTGTTTTGTGTAAGATGTCATGGAAATAAAAGAAATATTAAAAGTCAATATGAAACAGGTCATTGAAATGCTTATTGTTGTTATTGTAGGCTTCAATGCCATTTATCAGCACACAATAGGCTTTACATGGCAGCCAGTATTAATGGTGGAGGAAGAAGCCATAAAAATCCATGGATATAGACAATGACCAACAATGTCCTATTGGCAACATTTTTTACACACCCAAATTGGCAGACTCTGAGACTTGAACCCATGCAGAGAGAGTTGATAAATAGCAGTAATCCATAACAGAGCGCTTTTGACAACTCAGTGACTCTGGGCTCCACATTCAAAGGGTAATAGAGAGGAAGACAATGATATAGTATGCTGTGGGGCTCCAATGTTTAGCATTGTATCAACTTTACTTATCAGGTATATGGTCTATAACAACAGAAATATATTCCATTAATGCAATTAGATTCTATTGCTATATTTCACTAACTAGAATAGTCTGCATGTAAAATAAAGAACTTGATTACGCACATATGATGTGACTATACTTGTATACATATATGTATCTAAAGATTTATGAATATTTATGTGCATACGTTCATGCATGCATGGATGAAGATGTGTATATAAATATGAATTTCTGGTTATTAGTCATATTCAGCATGTAATTGATAAAATACAATATATGATCAGGCCTTGAATGAATATATATTAACAAAGTTATAATATACTGCTAGATAGCAGTGTAAAAGAATTGTTACCGAGAGGATGGTGGATTAAATGAACAACACAAACAATATGTGAAAGAAAATATAAATTTATGAAATAAATTATTAATAAAAAAAATAATGATGTATCAACACAATAACTCATGCGCTCAACCCACAATTACACTCACAACTATTCACAATACATGAATAAATGAAATATCAATACAAAATAAAACACAGATATAAAGGGATCTCTTGGACTATGCACAGATCCAAGGAACCTTTACGAAAGTTATATTACCGCAAGTATAAATTACGATGAGAAACACAAAACATCAAACTATACTATCGCACGTATGGATTGCGACAACTAGCACGAACATATACATGTATTCAATCAAGTTGCTAGCTTTTATTGAGATCCATGCAATCCCTTGAAATACTATTGTGATCTGAAATAACCATGTAAATACAACAATGTATTGAATTGTACTACAATTGCAACACACATATGTGTCTCGACCCTGTATAACCGTAAGATTCACTAACAGTTGAATCGCCGCCCAGTTTCCCCGAAGACCTAGGGTTGACCAATACTTTTATCGGTCGTTTGCCCTTCACGGATCCACCACAGTTATACGTACAGACAGCATACAACATCTACTAGAACCAACGTTCCTCAATACCCTAGATGTAACCCCGGATGTTTACAACTTTAGACAGCTCCGACACTCGGACTTCTAGCTTTCCGGATATTTACACGTCACGACAGATGTAGACGGACAGACAATCTGACAGACAGACAGTCAGATACTTCAATTCGATTGCACAATAAATCAGCAACGATTTCAGCTACGATATCAGAGATGTTATCAGCCGACGTTATCAGAGATGTTTTCAGATGCGTTATCAGATGCGTTATCAACGATGTTATCAGATGCGCTATCAGACGTTATCAGACGTTATTAAACGTGCTATCAAATGCGCTATCAACGATGTTATCAGACGTTATCAGACGTTATCAAATGCGCTATAAGCTACAATAAAGAAACCAGACTAATATCAGTAGTCTCAAAAAATAATCTAAACCTTAGATCACGCTATTGCATTTAAAGTCTTATAGTGACTGGTAATTCCAAATATTCCACGTTTAAAATCTTCATTGCAATAAAGGCATCATTATATGAAATGATAAACTGAATAGAATTCTCAATAAAACGAAATATAAATTTAACACTCACCCCTTTGGCTGGAGATTGAAAGACGAGCTATCTATCCTGTGATTAGATACTTTAGGTCCCGTAATTATTATGAGAAATATTCCGCCTTATATACCCTCAAATAGGTGAGCAGAAATCACGGCAAGATTACCGTGCACTACGTGAAATAAATGTTCCGGATTTCACGTAATTCAAAATCAAGCACATGCAAATCGTTACACGCCGCTTACCTTGGGAAAAATCTTATTCACCCCAGGCAACGTATGTACGACGAAACAAAAAAAAAATTGGTGAAATTAGTTTGTACATCAAGAAGAAAAATAAATTAAATTTTCGCCTAATTCTGTGACGAGCAGTCAATATTTTAAACTACCTCTTAGATGAGTAAAATGGGAAAACAATATAAACAATGAAATATTTAAATTAAAGTCATGTAGTATGCTTTGATCTGATGAATTTGTTCCATTAATGTTTCCTTTTTGATTTCCTTAGGAATAATTCTGCACTAAAAATCAAACTTTCTACTCTTTTCTTCTGTCTTAGATGATTGTTTAGTTGAAGTATTACTATTATATCAAGAGATAATACTTACGCTCTGTTTTGTGAAGGGTGTCATGAAAAAGAAGAAATATCAAAGATCAGTAATACGATATGACTCATTGAAATGGTAATGGAGGAGATCACAAGGATATAACATGATGTAGTGTTCGAAAGGAGAGATTAGTATCAAGTTTACTTGTCAGCTGAAACATCCATAAGAACAGAATTATATACATTTAATGCATTCATCCAGTTATGGATGGCAGTATTTCACTAAAACGAATAGTCTGCATGAATAAAAGAACTTGCTGACACACATATGATGTGCCAATACTTTTAAACATGTATGTATCTAGAGGTAAAGGAATCTTTATGTACATACGTATTTGTCTCCATCGATGAAACATTGAATTGGGGTATAAATTTTAGGTTATTAGTCATCGTCAGTCTGTGAGTGATGAAAATATACAATTCATTTAGGCACTGAATTAATACACATCAAAAGGTCATAAAATAATGCTGGATACACTTCAATAAATGTCATGATTTCAAACAGAATTAGAAGACTAAAGCAAGCAACTGAACATTGTATATATATGTTGGTCAAGACTCGGAGTAATGACAAAATAACTAATTCAATACTGATGAGATTCCAATCGATTTGGAGCATAATTTTATCCGGACATATTCACAAAATGACAAATCTTACAGAAAAGACACTAATGTTAAATTGTTGCATTAGAACAACAATGTATGAACCAGATATTGAGACAGAAATGAAAATAAAATAAACGGAATATTATTATCACAGATATGTATAGCAGCAGAGAGGGTGAACAGACCACGTTTTCAAGCAAAAATAATGCTTCCTACGAAACCTTATTTTAACCGAAAAAAAAATAAGTCTCCATTTAGCAAACGGAGACTTTACGATTTTTTAATCAATTTTGGTCGCAACGATGTGGTCATCCACCCTCTTTGCTGCTGGAACTTTCAGTTCTGGTTAACAAAAATAATAAATGATTTCAACCGAAAATTTGATCGAGTCTTTAGGACGAAAATCCTTTGAAATTGCAAAGCAATTGAGGATTTCACAAACAAACTAATCGCTAACACCTCTTCTTGTAAATCAATCAGATTATTTGACTGGTCGGTGAGTTTGAAATTAATTCTCGTTAACGAATTATTATGGCATCGCATGTATACAGGATTAATTGGGTTTTCAATAATTAGGAATCCTGGAGGAGCTGTTGGTGCAAACGAATAAAGAATATATCCCTGCTGAGCTTAATTTGATTGCTCTAGATTAATTTGATAGCTTCCTTCAATTGCATCACATACTAAATTGAGCGCAATCATCGTTGAAATATTCACATTATGAGGGGCAATATGCCTACCGCCACCATCTGGATCATTATTATACCTGAAGAGGACAGCTGAATCTGATTTTTGTAGCGCCTTGATATCGGTTTTAACAATTCTTGCTAGTTCATCAGCGTTGTATTTGGAAAACTTGAAATTACGCAGATTGTCCTCTGTGATATTGTAATCGGTTAGGAATCGTTGTTTATTGTCGCTGTTGTCATTAATTATTGTTTGAATAATTAGTTCATAGATATATTTCATGTCAGATATAAGTTGATTTATTATTTCAACGTGTTTTTGCGATTTTGTTTTCCGTAGTTGTTCTAGTTGTGTGTCATATAATTGTTTAATCTCATTAAAATAACCACGGACGTCAGTTAGCGTAAATGAAATAGTAACAGATGAGTCGGTTGTTCTTTTAATGATAAAATCCCATTGCAATGTGTCTTTGTTGGTAAATATAAATCTATCGGCGATTCTTCCTTTTCTTATATCAGATAAATTATCTCGATAACTGGGATTGATTTTATGATATGATTGTATGTCCGTGGTTAAGTCGGTGGCGGATTTTTCCGGTGGTTTTTCAGGCCATCCTAACACTGTTCTTAACGAGCTGTTATATATATCTACAATGTATCCCTCTGTGCTTATTTCGATCGACGACGAGAGCGTCGGTTGATGAAGATTAATAGCTATTTTTGATTCTTTTCCAGTGATTGATTTTATTCTACGCTGAATTTCAGCATTGATTTGCTTAATTTGGTACGACCCAGTTGGTAACGAAACAGTTTCCCACTCTGGAGTACCATCGGGTTTATTCTTATACGAGAACACCAGTGCGATATTGGGTTGCTGACCACCAAATGCAACCGATCTGATATTAGGCCAGCTATGATATACTCGTAATTTTGCCAGCGCGATCTCGCGCACTGGAATCGGAGAAGGGAAGTTCACACTAAATTGTGGGGTTGTTGATGTTATTGATATCATGCTTGTTTGTACTGGGTTCGTGTTCTCCACTACTCGTTGAAGTAATTCCTGCGGTGTTGTCATTGTTATTATACTCATGATTTATTTTTAATTTTGATACCGCGGAGTCATAAATACTGACCATCATTGAGAATTCACAATTTGGTATGGTTGAGATTATTGAGATCATTTTGGTTTTTGGGTTCGTATTTTCTAATTCCATCGGTGTTGTCATTGTTATTATATTCATGTTGTTGCTCTAATTTTGATATCGCTGAACCAAAAATACTGACCATCGCTGAGAATTCACTATCTGATATAATTGTATTATCGAGTGACGACGATATCATCAGGGATAACTGCGAATATGCGGTTGATGCAATATGAAATTGAATTAAGTAATTCTGCAGTTTACTCTGGCTGCATGATAATATCTTTTTTGCTATCCCGGTTGATATACCCCCGATTGTAGCCACCGCAGAAATGCAAATTGGAACTACGACCGGGGCAATCATTGTAACCGATGCAAGCATTATTCCGGCGCCAGCGAGAACGCTTGACACCGAGTACATAGTAACATCAATTGCGGTGATTCTTCGTCGGTATTTTTTCATTTTTATTTGATACTCCTCAGTGTGGGTTTTGAGTCTATTTTGAAATTCTCTGACCTGATCATAGCGACATTGCGTTGATGAAATCATTGTTATTTTAAACCCGCTAGTGTTTTCAATTATTCGCCATCGTTAATGGGTTGGGATGTCGTAGGTATAGAGCTTCAGCCGGAAAAACTATGTACAAGTTCTAAACACCAGGTTATTTTTGTTCTAATGGTGGAGCTATTAACCGCGACGACATTAAAGTCTAGTTTGCGACCATCAAAAATAAACGTCGCGGTGCCACCAGAGTAGGTTTTGCCGTCTACGATCATATTAAATTGATCTACAGAGATCCCCGTTAGCCTGCAGATACCATCGATCCACGTATGCCCGATGATATCATCGAAAATCGATCCGCCCAAGGGACCGATGGACAGCGTAGTATCAACGTCTCTTGTCCAATCCATGGTTCCATGCTCGACCGTATACACGATATTTTTAACTTCAGTGTCTAGATGCGGAATCTTTATCTTTTCAAAATTTTCTTTAAGTTTAAGAAGATCGTCGGAAATATCGAGATAATTTACCCTGATTCTGGCAGGATCTATTGTTTTCCCCCTCTCCTCCTTGTTAGAAAAGAATGAAACCAGAAGTTCGTTGATTCTAATCCGTGCTTGGGTTTCAATATGGTTGTCGATATTAGAAAATTTCGTCGTGATATCTTGGAGGCTACTGCCCTCAAAGAACTTATTAACAATATCGCTGGTGTGCTTTTGTTCGTCAATAGCGCTTTTAATTTCAGCGAGAGTCATGCCTGTCAACGATGTGGTTTCAAACACAGGTGTTCTCCCTAGAAATCTATTAACGATGGTATTAAGTGTTGTTTGTCTCACCATAAACATATTAATATCTTTGAGAGTCATTGTAGATGCCGGGACGCCAAAGAAACTATTAGCGAGGTAGGCATTGTGAGTATGCTTGCCGATAAACTCGCTAATTTCAGCGAGAGTCATGCCAGCCACAAGCGGGGTTCCAAAAAACTTAACAATGACGTCGTTAGTGGGTTTTTGATCTTCTATTAGTTTAGAAATCTCGAGATAATTTGCCTTGATTTCTGAAGCAGTCATCATCCTTCCAGCTTCCTTGTTAGCGAAGAATGAATTCAACAAGTCTTTAATTTCAGCGAGAGTCATGCCAACCACAAGCGGGGTTCCAAAGAATTTATGTACGACATTTTTGCGAAAACTATTATAACCTCGTATAAGATCATTCAGCTCACTTTCGTTGGTAGCAATCGCGTCGGTGATCGTAGACACAAGTGCGCCTGGTTTAAGTTGTCCATCGTTGGAATACAGTGCAATAGAGTTTTCAGCGGCAGCGCGATGCCGTATCAAAATATCATTCACGGATATATTACTGCTTTTCAATTTACCTTGGCGATCTTGAAATACAACTAATTCGTTCGGGTCAACATCTATTAAATTTAACATCTCAGCGATTTCATCTTCAATTATTTTTTTTACATCCTCGATAGAACCCGCAGATGTTTCCTCGGTGGGTTCCAACATTGACAGAGATTGTCCCCAAATATCAATCATTATTGTTAGCGTAACTTGTGTTTTCAATTTATTGATCCTTGTAATTTCCCACTCGTGTATTCGTTTACAATAATATGAGGTGGTTTCCACGGAGATCCAAAGGATTTTAATGAAATCTCCGCGAGGACATCTAATACTTCACGGCCGCATATCGGTGGATCATTTAATTGTTGTGTTGGCAGCGTGGAATAAAAAATCGGAAACCCTTTGAGTTTCATCGAGGAATTTATATACCGCATAAACTCGCTTGGCGGAGCTAACCCATATGAATCGAAATAGACAATGCCACGTGGATCAATCGCGTATGCAACCCAGTGAGTTCCCGATCCGCTGCTGTTATCAAGATTGATGATACCGGTTTCAACGTTATTTGGTTTTCTCGGTAATTGATCTCTCATAAAAACCCCTCTGAAGTCTTTTATCGCTAGTTTTTTAGCAGCATCAATTAAATCAAAATTGGACATAGGAACCATAGGTTCGGAAATCGAAGATTTGTAAATCGAAGATTTTTCAACTAATAAACCGTTCCTGGTATTTTTCTTAGACCCGATCCGTTCACGGATTTGCCGCTGTACCATGAATACGGGGTTCCTGGTAGGTACAACCCCTTTCCCTTTTTTTTATATCCTTTCCCAGTTGCCTTTTTCAACGCCATCCCTGCTGCGGTCCCAACGGCTCCCAACGCTGCCGCCTTCACCACCGCTGGGGCAGCCGCTGCAATCAATGCTGGTATTGCGGCTAACAATGGAAATATACCACCTGATTTTATCATGTTCGCGACTGCAGCTTTCGAAAATTCGAAATGTTTTATTTGACGATCCGTTAATGATATTTTATGTGTACCTCCGGACATCTGCGCTGGTTTTAACGTTATTGTTGTTCCACATTCTTTAGCGGATTTTGATTTTAATTTCTTGACCTGACCATCAGTCAGCTTGACACTAACAACACTATATGGCATTTTATTGTAAAACACATTTATGCTTTCAATTGATCTAATTGGGGAAATCCTATGGATTTTACATTTACAGATTTTCCACTGGTGCATCAACGAGTCTCATTCGTCCGCCAGCCCCTTCTAACAACATTGATTTGTCGCTGAGAATAACAGCAACCGCTCTATAATCAACACCACCAGGATCTATACGAGCCCTAAAATGTATATCAACAACGGATTGCCTTGTTAAATCAAGATGTTCCAGTGAAAAGTAATAAATTGGATACAAGTTCTTAAAATCGAGCTGCGATATTTGCAAACCAGTATCAACATTTTGATCACGACCCATATATGACAGCATCCGATGATACACACGTGCTATTTGGTTGTTTCCGTAATTAAGCTGTATATCCTCAGATGGTTCTTGCTGTCCGTTTATTCTCAGTGAAACCTCACTTACCCCTAACCGATCAAATATCATATGACTGCTTTCTTGGGAACCTAATCGATTCCGATTCTGCAGCGCTATAAATATATGACGTGGAGCTGAAACGCCTTGTTTTGATGCCAGGTGCCATGTAAATGTACCATTAACATTATCCTCTTTAGCATCAGTCGTTGTTGTTAGCCAACTTAGCAATGATTTACCACCGGTTTCCATAAATGAAAGTAGCCGCTCTTCCGTGGTAATTGATGGAGTCATTACTGGCATCCATAATACTATTTTACTCAAAACAACTTTACCTTCATCGGCACCAGTACGCCAAATTGCATCATTGTCATTGCCTTTTCGCACTAATGCGATTGTGTGTTTGGCTCCATAGATGACTTTTCTTACATTTCTGCAGAATCCAAATATATGATGGAGTGGAATCACACATGAAAAATATCGCTGCTGTTCTTGCAATGCTAATTTTCGTGTTGCAAATCCTAAATTGAAATTACCATTAACGCCTCCAAGAATATCAAACGCAGCTCCGGGTCTAGCTCGACGTTCTGGATTAGTTGCTTCTCGTTGATTATCAACTGAAGTGTCTTGCGGTGTTAACACTTTAATGTATTGAAGGTGGTAAGCGTTATCAGAGGTATCCTTTGCAAACATCATAGATGAACCAGCCGATCTTGTATAATCATCGGAGTATCTTGCTAGTCCGATTATTGTTGTTACAACATCAACCTCGCGGTCTATTGATTCAATTTCTTTTCCATCAATGATATATCTTGCACTTTCAAATAACGCCATTATACCATTGTTGACGAAACCAACTCGGATATTTGAATCATTTGCATATGGGGTATCAGCGGCAACATTTGTTACAAGTTTTCCTTCTACTTCAATAAATGCTTCACATGGTAAAAAGTATTTACTGGTATCATGAACTTGAAGTTCAATTCGCGATCGTAGGTCGGGTTGTATTGCATGATAGGAATAGTATTGATAATCGCGGACGGAATCATCTTTGCGCACTGGGGCTTCCATATCTAACGCGGGATCAGCTGTTCGTTTAAACATTTATAACATTACTAGCGTTTTCAATTGTGAAACTCGAAGAGTTTAACGCTAGCGTTTTAATTCTTTATAATCATCGTCGTTGAAAATTCTTCGAATTTCTTTTTTGTTTCAAACCACTTCCTGCTATCGCGTTCATGATAGCGCTATCTGTTACCGGTGAAGCTGTCAATTGTGACGAAGTCAATTGCGCTAGTTTTTCTTCCACTGCGTTATTTATTACTTTGCTGATTTTTGCAGGCATCACTGTAGTTGATGGCAGCACTGGTGGTTTCACCACTGACGAAGTCATTCCTGGTTTCTTTCGCACCAATGATGCTATTTTATCTTTCGCGGCAGAAAATGTCTTTCCGGCAAGATTTCCAACGAAATTGATTCCCTTATCACGGATAGCATCAATGGCTTTCATTGATAATTGTTTAGCTAACGGCGCCACCTTGGGAGCCATTCTTGTAAATAACCACGCAACGGTATTGCCGAAACTATCTCCGTAATATGCTCTATAAACAGGCAATCGTGAGTTCACCACGTTGACGCTTACTGGTTTATCATGGTTGTAGTGTATAATCATCTTGTTATAAAACTAGTAGTTTTTCAATTAATGATCAATCGCTTACATCCATAAGATTTTCATCATCAATGACGTTGTCATCGTTGTGATTTTCAACTAATTCAGCAATAAGTTCTCGATATACATCAATGTCCATGATACCGCCGGCAAATAATCGTCTACAGATATCAGCGGCCTCGTTAATTATCTCGACGGAGTTATTTCCGGCTCGTTTCCCTCCGATGAGAACCTCTAACCGTGATATATCACTGAGAATGTTACCAGGGCATGTCACGGTAGAGTCAAAGACATCCTTTGGATTTTTAATTGAATATCCTTTTCCGCTTGTTTTCTTAGAACCGGCTTCTGCTTTTATGTCTATTTGTTCCGGGATTGGATCCTCCATATAAGGTGGTGGTTGTAGACCGCCTTTAACCACAGCTAGAAAGTTATTATAACCAGGGTGCTGCAACGCTGAGATTTTATCCCCGCCGTGTTTCGCTAAATATATTTTTGATGCCCAAGTGTCTTTGCTTTTTATAAAACTTTTAAACTCGTCCTTTAAAAAATTCTCTCTCTTACCCTTTGGAAAATTTTCTCTAGCAAAATCAGCTAATTCGTAATCCGTACCGAGTTTTTCAATTTCATTTAATGCTGCGACTGTAAATATATTCTCAGGTGAATAGTCTCTTCCTGCAGCTGCTTCTTCGCGTTCTTCAATTTCGCGTTGAGTTTTTATATCACTGGATAACTGTTGTATCCCTGCGCGTGTTTGTCCGGTCTCTGCTGCTATCTTTTCAAGCACACCAAGAACAGGCACTTCTCGTCGCTTGCCTTCCTTAGGAATATCTCCGTATATTGCTCGTTCAGTTGCTGTTTTCACATCTTTGGTCGCACTTGTTATCGGAGTAAACAGTTGTTCACTTGACACAGAAAAGTCAGTCTGCGCTTGTTGTCGTTGTTGAAGTTTCTCGCGAAGTCTGTCTCGAACCGGTATAAACTTTTTAATTGCTGCTAGCCGCTCTCGGGCTAATTTAGTTGTAAGCGATTCACCAACCATAAATTGTTTATGAACTAAATTTTCAAATGTAAAACTATCACAATTAAAAGCTTAGTTATTAAATAACTTAGTTATTAAATAATGTACCATCAAGCTAACGTATTCATCTTCGACAGGGTTAAACTGTACGACGCTATCCGCGAGTGTTTCAGAAATAACATCGCTGGGGATTTCAGAATTGTAATATCTGAGAATGGCGATGAACGATTTGTGTTAACCACGCGGCAACAAGAACAACTACGTGAAAATGGAGGCGTCGCGGTGATTACTTGCTACTACAACCAGATCATCCATTATGCACATAACTGCATGGGCAAGTCCAGACTGATGAGTATCCTTTCAGGAGAAAATCCTATGTAACTTGTGTAACAAGTGTTACAAAAAACGCTAAAAAAAAAATAAATAAATTATTTAAATTATTTACGAAAGCCTATTATTTTTTTTTTTAGTAACACCCACGTGGTTAAGATACTGGTTTTTCCTCGTTTAACATTTTTCTAAGATCACGAACTTTAGAACCGATTTCAGCTCGTTTTTGATATTCTTGGCCAAGCTTTTGACGTATTGCTTCAACGGTGCTAAATAGCGTTATGAATAAATTAATGTCGTTACCGTACAAACAAGCATTGATGGATTTTTGAATTCCTTTCACGAGCCTGTACATCTTGGGTAAAACATAACGACCCTTACTAGACTGATATTCAATATCTTCATATTCCGAGGTAATCTTGTCAACGTCGAGACTTTCAGATAATAATAATGAGATTTCAGCAATTATAGCATTTACATCATTGATATCCATTATTTATATTTATTTATAAATATAGTATACTGTATCTCTAATTATTAAAAAAAAACATATATGACAACACATCTTTGGAACTCCTTGGGTGCCTTCGCATCCAAGTAAGCCCAAGGGGACCCGAAACATACATCTCCGGCGGGAGGCCTAAGGTGGCAAACGCGATCTTAGACCGCCCAGAAGATATGCTTGGGGGGGGACGTCACAACATGGACGGCACAATGCCATATATATTTCCACTCGAGTGTTGTGGCAAATTTTAGGCATAACATGTACTTAATTAACTTAATTAAGGATGGATTATAATTCAATGGAACGATGATGGTAATGATGTGGGCGTGGTAAACCAAACCAACATGGCAACCCATGAAATCGAATTAATGGTTGCATGAGTTAGAAAAAACACCAACCCACGCTACCGAGAATGCGATAGCATGGGTTGCCATGATGGTTTGGCTGAGGGGGACCGCGTTCTCTCCCCCAATTAATAGAAAAAACATCTTCCGTTTCGCCATCAAATAATGTATCTGCTATGGGGACCGAACACGTAGTTGATAGATCCATGTTTACAAGACAAACACGATACCATTACACCACGGAATAGTCATACAGAATAGAGATTTTTTAATATATATATCTTCTGATATACTTAACAATAAGAGATTTTTAAAATAGACAATTTTATGCTGCAACAATGAGAAATATTTTAAACAAAATAATACAGTTGTTTAATAAAACAGCGTTTTTATACTCTGTTATAATTCTCTAGATAAAATACATTCACAAAGAGCTGTATATACAAGGAATTTTAACCACGCCCACCTACTTCAATGAAAAGGAAACACTCGCGTTCCGGCTGAGCGAACATAGGTAATGCGTTAGATTATAAAGAATTTTTGTACTGAAAAGAACGAGTTAGCTGTCTGCTTTACTGCTAGTCCACCCACCCCCCACACATGAGATATGTAGATAAATAAAAATACAACTATTTAAATAATGCAGTTTTAGCCCACAAGCGACAATAAAAAGTTTTATTCTCTATCGAAAACTCATGCATTATATCTCCATTACAGTCACGTGGGCGCGCCTAGTCAAGTACAGGTAATATAGCAGGCGACAAATTCCTTTGACGTCATAATACAAGGGAACTTAGTAGGTAGAGTGTGAATTGCAGTGGATTTATCCATAAAGGATTTATCTCCCTTAAATAGTTTTAGGTGTATACGAATTTTATTTTATGACCATTTTTTTTAGACAGAGCAGTTTTAATTAAATTTTGTGCAACAAATCGAATTGAAGGCATGCAAATGTCAAAGTATCTACTGGCTTCGTTTATCGAATGAAAGATTCTCTCCTCGCTGGTTTCTAAATCAAACGATTTAACTCCCCTAGGACGTTTTGCATATTTGCCAGTTCCACCTAATTTTGCATTCAGACTTTGTGAGACGGCTTGAAGATTCTCAAGATAATTTTCAGTCTTCACGCCATTTATGTGATCAATCACAAATCCGTCTTCAATTAATCCGTTATGACATTAAAAAATAATTCTGTGACAGAGATATGTTTTATTTCTAGCACTAAACAACAAATACCCCATATTATTTAGATATCCAACCGGGTTTTTTAGTCTGCGGTGCCTGACAACACCATCACTGGAGGCTTCGTAATTAACGAGCACTGGATGAGGTCTGAAATCTTGGCTCATTTGTATAATAATACTACTTGTCTAATTTATTATTTGCTTTAATTATAAGTCTATCAATGTAGTCTTGAGGGGTTTTGATGATTTTGTCCTTGATTTTATCAAGGACGTTAGGGTCAATGATTCGTTTGTCATAGTAGCGTTTTAGTTCCCTGTATCGTTTACCCCCACAAGCAAGACACAACTGCGATTTTCCTCTAACGCCCACCCTACATTGGAGGCATGGGAGAGGGCCAAAACTTCCTCGCCTAACGCTTTGTAAATGATATCCACAGAATTCGCTTCTGCATGATTTGTTACACGGGGTTGTTGATCCAATCATTAGCCACTTGCAGTGATTCATTATACTATATTTTTCTATTTAAATACTTGTTTTAATTATAACATGGAGGAATTCAACAGATTATCGAAAATTAAGCCTTGGAGAAATACTAAATTCATTGATTATACCATGAAAGAATTCCAAAGATTATCCAAAATTAAGCCTTGGAGAAATACTAAATTCAATCTCGATGAGGAGTTCCAAAGATTATCGAAAATTAAGCCTTGGAGAAATACTAAATTCAATCTCGATAGAGTCTCTGATACACCAAAACGTCTAATCGGTGATAGAACTATACTCGGTAAAATCAGGGAGTGTTTTAATGAATTCTACCGAGACGGTGCAGCATACTGTTGGTCGACATTTCGAATTATTGATGAAGATGTCAATGTACCCATCATCGATGCTACTATGAACGATAAAAGAGCAGCTGAGATAATTTCACACCTTGGCGGGAAATCCAAAGGGGAAATTCAAAGACGGAAATCCAAAGGTGGAAAATCCAAAGGTAAATTGCAAAGCAATTCCCAACAAAGCAATTCCAATCATAAGTATTTTTTCAGAATAAAATTCATTATCGAAGTCGAAGGCAAATGGATTAATAGGGATAAATTTGAACCAATCCACAAGGATAAAAAAACTGTCATTGTAAGTAAAGATTCCAAACCAGGAATTCTAACTGGAATTGCCAAACCATACTACGAAAGATCTTATCCCGTAACAGCAATTGTTTATGGGTTATATCCGTTAAATGATAAACCCGATATTGCAAAACTAGCTCCTATGAAATATTCACCGTTAACTTCGTCAAGGCTCAATTGTGTAGCAACACGGGTAATGGAACACTTCACAAATGCATCCCGAGGAAATAAACTAACTGATCTGCGACGTAGGAAAATAACCGAATGGGAACTGACAGTGAAACAGCACGGTGCAAAGATTTCTGATATAGCTAAATTAGAAGCATCATTAAAATTCCCAATATCAGTAACAACAATAACCGGAGAAGTATTATACGAACCGAAATATCAATCGCGAGGGGCTCCAATACAAATTATTGATCATAACGAACACGCGTGGACACCTGCAGTAACAATATTTCCACGAGATAGAACCGTAAGATATATCCCCCGGAAATTTTCCGGGGAATTTTCCGGGGAATTCGTCGGGGATGTTTTCTATGAAGAGAAATTATTTGATGCTATTCATGCGTTGTGTAAAGATGATCCTGTGTCAGTGTGGTTACTTAGTAGTGCTGGTTCCGAATCAGGATTTGATCAATTTGTAAGACCAAATGGTGAATTATATCGCGTTGAAGAATTAGATAACAGAATGAGAAAAATCGCTAATGATTTTTCACCGGAGAGTTCCCATGAAAAACTATTGACGGATAGTTTTACTATTCCATCAGTGGTAGCTCACTTCGCAAGAGAAAAAAACTCATGGCGTCCAACACGAAGTGATTTTCTCGAGGACGTTAAATTGAGTTGCATCGAATTTGGTCATGGAGGACTGTGGAATACAAAATACCATCGTGACGGTATGATTTCAATTGATATATCCGCGTGTTATCCTGGAAGTTTTCTCGGGTATGGAGAATGTAGTAACTATTTTAAACGATTTGGACACCCCACGCATGAAATGACTCGTGTTGCGATTAATGGGCCATTACCTGATTTTGATTTAACCGGATTCGCTCGTGTGATATCATTTGAACTCGCTACAGGGTTACATCCGTGTAGTTATGTTTGGCTTGGTAGACATATATCTGAAAAGGCCTGGATGCCAATAGTGTTACTACGATATATGATTGATTGTGGCATGCTGATATCGTTGATTGTTTCCGAAGCTATTATATGCTATCGAGCTCAGAAAGAAGTTTGGCTACCACAACCCGATCTAGATCGTATAATTAGCGAATTGCGAAAACAATTCCCTGATTTCAATGAAGAACAAATCATGAATTGGTCGAAGAAGTTATTTGAAATTAAAAAAGAACAAGCAAAGGATTTTGGACGAAGAATAATCGGTAAATTTACCCAGGGTGGAAGATACGACAATACAAAATTTTCCTCGCGGTTGATCATAGACATCGCTGAATACGATTTTCTTGTAACGGATTTAAGGAAACAGGGAAAACTTGTATCCCGTAAGGATGCTTTTCTATCCAATGGTGAGAAATTGGGTACGGTTGTTACCTACTGTGATGGATATAATTCCCAGTACACACATTTGAGAAGTTCTATGCTAGCTTATGCTTCTATCAATTTATTTTCGATGATAAATAGATTTCCTAATACCGCGGTTAGAGTAGCTACTGATTCGATGTATATACACAATAAATACAAATCAGATGTAGCTAAATTCACATCCCAGGAGGAAGCGTGGGGATGTTGGAGATTTAAAAAGGAGACGCTACATGAGTATTGTGAATCGGCAGATGTTACCATGGATGAAAAGTACTTAAAATGTGATGAGATTCAATCAGAATTTTCTAATGCACCACCGGTATCTGATCCAATATGTAGATACAAGACAGTTTATTTAAACGGTTGTGGTGGGTCAGGAAAGACAACTCGTGCAATTGAATTATATCGTCGTGGAAACGCTAGCGTTTCTAACATGATTGTGTTAACACCGACTCACAGACTCGCCAGAGAGATGATACAGCGAGGGGTAAATGCCTGTACTTATCATAGTTTCTTTCGATGGAAAGGCGATGAATGGACCCCTGATCGAATGGGTGATAAATTCATTCCTGAAATCATAATTTGGGATGAAATATGCACGGTATCGTTGAGAGTATTACAAACATTTCTCGAGTGGTTGTTAAACAAAAACACAAAAGTCGTCATGTGCGGTGATCACGGCCAACCACCACCATTTGTCGGTGGATCTCCACATGAATGGCTAAAGGGTTCTGTAGACTATTATGAAGAAATTAATACCGACCATAGATCACTTGATGAACAATTACGCGAGTTCAAAGCACTGATTAGATTACAACCGGATAAAATCCAATGCGAAATAGCGCGTGAAATAATTTCAGAAACTCCCATGAATGATTTCTGGGAAACGTGGAGACCAAATGATTTGATAGTAGCAAGTAGAAAAATAGTCAGAGACACACTTCAGATGAAGTTATTTGAAACGCATAAAGAAAAATTTGCAACACTTCCAGTACCGTTGTGTTATAGGCCTTCGGATACACGAAAGCAGAATATTGAAGTTGATATTCCAGGGAAGAGTGAAAAGCAGATTCTCGTGTTAAATGATATTGTGCTGGTTGACATTAGCGTCGTCGAAAATGCATTGCGTGCTAATAAATCCCCATGGACGCTAAGATACGCAGCGACGACACATTCTTCACAGGGATTAACTATATCGGATACAATTGTTTGGATGGTAGATAATCGCATCGAATGGTCGAATTTAGTCTATCTCGCAGTATTCAGAGTACGAAGAATAAATCAGCTTCGAAGAATTGTTGTTGGCGAAGCCAGTGGCGATGATGAAATCATTTGTGGCGATGATGACACCACAATGGATGATGCAAGCATCGTTGATGTTAGCATCATTAATAAAAAAACTCTCCGGTTACAAACAACAAGACAAAAAAAAAACAACGAGAATTTGACATTGATGCTAAATTAATAATTACGCTGAAACAACAACAGAATAATCACTGCGCGAGTTGCAATTGTATAATGCGTTGGCAGTATTCGGATAAAGATCCTCGCCAATTTACCGTAGACAGAAAAAATAACAGTCTCGGTCATGTCAGAAACAATGTGATGTTGACTTGTCTTGAGTGCAACAGACGCCGGGGTGCCAGCACCTTGGGTGCTAATTAAGACCCCGCGGTGGTAATTGATTATCCTCGGGAATTACCTGTAGTTGTTGTCGAGTAAATCCTCGCTGAGGAGCAGTTGAATCCAATTTATAGATTGCTGGTCTACCAGTTGATCGTGTTATACTAGATATCTTGTGTGCAGTAACACTCCAAATAGGATCAGTAGCCCTTTTTTTACCACCCTCAAGCTCTCCTGGTTCGTATAAGTACCTAACAGTGACATTACTACCAAGAATTGGTTGGGAAACGCTAGCGTTTCTAGGGAAATCTTTTTGTGGTTGTACGGGTATAGACTTCTTTTTAATAGCGTTCCTAGGTTTCATGTTGATTGTTCTAGTGATCTCATTATTCAGTGCGGTAATCACAGCTGGTAACCTTTTGACCCATTCACGGGATCGCTTTTCTTGAATGAATTCTTTTGCGTATTGATATCCAAATAACCGCTCAGCAATCGTCCGATTAAATCGTTCGACAATGGCCTGATCGCGATGTAGCGCAGTATGCCCTCGTCGTATGGTGACATTATGATTTTTCATTGTAGATAGAACCGCACCCTGAAATTCCTTGCCAGGATCAACCTGCAATAGATTTGGCCAGTGCAGAGGACCTCGTCGATAAATCCCTTCAAATGCAGAAGCAACTTCAGTGGCTGATTTTGTTTTTAACGGTTCTGCTTCTTTGTATCGATTTGCAATATCAACTACGGTTAACGCATATTTGTAACCACGATCATGTGGCAAAAATAATATATCAGCCTGATGAACTTCATTAGGAGCAGTCACATCAAAATGCGAGAATTGAATTTGTTTAGGTGGTGGTAGATAAATTTGCCATAGTGCCTGTTTGGATAACCAATCCGCCGCTGTAGTTTTTTTCACTTTTGCAGCGCTAGCGAGTTTATGGACTGCTGATTTACCCCTCCAGTATCCTCTTGGGGAATAATAAATTGATTCCATATTATTAATTACCAGCACCCATCATCAACTTGCCTTTCATAGCTGATTTTACCAACCACGAAGCCAACTTTTCTTTAAAAGATTTATCAGGAATAGCATTTGACGCATGAATTAATTTCACATCCGCGAGATGCCTGTTTTGCAGATTGCTGCTTTTATATGCAACATCATGAGCATGACACGCCTTATCAATAGCGTTTATCGGATACTCGCCGGATCGGGGTTGATTTTGATCATCAAGTCTGATATCTAATCGTGTTCCGGGACCACAGTAGCTATATCCTGGAAGGTGCTTTTCTCCGGGGTACTTTGCCCATGGGGTTCCAGGGAGCTTTGCCAATTTGGCTGCGATATCACCTCCTCGTTTTTTTTTTAAAACATCTCCGGATTGTAAAATCTTTGATTTTGTAGAAATAAATCTAAACTTTTTTATACCACATGTTGCACATCTACCAGTTAGTGCTGATCTGTTATTTTTAGTTGTAACCGTCGTCACATCATTTGTGCTAGTACGCGTTTAACACTTCACACAATATAGATCCATAATTTATGTATAGAGATATGAATATAATTGATTTTTCAGCGACTAAAATAAGAGAACCAGTTAAGCATCATGCAGCGCTACCAAACTCTATCCGTGCAATTATAATCGGGCCATCTGGATCCGGCAAGACTCAATTGTTGCTCAATTTAATAATGAGATGGATGAAGTGGGATAAGTTGTATTTAATTGCTCCTAGCGTAGATGATCAACGATGCTATGAAGTGTTAAAGGATTTTAACGAGAATGCATCAGAAATTAAAGGTGAGAATACCATTGATTTTATAACTGATATTGACGAGGCGCCATCCGTGGATGACCTTGAAGGGAGTATTAACAATTTAGTCGTATACGACGATGTGATGTTAGACAATCAAAAAAACCCAGCTAGAATATTTTCCCGGGGGCGTCACAAAAACACTGATGTGATATATGTCACTCAACGCTACACTCAGATTCCAAAAGTGATCAGAGATAACTGTAATATTCTTGCTGTGTTTAACAATAGTGCTGGGGTAGCAATATTTTTAGAAATACCTTTGAATTCATAATTCATAGAGAAAGATGTGACGGTCAAGGTAGATTTATTATTTTAGATATTACAATTAATGGTAACAGAATAACCCTTGTAAATTTGTATGGTTATAATGACGATAAACCTAGCTTTTTTTAGAGAGTTAAAAGAGGAGATCTTATTTTTTGAGAACTCATCAATTATTATATGTATAGACTGGAACACTGTTCAAGACCTAGATTTGGATACTTATAACATTTTACATGACAAACACCAACAGTCCAGGGCAGCGATTCAAGACCTCAAAAACGAATTAGAATTAATTGACCCCTGGCGAAATTGCAATCAAGACTTAAAGATGTATACCTGGAGGCAAAAGTCTCCCTTGAAACAAAGTAGATTAGATTACTTTCTTGTATCAGATGACATTCACATGAATACAGTTGATGTGCGTATATTACCAGGGTATAAGACTGATCATTCAGCTGTTGTGTTAAGTGTGGCATTCTCAACGAGTCCAAGAGGAAAAGGATATTGGAAATTTAACGCCCAACTGTTGAAGAACATTGAGTATACTGATTTAGTTAAAAAGTGTATAACTGACTTGGTAAATGAATATTATGTAAGGAGAAATAAAGATGACTATCTCCTCGTTTATCTATCCTGTAATGATCAAATGTTCTTTTAAATTTTAAAAATGAAAATAAGATCTGAAACTATATGTTATTCTATTAGGAAAACAAAAGAAAAACAGAAAAAATTAAAGGAAATTGAACAGGAAATAATAGAAATTCAGGGGGGACTGGTGAATAACATAGAATGGAAAGCTTTAGAAAATTTAGAAACAAAAAAGTTAGAATTAGAGGAAGCTAGGAAAAATTACATAGAAGAAGTTATATTAAGATCTAAAGCTAGATGGTACAAATCGGGGGAAAAAAGCACAAAGTATTTTTTAAGTCTTGAAAAAAGAAATTACGTCAATGAAACAATAAAGGAAATTATTTTAGATGATGAGACAAATATATCTGACCAAATTGATATTTTAGAAGCACAAAAACAGTTTTATATGGAATTGTATAAAAGTAGAACTGCTCGGCTTAATGACGAGGCTACTCAAGAAACTCTAAATAGATTTCTTAATCACAATATTAAGCTTAGCCATGAAGAAAGAGAATCATGCGAAGGTCTGGTAACAATTAATGAAGTCGGTCTGTCTCTAAAACGGATGGAAAATGGAAAAAGAACTGGCTCAGATGGATTCACTGTAGAGTTCTATAAATTCTTTTGGAAGTATCTTGGGGGATTTATATGCCGATCAATAAATTACGGATATACTGTAGGTAAACTTTAAGATTTTCAGACGCAAGGAGTTATCACATGCCTACCAAAGGAAGAAAAAGATAGAAGATATTTAAAAAACTGGAGACCGATATCACTTTTAAATATTGACAATAAAATTGCTTCGGGAGCCATTGCAACCAGGATTAAAAAGGTTCTTCCATCAATAATCAGTGATACTCAAAAAGGTTTTATGAAAGGTAGATTCATTAGAAAAAATACCAGGTTATTATATACCATGGACCAACTTGAGAATGAAAATAGATATGGTTTACTATTGTTAATAGACTTTGAAAAAGCCTTTGACTCAATTGACTGGACCTTTGTGGAAGAAATTTTAAAATCTTTTAATTTTGGTGATTCTGTTTGTAACTGGTTTAAACTGTTTTGTAATGACTCTAAAAGTTATGTAATAAATAATTCGCATATGTCACGATTTTTTAGACTAGAAAGAGGATGTCGTCAAGGAGATCCCCTTGCTCCTTATTTGTTTATCATTGGGGTTGAGATTTTAGATATAACGTTAAAGCAAAATGTAGATGTACGGGGATTGATCTTTGACGGCACTGAATATAAATTGGGTCAGTATGCTGATGACGCTTTTATTCTTCTTGATGGATCTCAACTTTCTCTTAAAACAACTATGAATATCTTGCAGAGTTTTTATCTAATATCTGGACTTAAATGTAATATAATATAAACAAAAGCTCTCTGGATTGGAAACAGGAAATTCTCCAATGAAAGAATATGTCCAGAAATGGGCCTAATTTGGTCCTATACAAATTTTACACTACTTGGTATAGAATTTTCTCTAGATTTACAGCAAATGGTGGAAATTAAGTATTTGAAGAAACTGACAAAAGCTAAACGAATACTGGCAAGCTGGAGTCAAAGACATGTCATTAGTTGGTAAGGTAATTGTGGTAAAAACTCTTGTTCTGCCGATATTCATACATCTTTTTTCAGCACTTCCAAATCCATCAGCAGAAGTTGAAGCAGAACTAAATCGCGCACTATTTAAATTTGTATGGGGTGGAAAAGTAGAGAGAATAAAACACGATATACTAGTATCTCCAGAAAACGAGGGAGGACTAAATATGATACACATGTTTTCATTCATTAGATATATTAAGATAAGATGGGTAAAACGATTGTTGGAAGGGGAGAATGGAGTGTGGCAAACCTTAGTCAATTCAACTGTATTCAGAAATAAACAGAATATTTGGATTTTGGGGAGAAGGAAATTAGAAGAACTTAGTAAGCTCATTAAAAAAAAGTTTTTGGAGAGATGTAATTTTGGCAATATCCAATTGGAAAGAGGAACCGCAGGGTCCAAATGAGTATCTATCTATGAATATTTTAAATTTTGTCCCTACTAAATTGTTCCATCAATACAATTCATGGAGAGAGGCTGGTTTTGAAAATATGAAGGATCTAATAGATGATAATGGCAATTTAATATCTTTTGAAATAATAAAACAAAAAACTAGAAGTGATGATTTCCTAAAATACTTCTCCTTAATATCCAAAATTCCAAAAGCATGGAAAGATGCCATAAAAAAGCATTTGGTACAAAATAAGTTTGAAAAGCAGGAGGATAAAATAATGAACTTACAAAAGCAAAATTCACTGAAGTTTGTTTACAAAGATCTTCTAAAAAAATATAAAAGGCAACACACTGCTAAACATGAAACTTGGATACAAGTATTTAATAAAAGTATAAGTAGTGAAGAATGGTCTAAGATATATATCCGGGCGAAATCATGTACAAAGGATACCAAATTGATCGCTTTTAACTTTAAATTAATCCATAGAATAATAGCTACTAATGATTTTCTGAAAAGAATTAATATATTAGAAGACAACAAATGTACTTTTTGTAAGAGTGAAAATGAAAGCATTGAGCATCTCTTCTATGATTGTAATATTACTTCACAGTTTTGGTACCGTTTTATTGAATATTTTGCAACTTTTTACCCAAATATTGCACATTTATCCAAGAAAGAAATATTTCTAGGAAGTGAAAATCTGGACTGTTTGTGTAATTTCTTACTTATTTTGGCAAAGTATTATATTTATACTTGCCGATTCAATATGAAAAATCCTTCTATGTATGCTTTTAAGCAAATAGTTGCAATGCATAAGAACATAGAAAACTACACTGCTATAGTAAATAAAAAAGAAGACCAATTTCTTCAAAAGTGGACCTCTATAATTAATATGTAATAGGTTTCTCATTTTATGCTAAACAGGAACATAATACTGCAATATATATATATATATATATATATATATATATATATATATATATATATATATATTGGACTCACATATTGTGCAAACAATATGTTGATCATATGCACGTGTGGGTGTGGGTGTGGGTGTGTTTTTCTTTTTTTTTTTTCTTTTTTTTTCTTCTTTTTTTTCATTTGCTGTAGATTATATTTATTATCCTTAGATTATTATTAATGTTACATTGTAAGGTGACCTTGGGATGGTTCCCCAACCCAGTGATCTACCTATTATGGGGATAATAAAAAAAAATATAAAAAAAAAAACTGAAAGCATCATGTATGAAACAGGTTAGTGTCAATTTAATTCCTATTATTTCAGTATAGGTAAGATGCAGGTTAGTGTCAATTTAATTCCTATTATTTCAGTATAGGTAAGATGCAGGTTAGTGTCAATTTAATTCCTATTATTTCAGTATAGGTAAGAAGTAGATGGCAATAATTTAGTTTTCTGGTTTCTTTCCAATTATTTATTCTTTCAAAAATATTTAAAGTCTTCTTTAGCAGTTATTCATGTTCATATTTTGTTACTTATATTCAAGAATATCTGTTGACTGTAACATGAATGTATTGCCTCATATGACTATCAGCAATATGTAGAATTATTAGGACAGAATTTTTAGTAAAAGTAACAAGATAGACATTTTCTCTAAATTGTATTAAAGTAAATTTTTTCTAAAATATATTGACCTAGTGTTCTACTAAAATACATTAAGAATCAATTTCATTTATTCCCATATAACAGCTATATGCTTTTTAATAAGTTGCGCAATTAAAAGCAAGGCACACTTGGCTTGGATTGTAAATTAATCTTGTAATAGTTGGCTAGAATATTATAATCGTTAAGCTATGTGATAGAGGACGAAACACCCCGGGAGTTCCAATAGGGTTAGTGGCTTCAATTAGATGCTCTTCTAGAATCTCAATTTGGAGAGTGATTTTAATTAGGCGAGTGGGTTACTGTTACGCCAAATTTTTCAGACACTCATAGACTTCCAATTAGGCGAGTGGTTTTAATTAAGCGAATGAGTTGTTGACGCATCTAACTTTCGGTTGAATGATGTAAACAGACATGAACGCCCTGTAGTAGGGATGAGGGTATCTATTTCTGGCTGGAGTGAATTGAACATCGACATGTGTTACACTACCATAATTGGTCAACTGGTTGCGTCCGAATCGCGTATTAAAAGATGCAACACACGCCCAATCAGTGCTTTTCATTCTGAGCCAGAAACAGACTCTCTGTCTTATTATAGGTAAATACCGTTTATGTTCGTATAAACTTCTTTAAGGAATAAGCATCTTTAATGTTTGAGATTGTAATAGTAAAGTTCATATGTTTGCAACATGTTTTTACTGAATTCTTTTATTTTATAATATATTGTAATGTAATGTTTAATTGTTTTAAGAATAAATATTCATTTATGTTTATGGTAAAATTCATTGTGAAAGATGAATTCACATCCAACTTCATGTTTAGATTCAATGTTGAGGTAAAATATTCTTTAAGTAACAAAGAATAATATTTAGTAACATATTCTAAATCAGTATTATATTTAAAATGAATAAAATACATTTCTTCTAAATGATTGTGAATTAATCGCTGCTATTACATTTTATAGTCTTTAGCTGTCATAAAAAAAAATGAGATTTAACTATTTGTATTGTATTCTGAAATGAAGAAATTATACAAATGAATGAAGTTGATAAGCTCTATAGGAAAGTGTTATTTCATATGTGTTTCATGTATTTTGAATATAAAGCTTAATTACATATGTATTTCTGGAATGTAGTAATATATGTATATTAGTTATTGAAATAAAGTGCTTTTCATTCTGAGCCAGAAACAGTCTCTCTCTCTCTCATCACAGATGTAGCTGTGTCTCATCACAGTGGTGACACTTCTTTTAAGAGAGCCTGGACTCTTTCTTCTCTCTATCACCATGGACATAGACATTCCTTAACTTATGAGTAATTCCTTCGCATAGCAAGAAATGAGAAGAAGGTTATGATAGGCTCACCACAAACTTACATACGGCTAAAACACGGTATTGGTGCTGAGAGTAGTCTCACTCACTTAAAAAAATGAAATGTTTGATAGAACATTTCAATGAAGCTCATTGTATACCCTAGGGTGTCCCCTAGTCAGATCAAGTTAGATTTAGCTTGAACATGCATGCGATTTTGTTTAACCATTATTTCAATTCTGTGGTATAACAACAGTTACAGACACTACACTTGGTGTATAACATGCAAGAAAAACAGCATGAAAACTTTAAAACTTTATTTTTTTTCACAGTAACATCAGTAACAGGATATCAACATTTAAAGTAAACAACATAACTGGAAGTGGTAAACAAATTAATAACAAAATCAAAACATCTGTGACAAAGGTATCACTTAGAAAAAAACCTAACCATGAAACTTTTGCATAACAAACATAAAAGACATAGAATAATCTTATTTAGGCATTTATCTAACACCAAGAAGAATATTTAAACAAACAAAATCATTAATACTGGTCAAAAGTATTGCAAACTTCCATAAGAGTCAGAAGTACATTGTCCATAAAATTGGTTACAGACACTACAAAACTATAGCATTTCAATACAGCTGCAGAACCATACATATCTCCATAAAATTCACTTCAAAAATAATTCAACATGAACACATTGACTAGAATTATTCATTAAATGAATGTTGATTAGTTAATAAAATGATAAAACCACATTGTAACAGGTATATGTCCAATACTTGTGTTAAAATTATGAACTGGTAGATAGCACTTGAAAGTTTAATACTAAATAGTGTTTGTAAGAGTAAAATATTGAAGTATAATGAATGTTCAATAAATCATAGTCACTAAAGTATTGTTCAACCCAAGGTGCTGACTCAAACACAGACCCATATGTGATTGATCTTAAGGTTACAGACACTACACATTAAACCTTGACTTTATATTGTCATTTCAAATAGAAGTGCTTATGATTTTTTTCCAGATTTGACTTGAGCTTAGACAATTCAGCTGCATTAAACTTGAAATGACCCCTTTCATTGACTATTTGTGGAGCTTTTACCCTGTACAATATAGCATCTAGAGCCTCTTGTGAATAATCATCTTTTTCAGGCCAAACATACATGTTGCCAGACTTTCTCATGTATTTAAGTCTAACTTCGTTATGAAGAATGTCTATTACTTCTGCTAAGTATACATCTAGAGGTCCCTTCTTTGGCTTAAGTCCTACAGCAACAAATTCTCCAGGGTGGTATTTCTCTATTGGTTTCTCTGTGTTGGTTGGTGCTTTTTTGTCAACTTTGATCTTCTTTGTCACAATGTTTTGTCTTTCTGTTGACTTCCATTTCTTATTAGGCTTTTTGCTTGTTGCTGAGTTATGATCTTTCTGGTTACTTCCTTGTTTTCTTTTCTTGTCATTATTTTCTATTGTTGATGGATTCTTGTCTTTAAGTTGTTTTCCTTTCTGACTTAAATTATCTTTATTGAGTACTAACTTTCTCATTTCCCAGACATTAACATTATCGCTGAAGTTGCATCTCACGTCAACCTTCATGCATTGCTCACAATAACAGCTCAGATTTCTTATGCTCAGTTCATAATCATTGCTTCCTGACTTTACAGCATGTAATTTTCTTGTACCTTGCAGTGTTTGCACATCAGTTTCTTCTCTATTTCTCTCAACATCTTTAACAAGGATGAACTCCCTTCTCGAAACTGTTTTAGCTTCATTATCTGTATTTTCCATTTTCAGTTTCTCTGTACAGAAATGATATACATCTTCTGCACAACCTATCACCTTTCTATTGCTGATTACAGCTCTGTAGCAAGCATTCTTGACTGTCGCACTGAGACCATCGCAAACACTCTTTCCATGTGATGTTTCAAAATGGCTTTTTCCTCAGACTTATGTCAGCAAAGGCTTTCTTCCCCTTATACTGGGCAGCACAGCCATCTGTCCACTCATGGATCTCCTCTACTTTCACACCTTTCTTCTTCAGAATTTCTATAGCTTTGTTCTCAAAAGTGATAGCTAAGTCTGCATCATGTTTGGTTTCTTCACTGATGCCAATAATGGCATGCTTTATCTTGAATTCTTTTTCTCCCTGTTTTTCTGTATAGTAACACATGATTGGATGTATTGTAACTTGGTTCCTGTCGAAGAATCCAGATTGTACTTCACTTTGAAAAACACACCCATAGTTCTCACTAAAGTCCATGACCATAGCAATAGAACCCTCACCAATTCTATCAACACAAATTCCCATCTGTTGCCATTTGGCCCTAAAAACGTGCTCTGAATACTCTTGCATGTCAGTTTCTAAGCATGTAATTAATGTTTTTATGTCTGTTTCTTTAGGCACAC
Source organism: Unio delphinus (assembly GCA_029339505.1). Classification (NCBI taxonomy): domain Eukaryota; kingdom Metazoa; phylum Mollusca; class Bivalvia; order Unionida; family Unionidae; genus Unio; species Unio delphinus. The sequence goes on from JAQISU010001235.1 coordinate 12,318,795, forward strand.
AGGAGACGCAACGCTTTACTTTATCATCTTTTGCTATTTCTATACTTTCCCATTGATGCCATGATATCTGCCTGTCACTTTACTTTTCAGCAAATGGTTTAAGGTAACTCTGCAAACATTTCACACCGCATTGTTTGCATTCTCTTCTTAAACATTTAATAGCTGGATTGGTGTCGTTTTTACAAAACGTAGCATCACTTAAGCTTTTATTATCTACTGAAATTTCATCCAAATCTCCATTTTCTTTCACTGCTTTTTTTACATTTGTTAGTGCCTCACTTTTTAGGGCCACGTTACAGCACTTTTGGCATATGCATGATCTTCTGCTTGTTTCAGACACCCTTTTAACAGTCACTGGTTTCAATTTAGAAAATGAAGTTAATCCTATTTTGTGACTAGGGTGCCTTAACTTGTACTCTTTGTAGGCTTCTTCTTATGTCATAGTCATCACATGTTTTTGAAGTATTTCTTTTTGACCACCTTTTCTTACTTTCACAGTTTCACGTTTATTAGGCATTTCCCTACTGATTTCTGGACTTAGAAAAAAATCTTTCACAGATTTCTTTAATGGAGAGTTAAGTGTATCCCTTCTTCTTTTTCTTTGTTTCGTCTCCCACCATGTAGAACTAGGTTTTTGCCCTTTCACTGATACTTTGAAATACTTTTTTAGTCTGTGTCTTTTATATTTCTTCAGTAATGCGTCACAAATGATGTTGTATGCATGTTTCTTTGCACCCCCTTTCCTTGTTTTCACTTCTGAAATGCTCTCTGACACAGATTGTATAACAGTATCTGTCAATTCAAGTTTTTTTTTCTGCAATCTGGTGTCATTATATTTTTATTCCTATTTAGAGACTTTGATGTTGATGGAGATTCAATTAATTTACTTATGATGACTGCTTTTCTCTTTGGGGTATTTGGTAATACTTCCTTTACCTTTTTTAATTGTCTGTACAGAGTTGCTTTAGGTAACACTTTATTCATTGGTGAAACTCTGGCTGACCCAGTATTTCCTATTTCACAATCAGTCTGAATACACTCATGCTACATACTTTCATTCAGTTTGATACGCATTCTCCATGCTTGGGTTCTTTTCACAGCGTTTTTCTTCTTTCTACTTAATTCAGCAGTTTTCGGACTTCTTAAATCAACACTCTTATTAACCGATAATGCCAGGGCTGCTTTTTCTTTCTTTTTCTGGCGATACCTTTTCATTTCTTCACTTTTTTTCCTTCTCAATTCTTGTTGAAGATTTGAATCGGAAAGTGATTGCTGTTTTTTTAGTAGTCTTGCATCTTTTCTTCTTTCTCTATCAACCCTTTTTAGCTCCTCATGTTTCGCCTTATTTTCCCTCTGTTTTTTTCTCCAGGCTTGTACCTTTAGCCTCGTCTTCTCCCTTCTAGCTTTAATCTTCTGTTCATCTTTTTCTGGCTTATCTTTGCTTCCTAAAAACAAACAACTTCATTCTCATTTTCGTTCCTCTATGTATACAGATGAAATCTAGACTTTACAAAACATACTTGTAATGAGTACGCAATATGCTTTCATACATAAGCAAACTGGAATAACCTGTAGATTCTTAAAAAAAAGTATCTGATTGAAAAAGAAATAGCATAAAACCTGATGATTATTCAATGTTCTAGCATTTACAATGATTGCACACTTTCCCTAATAATGTAAACAACAGTCGGGTCAATTCACATGTCTAGTAGTTTCTGTAACCATTTGACAATATCAGCAATGTATCCAATACTAAGTCTGAGCTCACTGAATTCTCATAATATTTCTGTTTGAATTTACTAGTCTAATGATATGGAATGCAAAAATACTCCGTTTCAATTGCATATTTTAAGAAATCACTGAAAATGTTGCCTGTTATCAGAAATCTAGATGAAAGAAACTATAAATATACCAAAAAATATTACAAATTGTAGACAGACAATATGTCAAAATTTAGCCTTACACATCAATACTGTAAGAGGAAGTATAATTTGGCTTCATTTTTTAAAAAAAAAAACCGGGATAAATTCATAGACAGTATAAAAAGGGGATATTGGTTACAGACACTACAATTTAAGAGTGTGGTTTACCAATTCAATACAAACTTACCAGAGTTGTTCCCAGAGGTTTGCTTTTGTCGTCTTCCCATGTCTTAGGGATGTACCATGGTAAAGAACAGAAAAAGTAATTAGGCAGCTTCTTCTAGGATAAGAAATTCAGGTTACATTGTCTTGTAGTAAATTACTCAAACAGACAGTGCTGCAAGAATGATGCAATATTCAATCAAGAGAGTTATTGCATCACTTTTTTGCTCTTGGCTGCAGAGGTAAATAGATGATGCAACATTACATCACATAAGATGGAACTTTCTATTGAGAAAAACAATGTTTTAATGACAAGTAGAACAATACTTTTATCTTTCATTTTTATACCTGTTTGTGTAGTGTCTGTAACTTTTTTTATTGAGTTGCTGTTTTTTAATGGTACAATACAGCACCACCAATTTTGGCCAACTTGGACATCACATGGATACACATGAGCCTTTGTACGATTTATACTTTTCCATAATGAAACAACAAAATTATTGCCATATAAACTTATAAAGGTTACAGACACTACAAAATTTAGAACTGGAAAGTTTGACAAAGAACAAGCTCTCATTCGAATATCTTGGCTAGCCATGTGATTTAAATGGTTTTACTACTTATTATAATATAAAGTCGAGTTCTAGATGTCAATAAAAGTTATAATGAATGTTATTTTGTACAAAATGTTGGCATATAACAACAGATTAGTGTTTGAATTTTAGTGTTGAAACAAAACTTCTACTGACGGTATTTTGCTTATAAAATCCATAATATTTTACAGATTTCAATTCAAGAAGCAATATTTGCAGGATAGAATTCCGCATAAAACCAGACCAATAAATGCATAATTTCAGTATGATATTTAGAGAATTCTCTATTTTATATTCAAGCTTTTTTCGAGTGAGACTACATAACGCTCAAAAATGGCCATTTTTAGAGCATGTTTCCATGCATATCTCAACAATGGGTTACATTAACCTCTTGAAATTTTCAGGAAAGTAAGAGAGGTATATGCCAGGCTTACCAATTTTTAAAATTGGTTCATATCTTGTATAATTTTTCTATTTCATGCATATAACATGAAAATTCCTTTATCAGCACCAATACTGTGTTTTAGCCGATAACAAAAACATTCATAACAGAATTGTGACTAATGCTTGTAAGAGTTAATGTGGAAGTGATACTTTACCTTTTATGAAAATGCAGTAGGAATGCATGTAGAGTTATTGTTGGATACTTGTGCCCATATTAATGCAATATTTATTTCAGATTCCACTGGACACAGATGCTTCATATATAAGCTTACTACGCCAACACAAAGTCATGATGCCAGATGATGCAAAATACAGAGCTTTTTTATGCAAGATTTTGACACTTAAAAAATCTTTTGGTAAAATCTTCTTTACCTATTTTTTCTTTTTTTATAAATAATAGTTATGATTTTTGTGCTATTAATTTTCATGTTGCAAAAGAAAGTTATTGCTTGATCTATTTATTTTTTTCTTTCCATGTAGTGCTGAAAAGCCCATTTCAGATCATGCCCCTTCTGTAATCTAATTGAGGTACCCATCAGGTTTGTCGAAAAACATATCTTGTTTACCTAGTGAACCTTTCATCAAACTTAAGAAATGGGTAAATTTGTTTTCAGGATTCAGATGTACCTACCATAACTGCGCCAGTGACCTAATTGGTTAGAACATCCATCTTGGATGCAGGCATACATGCAAACCATTACACTTTTGTCGTAATCATTATGCTTCTTTCACTAAATTATGCCTTATATGTAAACATATTCAGATTATGTGTTTTCGGTAAATCCCCCCCCCAAAAAAAAATTAATAATTTGTTTTCTTATTTTTATTAACATGCCATTGATCCCACAGACCATATTCTACACATGACAGCTTCTACATAACTACAACATAAGAGTATGCTTGTTGTGAGACTTGGATGCATTTGCCTAACAGATTTATGCTCTATTTATAAAAGCTGCCCTATTACCAAGTAGCATGCTGTTTCACTTTCAAACTTTTGACCCTTGGTTTCTATTTATAGCAGCTTTATGGGTTAGTTAGGAGAGAATAACTGGTTTTCTAATATTTATCTTCGTTTGCAGATTCTTTGTTTTAATTCATATCTGGTACAGAACCAGTCTGTAGGTGTTTGGCACTAAAAGTCATCTAGTCGATGCGTGTGTTACAGTTAAAATGTTCTTTTTTTAATAATTTCACAGATGGATTACAAAGGACGAAAAATCAATTCAAAGATGCATACATGCATTACATGATACAGCGTTCCAATCTATGGCAGCGACACACCCACTGCAGGTGTAGTATTAAATTATGACTGTACATTTGGCAGTCACTTTCTTCCTCAGTAATGATTTTGATGCGAACACAACCTTTGAAAAATGACATGACTGGGTCAGAAGTCAACGAGGGCCCAAATTTAATACTCCACATGCTGTGTGGAAAGGATTTTACTATTGGTCATGGTTATAAAACAAAGAAGCCTTGAACTAGTTCGTTTTACTAACTCCAATATTAAGGTAACTTCTTTTTACAGCAGAACTCAGTTGTGGAGATCAATTTCATAAATGCAGACACAATATTTACCAAGTTCTTAATAGAACATTGACTATCCCTAATGGTAGAAGACTAGGTTGGTCCTTTGTCAGGGTTCATACGGTCTTTGAAGGTCTTTGAGAGTTTGGGAAAACCGAGGTAGCATTTTCAAGGCCTTGAAAGTTTGGGAAAATCGAGCATATTACCCTAAGGTCTTTAAAAGTCTTTGAAAATTGAAATAAACCCCAAAATTTTAATTTCTTTCCAGAATCACAAATAAAATTATCCGAGGTCATTAGATTCGGATGAAATCTAGTTATCCTGGTTTCTTTCTTTTGATGACCCGTTCAGTTTCATTGCCGCCGCAACAACAAAAGAGGCTTTGTTTGGCCATCCTAAGTTGGCCTCGGCGGCGACTTTAATAACCACTCTTCATCAAAGCAAGATGACTACACACTTCCTCAAAGGAAGTCACAAATAAAATTGCCTAAGGTCGTTAGCTTCAGATGTAGCTGGTTTTCCTGGCTTCTTTCTTTTGACGAATTGTTCAATTTGATTGGACGAGTCCATCTTTGGCCAATCAAAATATTCTTTACACTAATTCACTCTACGTAGAAAGTGTGCGAAAGTATAACACGCTCGAGGATTCAAAATTTTGTTCAACATAATAATGTTCCTTGGTTTAATATAGAAACATCCATTGTAATAAATTCAATTCACGGATAAACAGTTTCAGAGTGCACATGCGTACACTATAGTATAGTTAAGCAAGAGTTGTTGTTCTTGAATTGCGAGTATATAAAAAAAAAGTGTGCTGTGAAGCTTTAACGTTAGAAAGTCAAGTCATTTGATTAGGCAAGTAAAAAAAATCAAAAATTAAAAAAACATTTTCAGTTGACGGAATGTCCCTGTTTCTCATTGCCGACCCTCGACTTTTTCCCCAATGATATAAAAAAAAAAAATTTTAAATTGCATTGCCGAAATTGATTTGTGTATCTATAGTCTGACTATACATCCCTGTTTGTTTGTACCCCTGTCGATTTCAATAACGAAAATAATTAAATTGTAAAAAAAAAAAAAAATGCACAGAACTAAGTCAACTGAATCATCGATGTATAATTTCTAACCTAAATGTGACCAGAATGGCACTAATACTGCCATCTCCTGCACATTTCATGATTAACGGACTTCAGACTATAATTGAGCCATTTTGCCCAGTACTTTGAAGTGCTTGAAATATTACTGGATTTATAGATAATGTTTATTTAAAAATGGAGAAAAATACCGCCTAACCTTGATGAAGTGTTTTATTCTGTCCTTTCCAAAAGAAAGGAATATATCGAACTTTGGAATGTTCTCCAGAAAATGTTGTTGTCACATGGGCAGACAACAGTGGAGAGAAGATTTTATGTCAACAAACAGGTATCTGGTGCGAACTTCAGCAGATAAAGCCTCGGAGCTCAAAGGCTAATCATTGACACAAGGAGAAAAACAGGTGGACCTTTGGAAATCATCATTAGCAATGAAATGATGACATATGGTTCCTCTGCAAGACATAAGTACCATGACTATCTGGATAAAAAGAAAGCAAAGAAGGATGAGAGAAAAACCAAAAAATGAAAGAAACAGGAGTTAGCCTCGGATAAAGTGGAAGAACTTAAAGCCAAAAAGCTGCCTCTTGAAGCTAACATTGCCAGCCTACATGCTTCCTTTGTACAGAAAGCAGAAGAGGCAGAGTTAAAAGGACTCATTGTGCTTGTCACAGAGTCAGATGCTCTTAGGATAAAAGCAGAGGAAAAGATGAGAGTGGTGGCGTCTCTTTCCATATTGATTGAAGAGAAAAAAGGCAAATATAATAATGCATTTAAAGCAGTGCTGATGTCTGTTAAGAGAACAATTTATTTTGTATTAAATCTGACACGTATGTTACATATTTCTGAAAGAACAACAAATGTTAACCTATCTTCCAGATAATTATAATACAATTTTAGGAAATTAATTATAGTTGGACTTTAATCAGTAATCAATATTGTAGTATTTGGCATTCATTGTTTTCTCAAATAACCTGTATACACAATGTTAGCAAACATAGATCTTGGAAATCTCTGTTTGTGATCTTTGAAAGTTTAGGAAAAGTCTTTGAATTTATCATTCATAGTTCAGTATGAACCCTGTTTGTTCAGAGGGCTCTTTTCTGATTCCAAAATTGGAGAATATATGAATGTGCGAAACCATCTAATATTGTTTAGTGTTTAGCAGAATGTACTTAACTTAAAATTGCAGAAGGCATGAAAATTGGGCCATTTAGTGTTGCCACATATAGAGGTAGTGATTATGATGACAAAAAGTTGTACTTGGTCTGTGTAAGAGACATTGTCAGGATGCTCCTCTTTCATTACCAGAATTAACAGTAGATTCCACTTGAAAACATTTTTGATTTGCTTGATAATGTTTTGAATAAACATAAGTTGGCAGAACTGTATTGGGTTTTCAGCTGATAATGCATAGCTGATGACTGGAATTCATAAAGGATTTGCATTTTATATTTTGAAAAATGTCTCCATCAGTGTGCAAATCATGTTGTCCCTGTCATTTGATGCACCTTGCTGCAGGAGAGGCTGCCAATAAATTAGAACTGAAGTATCAAGTTGGTATTCTACCTGACAATGTACTTAATACAGACAGAGTTGATGTGCAATGGCACCTTATTTCCAAGTTAAAAGACCCAATAACTGATATTAGATATAAATTTCCTCTTCTTTGTCCGGTTATGAAAGGAATATTGGTTTATTACCATTATAATGCTGTGAGAGATTGTTCAGTATTGCTACAATAATAAAACTGAATTCAGATCCAGACTCAGTAACCCGGAACTAAGTCCTCTGCGGGTGTGCAAAACATTCATAGTCTAAGCTGGTACAAAGTGTTTTGAAATGCAATGTGAGAGTCTGTTGCTTTTTAAAGCTAAAAGTGCTGCAAATGAAAACTTGAAGCATTAATTGATGTTAAAAGACCAGCAGAGTAAATAAATCTTTTTTGTACATAAGCTTTTTAAATTTTATCATGTTATATGTGGATTGTGCTTTTTCTGCTTGGATTGCTCGTTTTGTCCACTTGGATTGCTGTTTGTCACCAGGGGTTGGCATGTATGCGCACAAGTTTGCAGGTTCTGACCACGGTTGAGTCATACCAGAAACTATTAGAAATATTACTAATGGCTGCACTCAACATTAAGAGGTTAGTGTTATGACTGGTCAGCCTGGTGTAAGGATAATGTGACTGGGTAGGACATGATGCATCAAAAATGAGATGTTGGGGTTAACATAAGAAATGTTGAGCCTTTATAACAAAAGAAGTCTAATATATGTATGTATGCTAGATTAAAATTTGTATCCAAATAAACTTGAGTGTTTTGAATGAATAAATACAATTCGAAATCTTTCATGAGAATTCTATAGTCTTTGGTCGCTTAGAGTAATGTGTTAATTCCGACATTAGAACTGACAGCACTGGAGACAGAAATGTCAGGAAAAGTTTAATTAATGTCAAGTCTATAAAAAATATTGTACATCCCCTAACAAATGATTAAAATTGTTATTTCTACGGGATGAAATTGACATCGACCAATGTTTTTATTAAAGTTTAAAAACCGATATCATCTTAAGTGGTGAGAAAAATGTAACCGGATTTTTTAAAAATTTTAATGATAATCAAAATTAATTCTAAACTCTGAAAACTCAAATAATATGAAGAAAATACTCAAGCCAACAAGAACAATAAAGTGTTGCAGAAGCCATATGTTCTGAGTACAAATTTAAAAAAAAAATGTAAAACAACATCAACTATAAAAGAACATAATGATACAAACTCAAAATATTTTGTCTAAATATCCTATTGACGTGTCCGTGACGCAATTAAAAGTGGATGGGAAGTCGCACATGCTTCTGGTACACAATTTGATAGATGTTTTTAATCCTCCATTGTGTTCGCACACTTAATTTAACCAGCGTGGCGCTTTGACCGAGTGTTAAGGTTTGTTAAAATAAAGTTCGTCGTTTGACAGCTTTTCACAGCCATTGTGTTTTTGGGAATGACTCACAAAGGAACACGATTTGGCAATGGTGAGGCCTCTTTCAAAGTATTGATCTCTCACTGTTCTATGAACAGTTCTCAAAATTTCCACAGCATGCCTTAAAGTGTTCACGTTGAAATACGTCAATATTTCTTCCTAATTTTGAAGGTGTGAGTCTGGTACCAAGCCTTTAAAGCGTCTCGTTCTTCAGTTCGCAACTTGTCGTAGTCATATTAGTGAGCATCAGACAAATGTGGATGAACAGTGTGTTGATTGGCGTCAGTATTGAAAAGTGCTGAAATAGCTTTTGGACTTTCCTGTTATTCAGAACGTAGGCATTCGATTCAAAGTCATGGCCATGTAAGGCATCGATCGAATCTTTATACTGCGCTTGTCCAACTGGAATGAAAATAAGTTGGTCTCCGTTCAAAGCAGCGTTAGAATGAAGACCTTTAGTACTTTGTTCTGTGTAGTATTTGAAAAGAAACCACATATCGTATCCCGAGAAAGTGTGAGTACCACCATGGCATGGCGTTGATAATCTGCATGATGTTCGATGTCATCTTGGTTCCTGGTCTCATCGATGAGGTTAGCGTGTTCAGTCACGCCCTTCATGAATCTTTATGAAGTGAGTACAGTGATTAACGCTAGGCTCTTGAATGAACTGTTCGCATGTTTGAGGAGCCACACAGAAATCAGGAATATGAAATCCGGGATCTTGGAAGCATTCGAAATTGAAAAAGATGAAATTGTCTTTCTTCTGGTCATCGTTTACTTATTGTTTTGGTTCTTATTTTTGAATGAATGATTCGTGTTCCAAGTCCACTAATTGGTGAAAAATGTGACATCGTTTAGTTCCTGAACATTCGTACATTTCAGTATTAATTCTACGTATGACTTATCCTCAGGTAGGACACTATCTCATTAGTTGACAAGGACGTTTCTGCTGTGAATTATATTTCTTAAGATGTAATTGGTAACATAAAAGGATTAGAAAGGTGATCTGACAAATTTGTCAATGCCTTCGTTGTTGGCTTTCATCCAGACAGGGTTCACATGCCAAACATTCAGATGACATAAATCCACCAATTGCTTTCGTTTGATATAGCCATAGTCACATTTCTCACGGCAATAGCTGCATCCCAGGATTCGAAAGTATCATCGTGATAAAAGATTTGAATATATTTTCGGTGGTTGAAATGTTTGCCTCGAAACAACATAGGTTAGCGAACCTATCGCTGGTGTACTTTTAAGGTGTTGCATGACAATGTAAAACATGATGCCATATGTTTGCGGAAAGATGCCCTAGTGCTTAACATCACTATAAACTGAAAGACTGCCCACATCATAGCGATATTTCACATCATGTTTAAAGTTACATTATACAATCTCAAACAAAAATTAGGGTTTGCACATGTATTAACTATTGGAATTATAATACAAAGACTGTCAACGTTAGACAGTTCAGGTGGTTGTCAAGTGTCCGAGAAAAGAAACTGTCATCATCCAATTGGGTTACTGTCTCTGATAAATAATGATTGCAATTAGTCATGGGCAACAACTTACTCGTAAACTATTCTTAAGATAGAAAAGAGTTATCTCACTTGGACTGCATTAGTTATCTTACATGATGAAGTAATACGAAAACCCCATTGGCTTCCCATTCTACGCTTGAAGAGTTTTGTCTAATCCAGCAGCAGAGGGGGCGAACAGACCAACTTTTTATAGGCGTCAATTCGATAAACTAAGGCTTGTTCGTAAAAGCTTAATAGAAGCATCCATTTGCCAAACAAAAGGACGCCAATGTCATTGGCACTCACCCCCTTTGCTGCTTTGGGTTAACAATTTTTCATCTGATTGAGGGACTGAACAGACTTCCGTTCGGTTCCTAAAAGAACCCCAACAGTTCCTACATTGCTTCCCATTATTTATCAATAACAATCAGCGATATGATATAATCAACCAGTTTCGCTGTATAAAATTCCAAAGAACATGTATCATTGTATGACATTTTCCGATAATGTTTATAAAAATCTATATAATCAACCCAGTTATATTTTCTTATTATATACCAATCATATTCAAAATATAAATCATGGATTACTAAACTTAATAATCTATTAATGTTAGCCCATCAGATATAGAATCCAAAGATATTGACATCTACTTTGATAACCTAATTAAGGCCATTACTCAAACTGCCACCAACTCTATCCCCAAAACTAGTGGAAAACCAAGACAATTTAGTGTACCATGGTGGACAGAAGAAATTAAACGAACTAGACAGGACAAAATTAGAGCTTTAAATAAATTTAAAAGATCAAATATTACTACTCACTTCCAAGAGTACAAAAATTTTGACAACAAGTTCAAATATCTAATAAAGCAGTCTAAAGAAAAAACTTGGCAAAAATACTGCAACACTATTAATTTTAGAACTAACTCTAAACAAGTGTGGGATAAAATCGGGGCCATAAAGGGAAAGAACATAGATGGCACCCCAAAAATCAATAATACCTGCAATCAGAAAGAACAAGCTGAATCATTAGCAAAACATTTTTTAAAATACGAGCAGCAATACTAACCACACTACTGAATTCCAACACCATAGAACTAAAACTGAAATTAAATTCTGCCATCTATTTCAAGACCAGGGACCCATAAATAAATCACTCAACAAAGATATTACCATATATGAATGGTCCCAGGCGCTCTAATCCAAACATGAAACTTCACCTGGGGAAGATCAAATAGGTTACATAATATATAAAAACCTACCTAACAATATGGTTATGATAATAATAAACATGCTAAACATAATTTGGCAAACAGGGGAGCTACCCAAAAAATGGAAAACAGCTATAGTTATCCCCATTTTGAAACCTAACAAAGATAGGAATAACATTAACTCATATAGACCAATTTCACTTACCAACAAGATCTGCAAAATCATGGAAACAATTATCACTAACTCAAACACCTTCTGGAGACCAATAACTTGATATCTCCAAATCAATGTGGTTTTAGAAATAAAAGATCTACTACGGATCAATTAATTAAATTGGAGTCCGCCATTAAATTAGCATTTAATAATAAACAGAGGACTAATAGAAACTTAATTGCGGTTTTTCTAGATCTTGAAAAAGCGTCTGATCTGGTGTGGACCAAAGAATTAATAGCCAAATTAAATCATCATGGTATTACTGGTCGCATATTTAATTTTATACAAAACTTTTTAACAGACTTCAAAATTATAACTAGGGTAGGGGCTACTTATTCTGAAGAACACTCCCTTGAAAATGGGACTCCCCAAGGCAGTGTACTCTGCCCCACCCTCTTCAACCTCATGATTAATGATCTTAACTCTAATCTCGCCTCACCCTCAATAGGATTATCACAATTTGCAGATGATAGTGGACTATGGAGAGCAGCAAACCCCTCAAACTACACTCATATGGCTGAAATGAAAACAAGTCTAAATAAGATTGGTAAATGGGCTGACAAATGGGGATTTAAACTGTCACACCAAAAAATGGTAGCTGTACTGTTCTCACCTTATAGAAAAAACATATACCCCAACCTCCAAATTCAAAATAAACAAATTAAATTCGTTAAAATAGCCAAATTTTTGGGTATTTACTACGATGAACACCTAACATGGGTATCTCATATTGATGACCTAGTTAAAAGGTGCAATCTTGACTTAAACTTACTTAAAAGCCTCAAAGGAACCCAGTGGGGTGCTTACCAAGAAACAATAGTGACTCTATATAGGGCCTTAATTAGATCTAAACTCGACTATGGATGCCAAATTTACAACATGGCCTCCATAACCCAACTTAATAGATTACATAAAATACAGAGGAAAGCACTTCTCATAGCAACTGGGGCATTACCATATAGATCTACAGCAGAGTTGCAGGTCTTAACAGGAGAACCGCCATTACAGCTTCGAAGGCAGGAACTCATGTGGAGATACGCAACTCGACTGTCCACCCACAATAAAACACACCCCACTCTAGTAGCTATCAACAAATGCAAAATTCCTTTTAGGAAAACTCTTAAAAATAAGTCATCCTTTGGCAAAATAGTACATGAATTAAATCTACAACTCCCAGTAGATATATTCCCAGTGGAAACTAACCAAATATTTGATACAGAACCTTGGAATAATACATCAATTAAGGTAAACATCTCCCTTATAGACAAAGGTAAAAAAGAAAATCAACAACATTATTTAAAAACAGCTGCAATGGAACTAATCAACAACCAATATAAAATCTATACTCATATATTCACGGATGGTTCCAAAATTAACAACCCCTTTAAAACAGCTGTGGCTTGGGTCATTCCAGCACTCAATATCAAAATGGGCAGCCGCCTACCGGATCACTGCTCCATTTACACAACTGAATTCTGGGCCATCCTGGAATCTTTAAAATGGATGCTAGAAAATAATCCAGTTAAGACCTTGACTATTAGTGATTCACTAAGTGTCCTAAAATCAATACAATGCAATAATACTAAATCAAGAAAAAACTTTCTTAATCAAATGAACCAAATAATTAAAATACTCGATACTCAAAACATAACAGTAGAGTTTCTATGGATACCATCTCACATCGACATAAAAGGCAATGAATTAACCGACCAATTAGTCAAGAGTAAACTCACAATCTATTTACATGCCACTAAAGTATAGTCCAACAGAAATTAACAATTTAATCTATACACTGATAAATCAAAAGTGGCAAAAGGATTGGAACCATAATAAACAAGGGAGATTTTTACATAGTATTGTCAAAGAAGTCAATAGAAATATCCTGATACCCAGGTGTATTAGTTATGAACAATCTAAAATAAATAGGATAATTCTTGAAAAAACAAAATTATCTAATAGTTTTGGAAAATATATAGGACCTTTTCTGCACAACATCAACTGCTTCCACTGTAACGTACCGGAAGACCTGTACCATATATTCAATAACTGTAACAATACGCAAAAGAAAGAGACCTATTTATAACTAAACAATTAGAACTTGCCGCACCAAATACATATCCAGAAATAATTCAATTATGCAACAAAAACCCTCAAAGAACATACTATAATATAATTGAATTTCTTAGAACTACAGGACTAATGGATAGAATATAAGTATAACACCATATCATCCATAAATGAAATGAATGTTTTACTGGTAACTAAATATGCATATAAAATAATATTGTTCTAAGGGGAGGGAAGCGTACGGGGCCAAAAGGGATTCATTACCCGTAAGGGAGCACACCTACACTACGCTGGGTATAACATTCCCGTGGTGGATCCAGAGCAACCGAACCAAATGGAATGGTAAAATAACATGGAACAATAAAATAAACCTAAAATAAAGAAATACATAAAGGTATAAACATCAAAGTTATATTAACTACCAGTTATACAATCAATAAGGCAAGCATCTTACCTCTTTTCTTCTCTTATGCTTCTAAATTCTTCCTTCTATATAACCCCATTGACAACATCTCATAACTGAGTTTAATATTACGAAGGTATTATAGGCCCCTAAAAACCGCGATACTGCTGTGGTTAAAGTATAACCACTAACACGCGCCATTAACTATGGTCCCAACTAGAGTGTATGAGGTAGTCTCAAAACCAAGACTATCAGGTCCAGCGACACAATGTTGCAACTAAAAACCTCATCATATATACATAGGTTATGACCCCAAATTAGATCTTATTAGGTAGTCTCAAACCCAAGACTATCAGGCCCAGCAACACAAGGTTGCAACAAAAAGTATGATAATTAAGAAAATGACCTCAAATTCATACACTATAAAGATAGTTAACCCCAAAACTATCAGGCCTTGCAGTAACTTACCGGTAATAACATTATGCATTAACTATCAATGCAAATAGTTGTCATATGGGGTTATATATTCTAAACAAAACAGCACAAATAATTCCAAATTGATAGGGAAAAATACAGAAGCAAATTGACGAGGGAGCAAGGATGTTAGAATGAGAATCCAAAACAAGACACCCAAGATGCATACAGGGAATCATCGAGTGAGTACAGGGTCAAACAAGACACTCAAGAAGTATACAGGGACCAACCACAGGAGCAGAGGGATAATCAGTCACTAACAAGTGATCATGGGACTCTCAAAAAAAAGTCCTTTTTAGGGCTATTGTATTTCTTTGCCTTAATAGGGTCTTCTACTTGGTTACAGAAACCCTCCTTGACAAGCTCTATCCAGAAAGCCTAACTTGATCATTTTCGGACCCACCGCTCAAAATTAACAATCTAATCCTCTCTGACAGTGGCTACCTTTCAAATGACGTTTAGTCATATCAGCAAAAGAAATTTTTGTAAGGGACATATATGTGCACTTTTGTACTAGAAGATTGGCATAGATAGGAAAGTAATTTAATTCTTCAACTCAACGAATTGATTAATTTCATCGGTGGCTTACACAATTTTGGCATAGGGAAAACCACTATAAAAACTGGATTGAATTTGGAATAAGCCTACATACTTTCGATTGGTTGATAGGTTGAGTGCGTGATGGGTCTATTCCCACTCACCCAGGTCTAATATTCATATCATTAGCCCCTTTTTAGGGGTATGATATGACGACCAAATTAAATAGCGCATAAACGCCAGGAAGATGTGGCACCATTCCATCTTCCTGGATAAATTAAATCACTGCCATATAAATAAATGGCAGTGCAAAATAGTGAACATATGACCCTAGTGGCCGGTTTCACTTTAAATCCAACTATTCAATCATAATAATCTATGAATTTTTTTTATTATTGGGGTCGGACATATAATATTTACAAATCCAAGGATTTTTTTTCGATGATTTTTATCTAATAATAAAAAAAATATCTTTCATGTCAGTTGGGAAATTTAACCTATTTGTACATAAAAACGTAATTTATCATCATATGGTTGATAATAATCGATCAACCCCCAACGTAGTGCCATTATACATAATTCATTTAATTCAATATTAAAAATTCCCCTGGTAGCGCTAACCAAATATTTTATCAAGTCTGACACGATATTGCGTTCGAGGATCTGATAAATTTATCGTTACAAATCCATGTGGGATTGACTGAGCGTGACTAAAGAAATTTCTAAAGAGATTATAATCCATATCACCGCCGCACCAAGTTTGCCAAATATTTTGAAGCGTATGTGTGTCAACTCCGTTGAATACAGCAAGAATATTGCAGTTATCTCTGATCACTTTTGGTATTTGAGTGTACCGTTGAGTGACATATATCACGTCAGTGTTATTATGCCTGGAAAGTATCCTAGCGGGGTTCTTTTAATTGTCTAACATGATATCATCATATACGACTAAATTGTTAATACCTCCATTGATATCATCAATGTTCGTTGCTTCTTCGATATCGGTTATAAAGTCAATAGCATCTTCATTGGTTTTCAATTTTGCTCTCGCGTTAAAATCCTTTAGCACTTCGTAGCATTGCTGATCATCTACACTTGGGGCTACTAAATACAACTCGTCCCATTTCATCCATCTCGTTATTAAATTAAGTAACAATTGTGTCTTGCCACTTCCAGATGGTCCGATTATAATCATACAATTGCACCTCATGCAGTGATTATTCTGTTGTTGTTTCAGTGTAATTATTAATTCGGCATCAATGTCAAGTTCTTGTTTATTTTTTTATCCTGTTGTTTATAGCCAGAGTTTTTCTCTGATTATGTCAACGCCGACAATATCACTTATTGTAGTGTTGTTATAGTCTAGAATAACTCTTCGAAGTTGATTTATTCTTCGTACTCTGGACACTGTGAGATAAACTAAATTCGACCACTCGATGTGATTATCTACCATCCAAACAATTGTATCGGATATAGTCAATCCCTGTGAATAATGTATCGTTGCTGCGTAACCTAGCATCCATGGGGATTTATCAGTGTGCAATGCATCTTCGACGACATTAATATCAACCAGCACAATATCACTTTGCCCAGGAATATCAACTTCAATATTCTGTTTTCGTGTATCTTTGGGTCTGTAACACAGTGGCGTTGGAAGTGTTGCGAATTTTTCTTTATGCAATTCAAATAACTTCATCTGTAGTGTGTCTCTGACTATTTTTCTACTCGCTACTATTAAACCGTTTGGTCTCCATGCTTCCCAGAAATCATTTAATGGGATTTCCGAAATTATTTCACGCGCTATTTCACATTGGATTCTATCCGTTTGTAATCTAGTTAGTTTTTTTAACTCGCGTAATTGTTCATCAAGTGCTCTATGATTGCTATTAATTTCTTCATAGTCTACAAAATTCTTCAGCCAATCATGTGGGGATAAACCGACAGATGGTGGTGGTTGGCCATGATCGCCACACATGATGACTTTTGTATTCGCTAGCAATAGCCAATCAAGAAATCTTTGCAATACATCTAACGACACTGTGCATATTTCATCCCAAATAATCACTTCAGGAATACATTTTTCACCCATTCGATCAGGAGTCCATTCATCGCCTTTCCATCGAAAAAACTGTGATAAGTGCAAGCATTAATTCCTCGCTGTTTCAAGTCTGTGGGTCGGTGTTAGAACAATCATGTTTGATGCGTTTTCACAAAATAATTAAATCACAAGAATCGTCTTTCCTGACCCGTCGCAGCCATTTAAGTAAATGGTTTTATATCTACATATTGTATCAGATATCTGCGGTGCATTATATAGTTCTGATATCTGATTATTTTTCAAGTAATTGTTTTTAATCGTAACATCTGCTGATTTGGAATAATCATGCAGCATTTCCTTTTTAATTCTCCATGATCCCCAACTCTCGTCAGAATTAGTGAATTTGGCCACTACTTCGCTGTGTTTCGCGTTTATATAAAATTAATCAGTGGCTACTCTAACTGTGGTGTCAGGAAATCTATTTAACATTGAAATAAATTGAACATTGAAAATAAATTAATAGAAGCATAAGCCAGCATAGATACCCTCAAATGTGTATACTGAAGTTTTTTCCATCGTTGTAAGTAACAATTGTACCCAATTTGGTTCTATCGGCCAAGAAAGCGTCTTTACGATTGACATATATACCCTTAGATGTTACATCCGCGATTATAAAATAGTATTCAATGCTATCCATAATCAACCATGAAGAATATCGGTTATTGTCGTATTTTACACCCTGAGTGAATTTACCGATTATTCTTCTAACGAGTTCTTTTGAGTCTTTATTTCTAACTTCAAATAGCTGTTTGGACCATTTCATGATATATTCTTCGTCGAGATCGGGGAATAGATTTTTGTTTTCGCTGATTATACTATCTAGATTATCGGGTTGTGGTAACCATACTTTTGTCTGCGCATGATATGATATAATTATATATATATATATATATATATATATATATATATATATATATATATATTGTTTTAGAAATATATACATATCATATAATATGAATTCTGAAAATATCAATAGGGTTATAACCGAAATTTCAAATTTAAAGTCTCAAAAATGCAATTATCAGATAATTTAAATTGTGATCAAATTATTTTTGACTTCCAGAAGCAGCGTTGGTACCGCGGCAGGGATGGCACTAAAGAAAGCAACCGGACGAGGATATAGAAAAAGGGAAAGGGTCTAAGACTAACAGGAACCCGCACTCGTGGTACAAGGGAAGCGGCCTGAGACTAGGATCTTTATGAAAGATCAGTTGCCGGCACAACCAAAAAACGTTGAAACCGGCATCATTAATCTCGACAATAGCAACGGACCTGGAACCCACTGGGTTGCATACGCGATTGATCCACGTGTGATTGTTTATTTTGATTCGCATGGATTAGCGCCGAGTTTATGCGTTATATTAACCACTTAAAAACTCCTTGTTTGTATTCTACGCTACCAACACAAACAATGAATGACCCACCAATATGCGGCAAAGAAGTTTTAAATGTCCTTAACGCTATTTCAACATCTGGAAAACCACCTCATCGGGTCGTAAATGAATATACTAGTAGTCACTGGAAACCGAAGATTAAGAGAGAAATTATATAGAATAACACGACTGATGTTTGGGGACGGCCTCTATCACCGTCGAAGAAACCTGATGCCGATGGCACTGCAACCGGTGATATAAAAAAAAATAATCGAATATGAAATAGCTGAGATGTTGAACTTAGCAAGTGTTGATCCCAATGAAATAGTTGTATTTAAAGATCGTCAGGGTAAATTGAAAACGAGCAATATTTCCCTTGATGATATTTTAGTTAAACAACGTGGAACGAATTAACGATTTAGAACCATTAAAAACACTACGCAATGAATACAACGACCATATAACTAAATTCGATCAGTTTTCTGAAT
Organism: Unio delphinus; assembly: GCA_029339505.1. Taxonomy (NCBI): domain Eukaryota; kingdom Metazoa; phylum Mollusca; class Bivalvia; order Unionida; family Unionidae; genus Unio; species Unio delphinus. Next base: position 12,337,899 of record JAQISU010001235.1, read on the forward strand.
TAAAATAAAATATAATTGACAATATTGACAAGCCTCTATTAGATTTCCTTGGTAATCCACCGGTGACCACATCGAAGCTCACAGAGATAAAAACTTCTATGTTGGAACTTGCAACACTACAATCTAGGTATGAAGAACATGTCGAGAAGTTTTCAACTTTTCGTAAAAATCTCATTGAAAGATTCTTTATTACCACATTGGATAAAGTTGAAATAAAACTACCAGAACTTAAAAAACCCATCGATGATATTAAAGCAACCAGTAATGAAATACCCGCGATTAATCGGCGAATAGAAGCTATCAACGCTGATATTAAAATGACCAACGATATTATCAGGTATGATTTGCCGAAGATGATAAAAATACTTGAGAAAACAATAATTCCTCATGAGAGAACCAACAACGTAGTATACACGATTCAACATGGATCAGTTGCGCGGACACTATCCACTAATATATTAAGTATCACCGCGGCCGTCAAGGGTATTTATCGAATAACACTAGTGACACCGACTCAATTTAATATTTCATCAACGAGTTCATATCGGGTCAACAATACGATATCAACGATCATCGACACGGATACAACTGAGCAATTCACGATAACATCCACTGATAATAATCTGACTAGGGTTTCAGTAACATGGTATGCGGAATTCGTAGCGGATTTAAGTAAACAACTAAATTGACATCTATTGTAATAAATAAAATGTCATCACAGCAGTATCGCTATGATCAGGTCAGAGAATTTCAAATTAAACTCAAAACACTCACTGAGGAGTACCAAACAAAAATAAAATAATACCGAAGAAGAATCACCGCAGTTGATGTTGCCGTGTACTCGGTGAGTGGTGTAATCACCGGAGCTGGTATAATACTCTCCTCGGTAACAATGATTGCCCTGATAGCTGTTCCAATTTGTATATCAACGGCGACATCAATCGCGGGAATTATTTCAATAATAACAAAAAAGTATCATCATGCAGCCAGCGTAAACTGCAAGATTATGTAGTTAAATTTCATGTTGTGTCAACCGCGTACTCGCAATTATCCTCGATGATATCATCGTCGCTCGATGACACATTAATATCCGATAGCGAGTTTTCAGCGATGGTACGTATTTATGATTCCAAGATGTCCAAATTAGAGCAGGATAATGATAATAACAATGACAACACCGTAAGAACTACTTCAACGAATAGAAAAAAATACCGAACCGATTCAACAAATAACGGAAAATACCACACCGGTGAAAACCAGCATTCAATAACATCAACCAATCCTGAATTCAGTGTGAATTTCCCTACTCCGATTCCCTTTAAGTAGATAGCGCTAGCAAACCTACGAGTGTATCACAGTTTGTCTAATATTAGGTCGGTAGCATTTGGCGGTCAACAACCGAATAATTCGTTGGTGTTCGCGTATAAGAATAAACCCAATGGAACTCCAGACTGGAACGTTGTTTCGTTACCATCTGGGTCATACCAAATCGAACAAATCAATGCTGAATTACAGCGTAGAATACAATCCATTATTGGAAGAGAATCAAAAATCGCTATAACAGTTCACGAGCCGACATTATCATCTGCAATTGAGATAAACTCACCCGGATATGTCGTAGACATCTATCAGAGTTCTATAAGAACAATATAAAGAAAATTAAAACTTTCTATGAAAGTGGAAATAGTTTTCTTGTAGCTTTGGACAAAACATCTCTCCTTAGGGTAAGAGCAAAGAATAAATTTATCTATAAAGACCTGATAAGAACCAAAATAATAAAGCCAAATGGTAAACAGGAAACTTAGTCCAGACAGCTAGAGTGTGCGATTGGTACAAATGAATGGACCAACTCTTTTGTTTCGGCTAGATTTTGTACAAAAGACACAAAACTGATTAGCTTTAACTTTAGATTTCTCCACAGAAATATTACCACAAACCAGTTTCTAAAAAGGATTAATTTAAGTGATAATGATAAATGTACCTTTTGTAATGAGGGAATAGAAGAAATTGAGCACTTATTTTATGACTGTTTAATTACTGAAAACTTTTGGAAACTGTTGGTAGAATGGATACAAACTTATGACCCAAATTTTCGAATTACACGAAAAGATGTCTTTATAGGAAATAACAACTTTGACGATCTTATTAACTTCCTAATTTTGCTTGCAAAATATGTTATATACAGATCACGTTGTGCATCAAAAAGCCCAAATCTTGCCTATTATAAAAATTGTGTTTTATCATATAAAACGCTGGAAAAATATGTCGCCAAAGTGAATAACAGCAGTGACGAGCTTAAAAGAAAGTGGACCCTATTATCAACTTTTGGTACATGAATTATTATTATTATTATTACTATTTTTACTTTTAAAATTTACATATTTATTATTATTATTATTATTATTATTATTATTATTATTATTATTATTATTATTTCTAAATGCAATTTCATGCATCTTGGGATTTGTATGCGAGTATGACTTTGTGTACAATAATTGTGATTGTAAGTAAGTGTCTGTGTGTGTATGTGTGTGTGTGTTGTGTAGGGAACACATGTAGAGATCAGGACACAAAAGAATTTAAGATCATGCCCCATACGCCAGGTCAGGTGGTGATGTAGGGAAATATGTAAAATCCTGATACCTTGTGTTCAATTAAAAAAAAAAAAAAAAAAAAAAAGAACAATATTGGGTTGGCCTGAAATAACACCTCCACCTGAACCACACAATTCTGAATATGTCACGGATAAACAATCATACCACGAAATTACCACATCATATCGAGAACACCTCAGTGATATAACAAAATCATCACTGCCGGGTAGTTATTTTAATTTTATTGATCGGGATTCCGCTTTTTGGAGATTTAAGGTTGGAAAACTCGGGAATCAACTACATATATAAATATATGTCATAACAGAATTATTGAATACTTTAGATAGATCAATCAAGAACACAGTCAACAACTACAACGACTACAACAAACTTTCAATGAGTCAAATCGGAATGAAATCATTAAACGAATTGAAAAATTAAATCAACTTGCATCCGACATGGAATATATCAACCAGCGAGTAATTCAAGTAATAATTAATCACCGCGATAATAATATTAATCACTCTAAACGAAATATTCGAACTGCATACAATATAACAGAAGCTGATCTACTGAATTTCAACTTTGTTGGGTATAACGCAAATGAACTAAAAAAAAATCCGTTAATGATCTTATCAATGAAAAATTTACTGCAATAGTCACAGCATGGAGACAGCAACACAAGAATCCAACTCTCCTCAAACATAATAACGTTCCAGATTGTGGTGGTAGACATATCGCTCCTCAACATGTGATTGAGTGTTTGCATTGAATTTAGTATGTGATGTTATCGAGGGAAGTTATCAAATAAATCTCGAGCGATCAAATCAAGCTCGACAAGGATATATTTTATATTCATTTGCACCAACATCTCCTCCAGGGTTTCTAATCATTGAGGATCCAACTAATCCTGTCTGTATGATATGTCATAATAATTCGTTAACGAGAATTAATTTCAGACTCACTGACCAGTCCAATAATCTAATTGATTTGCTAGGTGAGGTTTTACAAATTAGTCTGTTTGTGAAATCGTAGCGACTTCAGCGTGAAAATTGTTTACAATTTCAAGACTTGTTAACCCATAGCAGCAGAGGGGAGGTGGGGCGACAACGAAGTTGGCGTCCATTTTTTTCTATTCTGTTTTGCCAAATGGACCCTTCTATTAAGCATTTACGAGGAAGCCTTAGTTTGCCGAATCGACGCCTATAAAAAGTTGTCCGATTCGCCCCCTCTGCTGTTAATCCTTTTATAGTGGTTTTCTTTTTGTTAATTTAGTAAATCATATTGAATCAAGAATATTGAAAAACTGAGTTGCCAACTTGGACTTTGATATTTGTTCAAACATATAAACACGAGAATTTATTTTCTCTATTTGAGCTAAATTATGTGAAAATTATGTGTCTGACCAAGTGGTCTTGAAGACATAAATACAACAAGTTCGCCCAAAGTGCAGTATTTTTTGTGTTGTGTACATTAGCAATTCTGAAGTTCACCAAAAATTATGCAAATCTGAATAAAAATTCATCTGGAATCTTGCGATATGATATACTCAGAAATGACCTAACAAATTGGAACTGACGTGGATAATTTATATTTGTAAAATAAGGACCAAGTCAGAACTTTGGTTTTTACCATTTGAAGAAAATTAATATGCAATATTTATAATATTTATAATGATAATATAAATTCGTATTGGCCTTAGTGAGATCCTTATAAATCAGTGCTGAGTAATGTGAAAACAAATGAAAACAAACATTGTTTAGCCGGAGTTAATAACAAATGTATGCCTCATGTATTAGCAACATGGCAACTTCATAGCCTCAGCTAACAAAAGCATGTAAGACTCATTTGAATTTTTAACAAGCGCATCATTAAAACAACTTCGTATTTTTATATTCATTCAAGCAAATATAGCAAGACGGAAACAAGGGGGAAATATTTGGACATGAAAACGTGGAAACAGCTATTTAAGTATAATATGATAATTATATAGTTTACTACCTATGGTCGTAAAGCATTTTGCATTCTCTTAAATGTCGATGAAACTATACTGAACGAGTTCTCTGCTGCATCGTACCATGCATATAAGGCAAACAGATAAACACATACAAACATAATTGTATCAGCTTAGAAGCGGTTATGAAGTTAAAGCCACTGCCAAGAAAATGAAAGCTTTATTTCCATTAACATCCGTTCTCATTGAGACACAATTCATCGCAGTTCAACGTTTCACCTATAAATTAAACCATCTTAAATGTACTTAAACATATCTCAAACTATTTTATATCGCAATCTATTGATACACAAATCTGAATCTGAATGACATGTTTTTAATACTCTAGAGTAACAAAAATGTTTATTTCAGTTTGTCGTTGCCTTTACACGTAGTGTGAAATTGTTGTTCACCGTTATTATCGAGTTTTTAAAAGATCACAAAACATGCTTCATGAAAATTCTGTTTAGATACAGCACGCAAATGTCATGAAAGTACTATAAACTTTCTTAACTTTGATATTTGAGACAATAAATATTGCGTGAATGAACTGTCGAGGGTTGGGAGATCACAATATGAGATATATATCTTCTTGGGAAGAAAGTATTCATTAGACTATTTATCAATACACGAACATAATTGAAAAGTGAGGACAGGGTGCATGTAAATACGAATTGTTCATACGTTCAGTCTTCTACCAATTAATATGGTGTAGCTAAACTAAATAATGAGGGTAATGATGTAATTCTTGTAATTATCTGATTATTGATATAACGATTGGTAATTAGCGGATTAAACGTATCAATATTCATGCGAAAATAGAGAAAAAAAAACATTTGTTTTAAACATTTCAATGTCCCGTGTGCTTTTTTTCGGCATTATCACGTTTCAGTAAAACAAGTTAAACATTGGAAACGATGTTTGCTTGTTTGCATATGTATAAAGTACAATTTGTACTCAGAATGGTAGCGTCCACCTTCACCAATGAATATATGTTTATTTACAGTATTTGGTACGTTAAACAAATTGTTTACTGATATTGTTTGTATTTTATTTGTGGAAAATATTCATATTATACTATTTCTGAACGGTAAAATAATATTGGTTTCAGCATAGCATCAAATTATTTGAATATATATTGAAATTTGTAATCTTCCAAACTTGTGTTGATACCTAAAGGTAGGTTCAGTTACTGCTTTCAAGGATTATATATATATATATATATATATATATATATAGAGAGAGAGAGAGAGAGAGAGAGAGAGAGAGAGAGAGAGAGAGAGAGAGAGAGAGAGAGAGAGATGCAAGATATTTTCACATCAATGAAAAAAGACAGAAATGCAAGATTGAGCATTCTCAATGCTGGCAATTAAGAATACCAACCTACACATTTCAGGAAGAAAAAAAGTGTGAAAAACAAAAACGTCAAAAGACATGAATGAACTTCATCATTAAAAAGAAATTTGAAGAAAAAAGTGTGCAATCTAATAAGTCCACTTACAGAAATGAGTACCAGAATAAGATACTATGACGCGGCTCGGGATGGCCAAGTAGTCGAAAGCACTGTTTTACCTACCATTGTGATCTTATCTAGGTCCTCATGTATTCGAATCTGGGCTTGGCCATTATTGGTATGTAAGAAAATTTGCTTTCCATGGGTCGATGCTCCTTCCCGTGATGGTCCATCTTTCCTCTTGGACCAAATATCCTGGGTGCCGTATAAAGACTAGGATGTCATGAACCATGACGTTAAATCCACAGCAGGAATATACTGCTAAAACATTCTTAGGTATGCAAAGGAAAAGGAGGACTATGTTTCTCTACATGGAAGGGGCATATATAATACATAAGCTATATTATGAAGCGGCACGTGCGATAGGAAAAGTCTGTTAAAGAGCCCCATAAAATGGAGACGGTCCTTAAATAAAATCACATTAAAAAAAGGGAATACCAAGAAGACCTAAAGTACTCATTAATCTCTTTAAATAGAAACAGCTGTCAGCGCACACTATACAGTAATATCAGCACTAAGACAGGTGTACATGCTACACAGTTTATACATATAATACACAAGAGAACAATGGATTTAGATATTCCCGAAACCAGCATACCGCATATATAGATAACATCTAACGAGTTTACTTGGATAATGAGTGACATATCAACTACACCTTAAAACACAAAGATCGCCTCAAAAACTCGCAAAGATAACAATTAGAAACTGTATGCAGAATAATTTATGTAAACGTTTTGACACATAAGAGAGACTATGTAGTTGTTGGATCTCACACAGACGTAATTGCAATCATGTTTACTAATCCTTGTTCTTTAAAAGAAGGATGAAATCTTTTTTGACGCGTACGTGATAGAAAACAGAGCTTTGAATTTATATCTAAGGTTAAGATCGAACTGAAGTTGATTTTTATGAATGCATGATTAAAAATCATAATCTCAACGGGAATCTAATTGTTGGTTTTTGATTTGCTGACCCGATTACATTTCTTGGTACTTGCGTTGATGTAAAGATATTGTGTAAAATTTGGCTGTTTCATTTTATCGGTGCATGCATGTACCATATTATGTAGATATGACATTGATATTTTTTCTCTTGATTTTGAAGTTTATTCTAACGGGTGAAAAGCGATGTTGAACTTTCATCACTGAATCCATTGTCAATTCCATCGTATATTCATGTGAGCTTCTTTATTCTTATTTTGTTCGACCATTGAAAATGGAGGTTTCAAACACGAATTCGAATCATCAGTTTCCACGAACGTTGATACGTATTGTTCCATGTTGGCGAAACCTCCATTTTTTGGTGTCATAAGTTTTTGATTGTGCAAAAGAATTGGCCGATGTGTATACCATAATTACCTTTCGCCGAACATACTGCTTGCTGTCTATGCATTATCAAATTTATTGATTACATTAGCAAGCATGTTGTATATACTGATGGAAATTGGCTGATACAGCAGAAATATTAATTTCGTATGGAGAATTAAAGATTTCCCTATCCTTATTGTTACGACTGTATGGTCATTAGCTAATTTTACGTACAATATAGAAAACCAACATTCTTAGGAAATCCTACAAATAATTTAGTTCAATATAATACAATGACAAAATATAAACGGAACTTACAGTATTGTGAATAAAATCCACAATTATACGAATAGTTCTCCCTCAATCGAAAAGTACAGAGTGTTTCGATTTCTGGAATTGCATGTGCTGATACGCTATTAGCATTGAAGTCTCTGATGTGCTACTAGTTTTGATGTATCACAATGACATTGCTCGGACTGATATCGACTGAATTGATAATAATCCTCAAATAGTATACTAGTAAAAAAAATTGAATTGGCATTCCAGCTATAATTCAATTATATTAATCATCTCAAATTATAATGGAATAAGAAAGATTCATTCCACCAAGACAGATGTTGTAATAGAAATAGGAATGAATAATTATTTACTTCCACCGTTTTATATACATCTCCGTTTCTCCATGTTGCAATAGATCCTTATGTGTCTTATGTTGTAATACAACACAATTATCCCAATTAAAAATGTCATGGAATGTTAAAATGGTCATAATGTAAATAGGTTTATTTTGCATGTCCGTCTAAGGTCATATTCAGGTTTGGGGCTGGAACTCAAAACCAAGTTGACAACTTAGTTACAGCTTAGTGTCAAGACATAGAACAGGTATACACGAAACCCCTATTCCCAAACGTGGAGAAACGTCCGCCACAGAAATAAAATTAAATATCCATGTTACTTGTGTTCCCGAATATAAACGTTTTATGATTGTTTGTCACTGTCCGCTTAGTTTAGTGTATATTACATTTGCCCTCAAACTAAACACAAAACAATGAGAAAACGAATCAAAAACAAAACAAACAGGAGAAAGCAAAGAAATAACGAATCTTTAACTTTGAAATGTGTTTTTCAAATGATGTTACACTATTTTGTAGATTTTATGATGTTGGCTATTTATTTTCTCTAAACGTCAGATCCTCCTAGTTGGTGTATATTGCATTATATAATCAAAAAGATAACTGTTGAAAATGAAAAGTAAAATACAAACGTCAAAAGACTTCCCTACAACAAAACAAAGAATCTGGAATAATGTTGATCCTAATTTGTAGAATTTATAATGTTGGTTCCTTTCTCCCCAAAGTGTGGTGTCTATGTGCATATATCCAGCTATACGAGTTTTCTGTTGTGCAGGTTTTCTTGTGTGTCCTTTTTATTCAGATTTTAATCCTTAGTGATCTCTCCTTCTAAGATATTGGATTAAGAATCACTTGTTATAACCACCTGAAGTGAATGGTGATATTTATACTGATGTATATCGTGCTTTGTTCTTTATTGTTTTCTTTCGTTGTATTTATATCTTCCTTCCCCTTCCCCCCTCCCACCCCCCGAAAATTAGATGTCGCTTAATGTTTCGTGAGCGTTCGCATTTCATCTTTCTTACTTTCACTTCATATACACTCATTCACGATACTTTATTCGCTTAGATATTCGTGGTCTTTCTTGTGCTGTAGTATTAAACAAATTTCAATATCTTCTAACCGTCAGCTTTTTATTTCATTTAACGTTTCGTGTCAGGTATTTGAGAGAGGATCTATCCCATCTCAGTGCACAACCCATGGTTAAGATCAAATATTTGTTTTGGTTTTGCTACCCATTTTGGGTCGTTTTTATAAACATTTCTCTCTTGGTTCTTGTGTAGATGTAGGCACGCTTTTTAAATTATATTTTTTAGCGTTATCTGTGCTCGCATTTAAGATATTACATAGCTTTGACAGAGTTCACGATTGTCCTCAGATTTAATTGTTCTTCTAACTGGTGAAAAACGATATTTTCTCGTTCTAACTATCGTTGTATCTCGTCGTCGCTATGTTGGCTATGTTTCCCCTGTACGTGTGATGTTATTCCTTTCTTTTAACGCTGATTTTTGAATATTGTTTTCTGTCCTGATTGATGTTTTCGTTTGTCTTTCTTTAATAATGGTTGAATTCACTTATCTAATTTTGGAAATGGCTGGCTATGGTCAAACTAATCTTTACTGGAGCAGAAAAAGGAAAAGTGAAACAAATAATTTAGAAATTTGATTTGCACTGATGTACTCTGTTTTGTATTAATTTCTTTTCCGATTTTTTCTGTTTTTGGGAGTTTGAAGTTACTTGAAAAAGAGAGCTGCTGAAAAGATTAGTATATTATGCTACAAGCTGGAACTATAATTTGTGACCTATTATTACCTTGTTCGGAATACGTTATCACACAATATTTATTCTATAATGTTTAAGAGATTTGTTGTGTTTTTTCTAGCTGTATTTCCAAAGTGTGTTTACTCTTCAAGCGCATGAAAATTACACCTGTCTACGTTCTAAAGAGAAAAAGTATAATTATAATTACTAATAACTTATATGTTTACCACAACAGCTGTAGAGTCTGACTGAGAATTAGAAGGATCTATAATGAAGTACTTAGTTGGTTGTTCCGATGTCTAGCGTGAATTGTTTTTTTTATTCAGGTCTGTAAAGTTACCATGAAATCGGATCAAAGTTATTGCAAAGATTTCATTTTCTTTAGATTCATTAAAAACGTTTTAACTATAACATTTTATGCGGTTGGCTATATCTGGCTATGATGGACATGCAGGTTCAAAGGTTATTTGAATTTGAATGCTGAAGAGATTAAATTGCTTTGTATATTGTGTCGTGTCATACATGACATTAAAACCTGAATTTGCTTCGTATATCAAATAAAACATAAATGTAACACTACCCCTATGTCTGGAGAACAAAAATGAAGAACGTTCATTCTTTTTGTACTATATGAACTCTTCATGATCATGATTTGGTATTTAAATTATGTCAAAGTTCATGACTGTTTCATTAATAAAATCTTCACTGACGCAAGCTCTCAGAGAGAATTGCTTTTAACGAGTTATAATAGAGGTCCTTGTATTATTAACTATAAATACCCTAGGCTAGAGATAATTATTATTTTTATATTCATTTAATCAGATACAGTAAGAAGAAAACAGGGAATCATATATTTGGAAGAGAAAACGTGGACACAGCTGTGTAAGTATGATACGATAATCTTGTTTTCTGAACTTGATTTTAGTTGTGTTGTCTTTAGTATAAGCAACAAGTAATAATAACACTAAAAACCAGACAGGAATATTTTTCTACGGATTTGAATGACTGCAATCTTTTCCTCAGGGTCGAAATTTGCAAATGACTAGTCTATTCTCCTATGTGTCATATTTAACCAGACGGTTTGTGATGTCGTTTGTATCGATGTCTTTTTTGTGCACATAGTTTTAGATTCTTATTTACAGCTTTGTGATATCTGTCTTGTTTTTTCATAGGTCCCATTATCCAGTTGATGCATTTTCATTCCAACCTGTCATTTGCTACTAATGGGGTACATTTTCCCATTTGTCATTGTTTATCTCTCTTCTTATATCCGCGATTTATTTTCTTAGACTTGTGTATAAACTGAATACACATTGCACAATGTTTTACTTGTGATAGTATGGTATACATTTGATACTTTTTCACTTGTGATAGTATTGGTATACATTTGATACTTTTTGACGTGTGATAGCAAAGGTGGTTCCTTGTGTGTATGTGTTCTCATATCAGCGATTTATTTTCAGAGTCTTCATAGAAATATAATGCACATTGCATACTTTTGGATTGTGGTACTTATAAGATACATATTATTCTTTTGGACTTTTGATATGACATTTGGTTCATAATATTGTAAGTGTTGTGGTTAAAGTTTCACCTTGTAATGAAGAGAAAGAAATGATTTCGTAATTTTATTAAACTGGCTAGTATCACTTCTTTAAGTGTATAGGAAACTATACTGAACGTATTCTCTGTTACCTAACAACACACATATAAAGCAAGCCGATAAACAAATAGTTGCAATACGGACGTAAATGTATCAGCGTACTGGCGATTATAAAGCGTGAGTTACTGTCAGGAAAAGAAAATATTTGTTTCCATTAATTTCCCATCCTCATTCATAAAAACTTCAGCTAAGCTCTACGTTAAACCTATAAGTTAAGCAATGTTCCATGTACATATGAAACTATTTGATACTAATTGTATTGATACGCAAACTTGCGTCTTCATGATCTCTCCTTAATACGTTAAGATAAAAAATATTTGTATTTCAGTTTGTACTTGCCGTTACACTTTATGTGAAATTGATGGAATAGTTGTCTATGATGTATGAACTAGACATATTTATGTACTAGTAAAGTATTTGTAAACGTTTGCATGTAGAAACCATTATTTATCTCATAGTTTGATGTTTACAAATTTGATACTAGCCTCCAACAAATTGTTGTGTGCTGCCAAAGCTAATATCATAATCTGAGCACGTTTTTGGATTCATTCTAGTTTCTTATATTGGTTTTTGTTCTCTTCTCTTCACATTTTGATTGCACTTTGTTTTACACGTATTATTTCTTTAAATGTCAAGTGAGCTTCTTTTGTATCTGACTTTGATCCTACTCTAAGAAAACTCTCCGCAATATTGCACCGTGTACCAGATCACCATAAACTTTCTTATCAGTAGTCTTGATATTGTACGATACACATAATTATTATTCAACGTCAGTTATGAGTTTCCTTTTTGTTTAGCAAAATACGCTTTATGAGACATCAATTTATGGATTCAGCGCGAAAATATTATGAAATTATTTTTAACTGGTCTCTTATTTGTGAGACAATATGTATTGCTACACTGAACTGTCGATGGGGTCAGCTGAAACTATTTATCGGACTTTCTTCAATACACGATCGTCATTGAAATGTGGGGACACTTCTAACATACGGGGTACATTAAAATACAAATGTTTCTAACGTTAATGTTCTATCGATTGAGATGATGTAGTTATACTACTAGATAATAATTTCCATTTCAACTTCTTTTGAATTAAGAATGATAATGCTGGTAATTATCTGAATATTGATCGAACCATTGGTAATTACCGACTTAAATCTACCATTCTGTATTGACGAAATAGACAAATTTTGAATCCTTTTGAGATAGTTATAACATTTTCTTTAAATTGGTGTTTGTAATTTCAGCTTGTCATGAAATTATAATATATCTAAGTTTAGTCATAGTGTACATGTCGAAAGAGCAAGAAAAGTTCTTTGGGCAAATTCATTAAACACGGATTATTAGATTGAAATGCAATGTTGAAATAAATGTTGTCATAACTTGCGTTTATTTGACCTATAGCATTACGCTTAAGCTAGTTTCTAAAAAGGGGTCTTTTTTATAATGGATTCTAAATTTGGACAATATGATAGATATTTTATATTGTACATGATATCTTAATCGCAAATCACACACAACCCTATACCAATCTTGATGTAGAAAACTCTACCTTAGTCTTTTACTAAGTTAGAATGCTCTGTTTTATCGTATCGGCCATCCTTATGACTTCCTACTAATCTTATGTTTATCTAGTATTTATATATTTTAATATATTCTAGGACTATTAATACGATTTACGGTATTCCATGTTGTATATCTCCAACTATGATTAGGATAAATATCAAATAAATATAACTATCTTTTATTTATATTATGTAGTAGATTCGTAGGATGACACAATTCACCATCTTGAAAAAGGTGTTATTTTCTAGGGGTTTTCCATTGGTTTTTACAACTTTGAAAGATGCACAGCGCACTAGGCCTTGAAAAGTTTATGAAGAAAACTCCGGGTCTGAACGTCTAAACCATTATTAAAAAAAACTGTTGCGCAAGTGGTTTTCAGAAATATATGAAAGATGAAATGGTGGCTATTTGGTCCTTAAAATATATTTGTGAAAGATAGGCCAAGAACATTTAAGAAAACAATCAAGGACAATGGTTTTTAAAATGTATGAAAAAGAATACTTCAGTGGTTCATATACATTTATGAAAAAACAAGCCGAACCACTGGTGCTCAAAATCATTTGAAACAACTTTGGGCCATTTGAGTACAACACAGTACTTTACTGAGCGCTGCTGTACTGAACCTCTCCGTGCTTTACCGTATTATATAATACCATGCTATACTATACTATACTATACTATACTATACTATACTATACTATACTATGCTATGCTATGCTATGCTGTGCTGTGCTGTGCTGTGCTGTGCTGTGCTGTGCTGTGTTGTGCTGTGCTATGCTATGCTATGCTATGTTATGTTATGCTATGCTATGTTATGCTATGCTATGCTATGCTGTGCTATGTTATGTTGTGCTATGCTATGCTATGCTATGCTATGCTATGCTTTACTATACTATACTATACTATACTATGATATGCTATGCTATGCTATGCTATGCTATGCTATGCTATGCTATGCTATGCTATGCTATACTATACTATGCTATGCTATGCTATGCTATACTATACACTGCACTGAACTGTACTGTACTGTACTTTACTGTACTGTACTGTACTGTACTGTACTGTACTGTAATATAATATACTATGCCGTTCTTGGCGGTCATGTATTACTAAATAGATGTAAAGGCCGTAACACTTTTTTTTTACATATCTACATACTAATGCAGGATATTTTTGAGGAATCACATTATGTGGCCCAATGAATAAGTTACATGGATAAAACACATATCAAATCTTCAACCCATATTAAAATATACATTCTCGTTATGAAAGTGTCCCCGCACGAAATAAAGAAAAAATCCGGAAAATATGAGTCTTTTAATGCACCTAGCTTAAACGTTTGTCACCTTAAGCATCTGTTTTCTGTTGTTGTTTTTTTTTATCTATGTTGAAATGATCTACTCAAACATTGCCGGGACATACTTTCAGGTGTGGTAACATTAAATATACACATAAGCAAGACGCAACAATTGTTATATAGTGGAGGGTTTATTCACGAATGATTCTGTTGTTACTATTCTTTACAGATTATATCTACCTCTTCAGACTGAAAGTGAACTATACTTTCTTCTCCTGCCATATTTCTTTATTGGCCGTAAAATGACATGATTGCTGGTAATTTTGCACTTAAGCAACAAGTCGTTCACTATAGCCTTTTAGTTTTAATTTAAGTTCATTTCATGCACAATACGGTCATTTATGTAAATGTACGTGTATTGAATACACAATAGGTTATTTTATTGTAATTTAACATCCCTAAATATACAATATGGTCTTTTGGTCTTAATATTACTTTTCAAAATACAGAATAGGATTCTTAGGTGTTAATTCAACATTTAATGTCAGTTTCAAATAGACCAAAACTGTCTTTTAGTTTTAATTTTAAAAAAATTCATAGAAAAAATAATGAGATATATAGAAAAGGTAGTATTTCTTTCGATCACTATGTACTGTTTCGAAGGACAGTTCTCCATAGGATAGCAAAGCAAACTAAACTAAAATGATATAAGCAAGTCTATACATCAAACGGTGGTTTACTGCTAACAAGCCTGAGGTGAAAAATCACAGACATGACAACCGTTCATGCGGCTTATATGTGCTATGTTAAAAAAATACTGGACATTTAAAATTTTATTTGTTTTCTCTTTCGTTTCACAATTTTCTTTTTTACCAAGATTGAAGATCTATCTATGCACATTCAAAGAGTATGGTGATTGAAACAGTATAGGCCTTATTCTGATTTAGTTTCAGGAATATTCATCAAGATTGTAGCTTACTCATCAGAACGAAATCGAAGGAATGTACAAATCCAGGATACTAGTACTGTGCTGTTTTTTGTCATGGATTACACCAACAGTGTGTCAAAGTAGGTAACAGTGAGTTATTTGGTCTCATGTTGAATATTAGTATCAATAGCGCATTTAGATCTCCATTTAAATTGCTCAAGCAAATTAGTTAATGGGTATGCGCAAAATGATAGCAGCAAATATATATTTCTGATTACCTTTATTTGCCAAGTCATTTCAAGTTACCGTCTACTCAAATCCTATTTATGAGTATTATAAACAAGTTTTATAATGTGATCTTTTATAACAACACTTGCTCCTTAAGTTTACATTGTTACTATGAGATTAATTTATTTTGATTGTAAAACTGGACGAACATATAATTCATCTTGTTACGTGTTATGTTTCGACGCCTACATTTAAAAAGAAAGTTCATTTTTGTTAGTATAATATTAGAGACAAAAAAAAATTGCCGATTGGGATCTAAGTGATTATTGTTATATGTAATGATTTAACATGAAAATTGGACTTTATTAATATTGTACAAAACTATTGTTTACACAATAACTATATTTAAAGGTACGTGCGGGTTTACCCAGTACAATCCGACATTTAGTATGTGCTGTAACGGAGTGGTTCAGCCAAAATCAGGGTTACGCCCGTATTGCTGTGGAACACAAGGATATGATGCAACATTCTACATGTGCTGCTCGGGTACTATTCAGCCTCGTTCAGGATTGCAACCATCTTGCTGCGCAACACAACCATATGATGCAACATTCTACATGTGCTGCTCGGGTATTATGCAGGATCGTTCAGGATTGCAACCGTCTTGCTGTGGAACAAAAGGATATGATGCATCATTCTACATGTGCTGCTCGGGTACTATTCAGTCTCGTTCAGGATTGCAACCCTCTTGTTGTGGAACAATAGGATATGATGCAGCGTTCAGAAAATGCTGCAATGGTAGTTTGTGCTAAGTGGCACTACTGACGCAGGGTTTATGTTATTTTTATTTTATTAACGAAATGTGATCATACACATCACCTTTCAGTACTCTTACTTAACATGAATAGAAAGACATACATCTTTTTAATTGAAACCCTATTCCTTTTTAAAATGTTGATTGTTCCACCTTTTGTGACAAGATTCATGAACTTTGATTTACAGTCGCAGAGCAAATGATATGTTTGGCTGTTTTTGATTTTTTAAATTTGTGTGCTCAAACACTTTGCACGTGTTAATGTATTTATCTCACTGGATGAAATGTATCTATGTGACATTTTCCAATTACAGCATGCATTCATTTTGGTTTAGAGGATGGTGTTTTTTAGAAGTAAAGTATTACAAAGAAAAAAGGAAGAGGGTTTTTTTTTATCAATGTCACCTTGAACAGTTAAACTACTGTAAAGCACAGAATAAGTAAGATATAAAATACAATATTTAATCAAACTGACATAGACAAAACATTTTTTGCGTTTCTAGTGAAATGTCACGAGACCTTAATAAAGCAAACATGGTAAAGGTGTGAGGTCTCTCTTGCAATGTGATATGATATTTTACTGATGTATTGAATACATTGTCAAATTGCCCAATGGTTTTATTTATAGTAATATTTATCCAAAGATCCGTTGAATCTAAGAGAACATTCAAGAAGATAATTTGGCAAAGTTAACGTAAATTTTGCTTAAGAAGAAATCATATCAAACACAAACAAGAACCAAAGAAGAAAATCAATTGCGGTCGTTTTATTTTTCATATTATTAAAAGTATGTTAATGTTTGCAACCAATTTAGCTTGTATTTCGAAATGAATAAATATAATTCGGAATAACTCATGAGATTTCTATTTTCTTTGGTCGCTTTGTCCCGACATTAGAGACTAAAACTTTAGTATAGTTTTAATTTTTGTAAAGCCTAAAAAATATAATTTGTTATGCTTCCACTTTAAATATCAAAACTAATGATTTTTTCATCGGCTGAAATCGACCTCTACCAAAGTTTGTATTCATATTTAAAGTCCGATATAGTTTTGAGTGGTGAGAAAACTGTAATTGGATTATTTTATTGAAATGATGAGTCATAAATTAATATTAAAGTTCGAAAACTCAATCTTTATGGAGAAAATACTACAGCCAACAAAAGACCAAAACATATTGTTAAAGTCAATTTAGCTGTTTTGACAAAAATTGAAAAAACATTGCATCAGCATCAACTGTAAAAGAACTTAAATGATACAATTAAAAAACAGTTTAGCTAAATATCCTCAATTAGTAAACGTTTGTGAAAATTAAAATATGGAATTATAATCGCAGACGTATTTGGAAATGAAAGATTTGTAAGAAAAATATCAACGTAAAATATGCTCAGGATAGCACGAAAACGTAATTGCTGCTAAAATGACAAATAATTAAATCATTCGAAATATTATTTTATGGAATACACTGTCAAATATAAAAGAATGTAAATCAATAGTAAAATATTACGTAAATGTAATTATTAGGAAACATTTGACTATTTTAAAATTTCCACAAAGAATGTGTGTGACTGGTATTTTAAAAGTAGCTTTAACAATTTTTTCAGTCATTGCGTAAAATGTTTGCATTGTAGCAGTTTATAGTGATGTCTAGCATTGGGACATCATGCAACATACATGTAGCATGATGCCCCACCCAGTCACATTATACTGACACAAGATCTACCAGGCCTAAAAGGAACCACTTAACGCTGAGCGCCAAACGAGGCTGCTGTTAAAACCATTTTTCATTGGTATGACTCGGCCGGGATCAAATGCACGACAGCCCATATTCAAGGCTGACGCTCTAACCATTGGTCCACCGGAGCAGTCGCTCACAAAAAAAAAATACAATTGGGATACAAAAACGAGATAAGAAAACTTATAACAATATATAAGATTAAAGATAAATTAAATGAATAAAATGAAACACATTTGAACAATGAATTTAAGCAAAAGTATTAGTAACGATGAATACTTAGGAAAACTGACACAGATTAAAAACAAATAATTTAACATAATCAGTATAAGTTACACGACTTATCGGAATCATATCGCAAAACTGTAAAGGGATCAAAAGAGAATTATTGAATATTAAAGCTCGTAAACTTGTTGACAGTATCGCACTTAAAATACATAAATTGATCAAGACATTTAAACGAAAATACAATATATCAATAAAGTTTTAAAAAATATTTGAAAATTACTATTTATAGAAAATATAAAACCCATAGGAAAAAAAGGTTAGTTTGGGCTATACTTTCTGCAATAGAGTTATTTGTAAGATCACCATTGTTTCTCGTCGCTTCTGTTTTCATCTTATATTCTTTTTTACGTACATGTGTTTATTTCTCACTTCCACGCTTTCATTTTGGCTTCTAGTTAGTCATGGTATAGTGGCAATGACAATGCTGTAAAACAAAAAAACGTTTTTATAGTTTAAGAACAAGAAACACCTTTGAAAACTATATCAAAAGTAAAACAAGAAAATCACATGTGCATTAGATTCGTATGGTTCATGTGGCATGTTTGCTTGCCACGTGTACCTAGAGATCTTGAGGCGTGAAGGCAATAGTGACACAATTTAGCCAATTATAACCTTTCTATTCTGTAAAGATAAAAGAAAAACAAATATTTCACTACACTGAATTTGATCTTTTACCAAAATGACACTAACTAATGTTCTGCGTGGCATATATCAATTTACACACAATAATAATAATGTAAATATTTTTACTAACGACATGGAGTAATGTCTCCTTAATTTCATTAATTGAAAATGAGAAAAAGATTATCTCACTTAAAAATCACACATTTTACATTCTAGGGAACGAAACTTAGAACGTAAATGATGCCATTATGCGTCTCAGTCGAGATCACCCACTGACTGAATATGTTAAAATCAAGTGAACGTGGTGTCATCAATAAAAATTTACAAATCTGAGAATAGAGAAGACAGTTGAGTTAGATGTCGACCATATCGACATATGTCGACCATATACAATCTTTGCAAACGCAGTACGAAACAAAAGGCTTGACTGTGAGAAAATGTTTAGATCTACAAGCTACAATGAATAACACATTATGATCCTGGAAGAGCACAGCTTGAATGACTTTCCTAGACCGTCCTAGACCCCCTTCCATAACTCCGGCAGAACACTTTTGTGTTACAATCAAGTTCTGCTACAAGCTCACTTTAAAGTGAGGTCCAGCTGTGGAACTGCTACTCTTACGAACTTAATGAGAGACGCACCTTGCTGAGTCTAGCCGTTTGCTTTGTTTTTTTTTTATAGGTTTTGATCATTTCTCTCTATCATCGATACTAATGATCAAATAAAGACGTAAACGAGGTTTAATGAAATCAGTACGCTACTGAACATACAGGCAGAATGTTTGCTCTGGTAATTTTAGGATTGAAGGAACCCCTTCTAGGCCAGTTGAAAACGGGTTTTTTGCTAAAATAATTATTTAGTATCATAATTGGTTTTGAGCATATACAAATTTGAAGATATGGACACATGGTCCAAATGTGCACAATATGATGTCTGTATGAGTTAGGTGACTTCGCTGCAACCTTGATTAAAACTGGATTTGTAATTTGCGAGTAGTGAAGGGGCAAATTAGCATAGCGATAGACTTCAAAAGCAGAGAGAGCTGATATAACACCATCAGCAACAGGAGCAGCAGCAACGACAGAAGCAAAACAGATATTGTGTCGACTGTCGCGTGGACACAAAAGTGTCAACGAAATAAAATGGAACATAATAACATGTAGGGAATTAAGATTTATATATACATGCTACTAAATTATACTTTAGTAGCAACTTATAATTCACAAGTTTCAAATCCGAGTAGTAGCAAAGGCCACATTTCATGTAATGGCTATAATATATGAATACGCTTCACATATCAAATACATTACAAATATAACACTACCCCTATGGCTGGAGAACAAATATGGAGGACGTTCACTCTTTGACACGATCAAAAAGACCAGTGTGTCAGTGAGGAAAGAAAAATGCCTTAAATCTACAGGAGAGTGTGTTTTAGTAAGGGTAAAGTGCATAAAGTGTTTTTAGTGAATCTCGCCGGATTCGATCTATAAAGAAATGCATGCTAGTTCAGTCGCGCGCTCTGAAAAACATGTATCCACTCTACGTAACGTTGTATGAATGTACAACGAAGTGATCAAATTGTTCTAAGGCGAATCCAAGTTTATTCTTGACACGGACAGTGAACATATAATTATTAAGAAATATTATATTTGTGAACATTACTGATATTACTCATACCAGAATATCGTAATTACGATGATAACGCACAAGCGGTTTTGTCAACAATGCAATCATGGCGACTGATTAACAGTGTACATTACTGAATTGGTGAAGAGGAAATCGAATATATTTTATGACAAACGTCGACGCAGCCACAACAATGTTTTGACTCTCCAGGAGCAGCAACGGTTACACGATAACAGCTGGCTCACCGATGATGTTTGTCAAAGATGCAAACAGGCCATGCACATATTAGACCTAATATAATTAGATGAACTACACTGTTTGCTGGTGATGTTGCCGCACGGTAGAAAAGGTACTGTTTCCTAATCATGATTTTATCTTTTCAAAAACTTATTGGTAATTAATTTAGATTTTCGTGTGTAAATTACAACAGTCACTAACTTGGTTTTTGCAAAGAAGGTTAACTTTAAAACTAAACAGTCTCACTTGTTTTTTTAAGACCGCCAACGATGTAATTTTGTTTTGGCGTACATAAATTTCCCAACAAGATGTTCGTACTGATAGTGCTGTTGGTACGGATGTATTAGAACGTTAACATTGTGAACGACTATGTTATCATTTCACACTGTGTTGATATACAGTGCTGGTGGACGAATGAAAGTCATCGACTTACCTGTGGAAAATGCATAATTGAACGTATTAAATATTTAAAGACTATTATATCAAGGAGTGAAGATCAACGCGAGTGAACATCAGCTGTTAAAATACATAACTCATTTAAGCACAAATGTGGGGACACACTAAACATTCTTTAACAAAATTAACTCGAAATGTCCCCGTGTGGTGGACCTAAACTCAAAAGGCTTGTGTAAGCGGTTCGCCTAATGTGTAGGCTTTTTTAGTATTGTACACGGTCTTGTACATGGTTTGAAAACATAAAAATGTGAAGGATATTCTCTTATCCCAATTCTACAATGCAAGGTACAAGCTATGACAGATGTGCAACAACAGACAATAGATCCATGTCCTGTTGTTTTGTCGTTTTGCAATTTGTGCATCATCAAGACAATAGTATTAAAAACAACTCTAGAGAGTTATTGTTCTATCTACGACCTGGGGTGCTTACGTCTTATTTTCATAAAAGGGCATACCTAAATTCCATTGACATCAGCCTGACTCAGAATTGAACAATCAAATCTGAATTCAAAATGTTTTTTGATATTGTTTGAAGAATAATTAATATACAATGTTTATAGTTATTAATACTTTTAAATTATCTTAATCTTTTGTGAGACCCTTATCAATTAGTACACAGTAATGTAAAACACATAACAAAACATGTCTAGCCTAAATACAAATGTATGGTTCAGGTTATAGCAATATAGCAGCTTCAGTTCCCCAGCTAACGAACACATTTTAATTTTTTAATCAGCGTATCAATAAATACAATTACAGATATTAATAAGATAGGGTGCATGTCGTCAATGAATTTGTGGATGAACTTGGTGTCGGAAATCGATCTTATGTTCATATTTTACAATAATATAAGAATGGATTTCCAAGAGAATTTTCGACTAAAGTGAAATTCCAGTTATCGCTATTATACTGCAGTACATTAGTTTTGTATATATATATATATATATATATATATATATATATATATATATATATATATATATATATATATAAATTATGTTATGATTGATCTTTCCACAGATTAACAAAAGTGTATTTGATTATCAAAAGAAGCCTAAAATACGCTTGTTTTAATATATGCAAGACTTTGTCAATTTTCACACCACAAATTCTGTTGCTTTCAAAGCTTCAGCTATCAAAATAAAAGTGAATGCAACCTGGATTTGAGGCACTGACACGCACGAAAGGACGAAAATGCTCCCTTTAGTTTTGTTGTGTAAGTTTACAAGATGTCAATAAGCCAATTGACCCATTTGAGTAAACGTTGAAAAGAAAATACAATTTTAAAGATTTTTGATAAAAACCACACTTCGATTCCCGTTTTCTACAAAAAGCACATGTGCATTGTTTCTTGCATAGTTTAAACACTTAATATTTGCTTGGCCATACACGATATTGAATCTAATAATTTGTGACATATAGTGATAAAAGAAACTGAAATTAAAAAGCTAACATGCTATTGGATATCTCACCATTTGAAACCAAGGAAGTTTACGATTTTAGGATTTAAGAGTAAAGTAAATTTATTTAGAATGATGACCTCATAATTATGCATCAGTGCATTCCATGTAAAAAGACGCACTACTAATTAATACGACTGAATTGTGGTTTAAGAGCGACGGTATTTACGTTCCAACAATTTTATAATAATACACATCTTTGTTACACATTTACGCTAACGCACACATTTACACACATATATCTAGAAAACAGTGACATATTGCATAAAACAACCAAAGAAAGTGGGTACAATATGAAAGTCTCTGCAAAGAATAAGTGAACAATTTTTGTTAAATTATGTCTTGTCTGCTTCGCGTGTATATTACATTTTTAGAACACTTGGCATAGCTAATATGCAATCTCTTGCTTATTACGGATGCTAACGTAGGCAACAATTGTGAATGCGCTCATCAGATTACGAGACCATACCAAAGCATCAGTGTCGTGTTTCTTTGCCTACGAAATAATGATCGCTGTAATCTCTGTAAGACAATATGTGTGTGTTTGTAAACGAGAGAGAGAGAGAGAGAGAGAGAGAGAGAGAGAGAGAGAGAGAGAGATTGGTTATCATTCTATGATGTCATTTAAACAATATTCTTCCATAGTTTGGAAGCATTGACCTCCATCGCATATTTTGCAGTCTCTGCTACGAGTCTTGCCCAGTCTAAATAATATATACATATATATGAACAAAGCGTCCAACCTATATCGGAGCACGAGAGACCACCGTACACAAAATATAACGACAGTAAGCAATATTTCCAAAGTACATGCGCTCGAGCGTGAAAGTATATGTACCAGTCCCATGGTGGTTTGAGCGTACATGGGCAGGGCAAAGACGCCAAAATAAGGACGTTGACATCTCAGATTAGGTCGAGTACAACCGTCCTCACAATAAAGGGATGCTACCTAAAACAAAGCGGCTACCTTCACTGTTTTTTACATACATTGGTACCAACTGCCGATGTTACAGCACAATACATTCTCTATGAGACGGATAACTATAAATGCCGGTGTGTGGGTTCTGTATTGTGTACTATATTTATGTCGGTTATATTCTGTATTATATCTGTCTATATCTATAAGTATGGGTTTTATATTGTGTTGGTCTATTTCGTACCATGCCATCTCTTGATAAATCCCACAATCGACAAGCGAGTCTTATCGTTTCAAAGAGAGAGAGAGCGAGAGAGAGAGAGAGAGAGAGAGAGAGAGAGAGAGAGAGAGAGAGAGAGAGAGAGAGAAAGAGAGAGAGAGAGAGAGCGCACACTTATTGCTTTAAACCATCTGCGACAACACACGATTTTAATCTGCGTTTATTATGAGATCAGTCACGATCCGGGTTTTAACTCGAGTTCTGTGGAAGACTAAGATAGGAACTAGTTATGCACTAGTCCAGTATTTGTACACGTTTGCATGTAGAAACAATTATTCCTCTTATTGTTTGATGTTTAAAAACCGAATTCCACGCTCCTACACTTGGTACATGTGACAAAACTGATATCATACTCTGACCACTTTTTATGTATTCATTCCATATGTTTTCAGTAATTACTGAATCTTCCGATTCTTAATCTTTAGACGGGAGCTATTCTACACTTTAGATCTAAATATCTGGTTTCTAATTATTTTCTCTTCTCTTCACACTTTGATTGTACTTAGTCATACACGTGATAATTCTATAAACGTCAAGTGAGCTTCCTTTGTATCTGAATTTGATCTTACTCTAATACAACTCTTTGCAACATTGTTCGGTGTACCAGATCGCCATAAACTTTCTTATCAGTAGTCTTGATATTGTACGATACACAGCATTATTATTCAACGTCAGTTTTGAGTTTCTTATGCGCTATACGACTTCATTTGGGACTCAGCACGCAACTATAATGAAATTATTATAAACTTTCTTAACGTTTATATTGAGCCAATACATATTGCTACACTGAACTGACGAGGGTTGGGGATCGCAAGATGAGATGTATCATTTTCTTGAGAAGAAACTATTGAACTTTATTGAAAAGTGGGGACACATCTTAGTAGTAATATGGGATACTATAGCCTCAATGGGAAATCCAGTTAAAGAGGGCTTGGGACACTATAGCCTCAAGATTTATAGCTTCAATGGGAAATCCAGGCAAAAAGGGCTTGGGACACTATAGCCTCAAGTTGGGACTAGATAGCCTCAAGGGAAATTTAACATAATGGGACTATATAGCCTCAAGGGAAATTTAACATAGTGGGACTATATAGCCTCAAGCGAAACTGAACACAGTGGGACTATATAGCCTCAAGGGAAATTGAACAAGGGGAATATTATTTGTATATGGGTCTGTCTAGCGGCAAGGGAAATGGAGGCAAAGAAAGCTAATATCTTTTCCAGGCATATGAGTGTCCCTGAAAAGGGTCGTTAAGTGTAATGTTAACAGTATGTTGTTTACACAGAGGACATCATATATATCTTCTTCTCTTCCTTAAACTTCTCCTCACTGCTGGGCCATAGAGGAGAACTCTCTTTAAACAACCTTGCCTCTCCACATATATCCTTCTCTTCCAAAGGGTTGAATCAGTCATATGAGTGATAGTCCACGATGATCTGACATACATGGGTAAGTCAGTACGAAAGAGCATTGTAGAAACAAGGGTAGAAGATTCTACGTTGGTCCACATCTTGTGATGAGAACAGGTGAAGCGAATGCCGTGTACTGCGGTTATTTATAGGGGAAGAGCGGATCGAAACGGATTGAGTTTATTCACCAATCCAAACAAGCGTCACAGGCGTCCAATCGGAAGAGAGCAGTATGTGACGTCACCTTCCCGATATAGAGGTACTAGCTTCTGTGCGCAGTCAATAGATGCGACAGAGTTGTCAATCATGTCGGACACTAAGAAGATGATGAATTGTTGTGAGCCAGTAGTGGAGACAGCAAGTAATGGGATAGCAGTGACTACCAAAGTCGACACAAATCTACATCCAGAAGAAGTTGATTTTAACTGGGATATTGTGGATTTTCTAACTTCACAAGGATTTGTTCCGGAACTTCTGCTTCTTCTTATTTACACGTCGATGATTTTAAGCAGAGACAAAAAGAAGAATTGGAGCGACTTTAACGACACCAGAAAGTAAAGAACAAGCTTTTCTCCTTCAACAGTCGGACGAAGAAGAAGCATGAAGGAAACACCATGAAGAAACAGTAGCAGCAACAGAGAAGAAAGAAGACCAAGGGCAGAAAGAGAATAGTGAAAATCAAGCAGAGTTAAGGAGTCTGCAACAAATATATCAGACTTCTTTATCACGACCGAAAAGAAAAAGACCTCGAGCTAAACAACCCAATCTAACTGTGACTACGTCTGCCATACCACCTTTAGTGATTTCTACCAAATCATTGACAGGAACCACCAGTCCCGAAGTAGGCCTTGGCCGTGGCAAAGGCTTAAGACAGCTAAAGATGGTTATGTCCCGTTTCTGAGTTTGTTTTCTTTTAAACAAACAAAACCCCAACGGTCCTTTTTAGGGCCACTCAAATCTTTCGAAAAGAAATACTATTTAAACTGCCTAATTCAATGAAAACTCAAAAGTCCTTTTTTATACCCATGATTTACGTGTAAGTGAATGAATGTGTGAGTGTAGGTTCTTATTCTATAAAATCAAAACCAAGAGACACTTACGTTTTTTCTCTCTGGTGTATTCTGGTACAAACGTTACAATCCAATATCACAACATGACATAACACAATACTACTTTAAAAAGTTCATAGGTTTTTTCTGTTCACTCTTTCTGTTCTTTAATTTATTTACTGCCACAGGCTTTTCTTTTTTCTTCTTCTTCCTCACTTTCGTTTCGTTTTCTTTTGTTGTCTTTATGAACGTGTCGAGCTTCTTCCTTTGAGGAGGTTACCTCTTCCTCCTCCTCCTGTTTAGAATTCCTCTCCCCCTCCTCCTCCTGCTCCTGTTGTTTCTTAGGGCAGTTTGGAGACCAATGTCCTTTCTCTTTACAATGATAACAGATATCTTGACTTTTGTTTCTTCTGGTACCATTTTTGTTTTTTTCAAGATCTGGACATTCTGTAGCTCAATGTCCTTTCTTCTTACAGATATAGCAAGCATCTTGACTTTTATCTCGAAAGGAGGGAGAGTAGTCCATAGGCTTGTCTGAAGAAAACTTTCGTATGACACCACGCAAAGCTCTGATGAGAAGTTCAACTTGTGTAGGCTCTTCAATAGTTCTGGTCAATGTGAGAGTGAAATGAATACTCTTTATATTTATGCACGGATCGGACATGAATATATAGGGGTCATGATCTTTAAAATGTATTCATTTGACTTTTTGCAGACCCAATGAAAAGACCGCATCATGTTGTTGAGAAAGGAGATTATAGCAAGAGACAGAAACGTGATGTATCGCCTAGCACAGTAGCTGAAGTCTTGGCTCAAATTCATGCCAGTGATTTTGAAGATGACATGTGTGAGCCCTAATCCAGACACAGACAATCGACGTCCAAGCAAATTTCACCACCCTTAGTAAATCTTGAAAAGTACTATCACATTCGAGAGACGGAAAAGCGTTCCTCTCGAAACTTTAGAACTACGGCTTATACGTACACCGTGAAATTTAAAGATTTCAAGTCCCACGTACCTTTGGAGAATACAGAAGGGTTCATTACCGAGGTGTGGGATTCTGTGTTAACTACACTGAAACAGCAATGTCAAGCCAAAGAAGACGATCGCTTGAGACCTTCTATTCATCACGATAATTTGAAGTCTCCCGTTTGGATCGAATTTAGTAGCTCATCACAGTTAACACCTTCCAAAGTCATCGACAAAATTCAGCATGTACAACAATCCAACGACAAGTTTCACATCACCGATAGAAAAGCCACACTGTTCATGACCCATGTTTCTCTTCCCCAGGGGACAGGACATAAAAAAGTGTTATTGATCGACAAGCCTCGCAGCATTAAGCGAAGCCTTGTCCAAATTAACAATCCTCAAGACCAGATGTGTTTAGCCCCTGCCATCATCGTGGGACAAACGTATGCCAACAAGAACGAGACGGTTGAATGGAAAAGAGCCTGGAAAAGTATTCGACAATCGGACCGAGTCAAACAACAAAGTGAAGCCGAAATCCTGTTACAGAAAGCAGAGATATCCAAAGACACCCCTTGCGGCATTCCAGAAATGCAACAATTGCAAAGCGTCTTAGCGCCACGTTACACCTTGAAAGTGCACCCTCAAGTAGTGCGTGGTCCTCTTTTGTTTCGAGGCCATGATTTCAAAGACGGAAAATACATTCATGTCTATCATCACGATGGGCATATTGATACCATTACCAGCATCACTGGGTTCCTGGGATACGGTTACTACTGTGAAAAATGTCACTATGGTTATAACAATCGAGAACAACACAACCCTCCAAATCATGGACTTGGAACACGAATGCTTTATTCAAAAATATCAACCCCAACAAGAAGATATCCAGAAGAAACGGAATTTCATCTTTTATTTCGAATGCATGCAAGAGACCGATATTCACATTCCTAATTTCTGCGTGGCTCACCGTGCGTGCGAGAAGTGCATGCAGGAGCCTATCTTTAGTCATTGCCCTCACTGTAGCAAGATTCCTGGAGGACCTGAAAAAATATTTCGAGGACAGAACACAATGGCCGATTTTGCCCAATGGATCTTAAACCCCATCGACGAAACGTAGAGTCCAGAAGACATCGAACGTTATGGAGATTGTCATCACCATGCCACGGTAATGGCTCACAATTTCTCCGGATACGATGGGCAATTTATGGGCAATTTCTGCTCAGATACTACACAGAACAAAGTACCGAACGTCCTCAAGTGACTTTAAACGGAGCCAAAATCATTTCTATGTAAGTAGGACAAGTACAATTTAAAGATTCGATGAGTTACTTGGCCATGCCTTTGAGACGTATGCCTAAAACGTTTAGAAACTCCTTTAACCTTGAGTGACTCCTCGGACAAAGAGTCCTTTTCAAGATCACTCCATTGGCTCGGAAAAATCTGCTTTCTTGGCTAAATTTCTTTAGCCGATTTTTTTTATAGGCGTGATATATTGATGGTCATCAATCTATGCATTTGTTATATATGTCCATATATCAATTGTATTTGTCTTTATCGTGACTAGTGCCTACTCAGGTCAGCCCCTTGCGATACTGTTGCCAGTGTCTAGTACCGTAACGTCACCCACCTGTTCTATTCATATTGTCCGTTCACAATACCAAGCTTTTGATGCTATAGTGCCGTTGGGTGTTCTTAAAATTGTGCTCGTTATATCTCCCAGTTGGGGGTCTATAGTGTGTTTTTCATTGCCGATATCATGCCTTCATTATTAATTTTACACAATAAAGCTATATCTATTTCAACAAATTTAATTGTCGCAATGGCAGTTCATCAATTTATCTAAGATGTGATAATTTCAAAGGCCTATGTCACATGATGGGCTATTATTCTTTTAAAGTTTATTATTAAATCAGACGAAAATGCTAATAACGGCATCAGTGATAATGTATTTGCTCTCCGTCTCGTTTTGGAATACACTGCATCGCACACTGAAGTTGCACTGGGAATATGAATTGAGTTTAAAAGCCCGTCGTTTCGATACACACTGTGTAGTCAAGAATGAATTTCCAGCAAGATCTTTTGTGATGTCCTTGTAAGCTTTTTCTTTGTCGCGCACTACACGTTTGTTTTCGCCACTTCGTCGATTGCAGTATAAATAAATTCTTTGTCTTTAATATCATTTTCCTTGGGGGTGTATAGTTCATGAATTCGTACAGGATAAATAAAGTCGCACTCTTCTTTGCTTATAACATTAATCTTATACGAATCTGTGATTATACCGATCTCTATATCATCACGAATGTTTCATATACAATTTCCTGCTGATAAACGTCCCAGCTACATAAACTATACAACATCGTAGAGCTGTGGTCTCTAAGGTTTTCGTAATAAGATCAGCGATGATTGTTTTTACAACATTCAACAGGTGACCAAGATACAGCTGGTAGTCTTCTGTCTGGTGCCCATTTTTGGGCGCTTGTACCTTGTGCACAGATTGCTCCTTTGATTTCCGTAAGTACGGAATTTTAATTATCTCTGATACGTTTAATGGCAAACATTGTATATCTTGGATAGTAAAACTTTAATATTTCCTCTATAAGATGCATGACAATTTTAACCGAATATCTGTATTTTCAGATAATAAGGCCCCTACCCCAAAAGTGGATTATTTCCTGAGATCATTACAGTGTTTATGGTAGTTCGCACCGCTGCTAGTTGGCTTTCTGCCCGAATACTGTCGCGATCTCGAGCTGGTCCTGTATTAAAAACAACGGCCGTTATTGTTGTCGCTGAAAAGAATTATAGCGAGATTTACGTACTCAAGTAAACGTTTACCAATGCAATACGAATATAACTTTGCTATTTTTTAAAGCAATCTTTCTACTGCACCCATTCAATAGCACCATCTCAGAATGCATAACGGTAGTTAGCGAATCATCCAACCTGGTCGGCTACAAGAAATTCACTTCTCCACTCATGCCAATGAGCCATTTATGCGCAGTACGAGTCTAGTCCTTTCAATCTGGTACCTCATCATTGTTTAAACCTGCAACCTGGTTAGAGAAGAATTATTAATCTTTGTTTAAACCTGGTACCAGGTTCAAGAAGAATTATTATAGTCAATTGAGTCTTGTACGTTTAAGATAAAGTTGTTGTTGATAAACATCGTGCCCTTCGTTGATCGCATGGGGTAATTAGGACTTCCACATACGAAACTAGTAGCTTGTAGTCAAATTTCAAAATCTGGGCAGCACCAACGCTGGTATTCAGGAACCAATTGTTTTTCCATAGACCATATTGCTACGTTTTGATAAAATAAATATATTTCCTATCCTACTCTAACAAGTACGACATACCCTAACATAGAGTATAAAGTTATATTGTTAATTTAACTATGACAAAGAGAGATGACTCTTCTGAAACTAAAACAGGGGCAAAGGTTAGCCGATCATAAGAGATGCTTTATAAAAGTATAAAATATGATCTACATCTGAATTTATATACTGTCATGAGATTAAAGTTTTTACGCTTGAGACAACAGCAACTCTTACATAAATTAACAATGAAAGCTAGCTGTGTTGATCATGTCTGAATACAACGTTCCGTACACCTTACGTTCTGCTGACCAGGGGTTTAACAATTGGTAAGTTATACCTATAACCAGTATTCACTTATTTCAATAATCTGTGATATAGCGAAGGATATAACAAACCGAAAGCATATTTAGTCTAACTTGTCGTAAACATTTTGATAATCTTTCAAAATATGTCTTATATTAATATGTGTGTAAAGGTCATTGAACAATGTTCAACTACTGTTTCAATTATTGTGCTTATCTGCTAAAGCATTTTGGAGAACAAAATTAAGTGTTTTAACTTTGAGTTCTTTTTGAACATATCACCATGATTGAACATTAAATGGGTGACATGCGACAAGCCACATTATACCATATTACTAGGTGAAGGCTCAATGTACCGATTAGTATGTACTGTTCCAACATCAAAATGGAGAATTTGTCCAAAATAAAAGACTTTAAATTGGTAGACTCAGAATCAATCCTAGCATAGAGTATGTTTACTTTGTCTCTAGATACATAAAGTCAATAACCATCCGTTCTTGCGCGAGGATCAGACTAGCCACTCTATTCCTTTGTGAAGTGAATACAATTTATTCAATAAGTTAATATATTCCGCCGTATAGTAGGTGGCAGCTTATACACAGTTATGATGAATTTGGGGTGAAATTTGGGTAATAAAACAAAGAAATATGCCAAAGATAAACAATATTTACAGAAGAGTCAAATATCGTTAAAACAGAAGAAAAGTGTGCATGTAAAAGAGAGATTTAGCTTATGATCAAGGAAACAAAGAGACAAACTCAACTTATAAAATAATGAAAAGGGAAAATTCAATGACCGTACACTAGACACATATCTGTAGTTAGTGATTCATGGATCCGAGGGAACGTTAAAGGTACCTGCATTACATAGCATCCCATCTAAAATAAAGTGTGAATAATTAAGATTATATAGATACATATAATCTATATTTGTCCAATTCTGAAAATAACAATAACGGATATAAAAATAGTTGCATAGATACACAAAGCGAAGACAAAGAAAAACTATATTAATTAGTGAACATTTGAAACTTTTACGTCAGAAATTATTAAATCACGTGTACTTGGAAATTATTACATCACGTGTACTTGGATTTGCATACAGATTGAGAGCTAATATAATGTCACAAATATTTTCTTTATTTTCATTGATAAGCTTTGAAAATGTCTATTCAGTTCTTGAAACGTCATGTATGGTGAAAGGGAGATAACTGAAGAATACATATATATATGTATATATATATATATATATATATATATATATATATATATATATATATATATATATATATATATATATATATATATATATATATATATATATATATATATATGTGTGTGTGTGTGTGTGTGTGTGTGTGTGTGTGTGGTATTTTTAATTTCTCCAATACAGTGATGATGTGGATGTCAAGCTGGTCTTGTATTAGAACAAGTGCTGTTATTGTTGTTGCTGAAACGAAAGATTTATGTAATCAACAGAACATTTACCAATGCAGACTATGATTCAATCTTTGCTGTGTTATGAACAATCTTGCTACAATTAAACTGATTCGATGTGTGTCACCCAGTCATTGCTACTATCTCAAAATATGCATGCATATCAAACACTACCAAAGAATCAAACTACAAATGGTAATTCTACGTACTAAAGTATACATACTACAATAATTAAAAGTACACTTACTTTGCAGTAATATTTTACAACAATCGCGCAAATAGTCACTGACCTGTACGGATGCCCCTTAATACTACTATATATATATATATATATATATATATATATATATATATATATATATATATATATATATATATATATATATATATATATATATATATATGCTTCGTTCTTATCCGAACATCGATTCAAGTCTATCCTAACTGCAATAGTACTGCAATAATTCTATCCCTTTACTTCATGCAATTTATTTAGATAAATTCTTCTGCTTTCCATCTTGTAGAAGACGGTGTACAGCATACTATTTACTTTCAAATACTTATAATCGTAACTCTCCAATTATTGTTGTGCAATTTCTATAAAATTCAAACATTTTAGAGTGATACCCACATTAGTTACATATGGCCAAGTAGTTTCATTCAGTACTTCACTGTTCTTCAAACTGTGCATCCCATCTCTAGAATCGAAACTAGGATGTCATGATAGTCGCATGTTTGAGGAAAAGATGGGCTGAACATGCCGACATTGTTAACATCATGAACTATTATCTACAAAACAGACTTCTTTTTTCAGAGATCAAAAGACACTTCTAACATCTCCACTACATATATAAGCCTACATTTTCGCTTCTCATTTTATCATTAATTTATAATTTAATAATTTACTTGCATGCATGCTCATATGTGTCCGATAAATATATTTATATTACATGGACGACATTTTGGAAGAAAAAAAATACCACATATGTAGATCTTTTAGTTATCTCCCTTTCACCATATATAACGCTTCAAGACATGAAAACTCACATTTTCAGTACTTCTTAATGAGAGAGAGAGAGAGAGAGAGAGAGAGAGAGAGAGAGAGAGAGAGAGAGAACCAAAACATTTTTATTCCATAGGGCATAGCGAAATAAATGCGATCACTTAATTTTTAAACACACGATATCCATCTCCGTCTTTTCTGAGATCAGTCACGATCCAGGTTTAAACTTGCGTTTTGTGGAAGACTATGATATGATACAGTATTTACAAAAAACGGTATTTGCGCCAATATCTCTTTATCCGTGTATCATTTAATTGCTGTCGTTGTTTCTTGATTTGTTTGGATAAGACTCCAGACTCCATTTCATCTTGAAAGCGCTTAATGGTGTGTCATCCGTGATGTACAAAGATATTTCTATCAAATGTGTGAAGAGTATACGGAAGATAAATAACGCTACGTTTTTTTCTAAAGCAGCAAAGAAAGTAAGTGCAAATGAAATATCCATAAGATAAACAATATCAGGGAAGAGAGAGCAAATACAGAAAATGTATTTTGACGAATGGTGGTCTTAAAAGTCGTAACAAAAACTTACAACATGGAATAATAATCTCTGTAATACCTTTTTGCTTCATATCACAAAGTAACATATTTGTTGTCAAGCAACACATTTTCTTGTTGCATTCCCTTTGACAAATTTAAACTGATCAAAGCGTGACATGTCATTTGTCTCTACAAAGTTAGAAAAATTACAAATACATAATGATGAATGGAGAAAAGTATTTTTACATTTCATTTGTGTTGGATTGTTTGTGAGTTACATTCTTAAAAGGCACCCAACCCACATGTCTGGATAGACCGAAACAAACTAGTATATCCTGACTGCATTTGCATTTACATGTAGTCATAAAAAGTAACACGCTCATAGGAAATATATGATATTATCCTTATCGTTTAATCTGCCTTGTTCAATGCTTCTGTACTTAGCGTATTGTCTCTTCATTATATATTTGCTGAATTCAACAAGAGTCACTTTCAAGGGTTGGTTCAGATCACTTTCTGTCCGTTTTATTTCTATGCAGAACTCTGCAGACATTTTGTAAATATATCGATACAGTTATAACTAAATAAATAAATAGATTTGATAGAAACAGTTTCTTGGGTTTTATATAATTACTCAATAAACCTTATAACTTGGAGTTCATTACAAGCATTTTGGTAATATTTGCATTTTACATGTACATACTTGAAATATCTTAAGTTATTTATATTTTCTAAAAAGAACGTTTATATTTCAGAAATTTGATTTGTGAAAAACGGCACAATTCGAACATGTAAGCAGAATGCTGAATAATCTATAAAAATAAAAGTTTAGACAGAGAGGAGAGACTATGCAGTTTTGCTCAACGTGTTTTCAGTTTCTCTACGTTTGTCAAAACATTATGTGTTTAATCAGTCAGGCGGATAGTTAAGACAGTAGTGCACTTACATGTATGACAGTTCACTAGCGTCCATACGACACTGATCTCTGTCATCACCGTGAGACATACAGTTGTGTCTCCTGATTACACGATCTTAATACAACAGTATGCTGTTCTAAATCCGTTGTTTCTGACATAAATTGTGAGGCGGATGCCAGCTCATTTTATAGCAATTGCAGAGTATAAATTGTTGGTTAGGTATGAACATATACATGGAAGTTTGTTCCAGTCATTAATATAGATAAATCATCGTTTTAACCCTTCTGTAGCCCTTCATCTGCATTTATGGTACTATATCCTTTCTATCCCATGAATGAAGATGTACGATAATGTCTAAATATTTTGAGACATTAGTGAGTACACGATATTTGGTGGTTAATTTTTTCCATCTCTAAGATCAACACACGCATGTGCCAACATGTTTGTTATATATTTGCGTGCATATGTACGCCAAATAATTGGTTATCTGTCTTAAGGCAATAGTTTTAAAGAAAGTAATTGGTTATCTGTCTTAAGGCAATAGTTTTAAAGAAAGTAATTGGTTATCTGTCTTAAGGCAATAGTTTTAAAGAAAGTAATTGGTTATTTGTCTTAAGGCAATAGTTTTAAAGAAAGCAATTGGTTATCTGTCTTGAGGCAAGGTTGTATGACTCTTGAAAAGATCTTACGTTTTGCTTGACTAGCTTGTGTTTATTTTGTGTGCGTGTTGATTACTTTAAATTTGATGGATTCTTATTGTAAATTTCATGAACTGTCTAAATTTATTGTCGTTTTGAAATATTGAAATGTCTTGACAATATTTGTTTTAATTATTCTTAGATAATTACATATGATTTTTTCTTGTTCTAGTTTTGTGAAGGTTAAATTTAAAGTATCTATCTTGGAACAATTAGCTAAATTTAAATTTTGATTAACATCATAGAAGCGATGCCTTATTATTCAATGTGGATTGAAACTGTGTTCAATATGTTGATCATTGCTCCTATAGGTAAAGATATAATAAGACAAAATGTTTGTTACTCTTGAAATTTCAGTTTCACATATAACCATGATTTCTTTGTGGTAATCACATTGATAGGCACCTTTACGTAGTTTAGGTATCATAAATGTCATTTCTAAGAGTCATCACACATCCTTATGAGGTATATATTGTAGATATGAAGTGAGAGATAATGTCAAAATTTATGATTTTTGCCTAGATAGACATTGTTATTGTCGGTCCAGATCTGAAGTAATTTCAAGTCTGCGTAACTATACCATCACGCCCGTGTGGATTCGTGCACATTTTTATATACATATCTAATTACGTTTGACAAGGTAAAGGTTTGTATGTAGCATTTCAAACACAAGTTCGAGTCGTCACAGTTTCCACCAATGTTCATACTAGATGACCCTTTTAGGACAAACCTCCATTTTTGAGACCTATAAACAGGTGACATAGATTTCTGATTGTGCAAAATATTCAGACGTTTTGTATACTTTAATTAGGTTTCGGCGAATAGACTGCCCTCTAGACATTATCTACTTTATAAATTGATTACATCATCAAGCATTTTGTGCATACGGATTGGAATCGGCTGATATGGCAGAAATATTCATTTCGTATTAACATGGGTCACAGTTTTCTTGTAAAATGTTATTACTGGATTATGCAAATAGTTGCTGGCATTCTTCCTTTTGGCATGAAAATGCATGAATTAAACTTCAGTCTTGAAAATACCGATGACATGAGGTACATGCAACAATACTTTACTAGATATGTCACATAAATTTGGAATATCTTGGTCTTGTAAATTTTAATTTGGAAAGGTGTTGAGTATGGCCCGAATAAACACTCAAGATTCTTTGATGAATTTCCATGTATACAGTTATTCATGTATACATGAACTGGCCTGTGGATATCTGTTCTTACATTCATTGTAAACCATTTTTATTATTTAAACAATTCTGTAAACCATTTTAATTATTTAAACAATGCTGTTACAGCCGTTATTCAGATCAATTATAGACCGTAAATAGAATAAGTACAATCATCCAGAATGGGGATATTTAATAAAGACAAGATACCTGTTTATCACTGCATCCAATCTATGTCTTATAACGTATCCACAATGAAACGAAACCATCTCCATTTTAAACGAACACATTTACCTTATTTGTTAAATGATGCGTGACATGAATCAAATTAGGTTTCAAGTTACACAAGCTACAAAAGGGATATAAATTGGAATACTAATCTAAAGTTTAGCGTTTCGTATGACTGGAGAGGATATATTATCTTTGAAAAGATGACAACACATAACGTAGACTAACGTGTGGCTGACTGGTTAACTTTTATACATAGGATCTATACATATATTTATTTTTATTTGTCTTGCACAGGAAAATAATTATTGCGGGGTATATTTTATAACAAAGTAACATACACCATAAAAATTGTGATTTATTTGATACTTTCGTTTGGAAAGAGTTAAAATAACTACTATATTAAATTAGTTAAGTTTCTGTATTACATGTATAGACGTTTATTCAAAGTATTCCATTCGGACAGAGAGATAACATACAATTTCCTCGGATAATTATCAGCATTTCTAGGAATGTCCTACAATAGGTACAGCCTAATACAAAATGCATTGGTCAACAAACAGCCAGACAGTTCATTATGGTCCAGATGACACTTTTTAAGCCAACACAGTGTGCTATACAAAATTATAACACGATCCCTCCTTTAGCTAAAAACTATTCAACACTAGTTCCTATTATTTTCTGACATTAGTGGGGATGATAGCCAATAATATCCGAAACTTATTAAAGTAGCAGAGTATCAAGTTGCTATTCAAGTCTTGACCTTATATTCGAAAATGTGATTTTATTCATTACAGTGACAAAGGTCAGGTTGAGGTATTCTGTAGTCGCTATCTTTGTATTTGCGATTAAATGGCTTACCCTATGATGGATATATATATATAAGGATGGGAAATAATATGTTCAAAACAAATATCCACATGATTCTGATAAAAACTATGGGTTTTTTTTAAACATCATCCAGTCACTTCCGAGGATGAATGAATATATATATATATATAAATGAATAACAAGAAAGTTAAAGAGTTAAAAAATTGCACTCGTTAAATAAAAACAGCTGTAAGCACACAATATAGAGTAATATCAGTAATATAAGATTGGTTTTCCTGCTATGCAAATAATATATAAAATACACAACGGAAAGCCGGATTTAGATATTCCGGGAAAAAGAATACCGCAATATAAATAACATCTGACACTTTTACTTCGATAATAAGCCACACCTAAAAAAAACAAACATCACAAAACAACTCACAAGTAGATAAATTACAAAATAAACTTAAGTGTTAATGGCATGAAATAAAATACCGTCCTTTTCATACATTTACTGCACATGTACTAACTACAAACCGTTGCATTCCAATACAAGACAGAAATTTGACTCCATATGAATGTTTTACGACAATATATCAATCTGCGTTTATTGTGAGATCAGTCACAATCAGGGTTGAAACTATAGTGCTAGCGAATACTTAGATATCATACATGATTTGAAATAGAGGTATTTGCGTTATTCGCTCCTTATCTATGTATCATTTAATGTATGGTTTTGTTTCTATGTTTACTTGGATATGATATCTGGATTTCATTTTATCTTGGAGGCGCTTATTGTTGTGTCATCAGAAGGGACAAAACGGCAGTTTCTTTTCAAGGGAATATACGAAATGCACATTAAATATGCATGGGATAAGCGACATGAGGGATAAGAGAAGACATATAATAGGGCACTTTAGTTTTTTGATAAGCCAGCTTCTCTGTTAACGATCATGAAATAGGCAATCATTCTCTCGTCATGTTAAGCCATATACCTTCATAGGCTGGAAGAGTTGAAATACTTTGCATATATTGTAGTGCCTCTTATGATTCTTGACCAGTCTATATGTGGAATTACACACACACACACACACACACACACACACATATATATATATATATATATATATATATATATATATATATATATATATATATATATATATACGTAAACCAACGCAGACATCGTAGAAGATATATAGAATAAAATCATCAAATGTATATAGATGCATGACATTATTTTAAGTCGTAATTAAAACTTATCGATTAATAATCTATATATGCCTTATTTCTTCATATCAAGGAGAAACATATGTGTCATCGAGCAAATTATTTCATGTTGTATTCCTTTTGACAACTTTAAAGTAATTAAAAGCATTGCATGGCATCTGTCTCTACAAACTGAGAATAATTACAAATAGATAAGGATAAGGCTGGATAGGCGAAAACATATTTCATTTAATTTGTCTGTGTTGGATTGCTTGCAAGTTACATTCTAAAAAGGCATCCAAAGGTGTGGACAGAGAAACAACCTGTTATATCCTAATTGCATTGTATTTACCTGTAAGTATATACCCTATTATATCCTAATTGCATTGTATTTACCTGTAAGTATATACCCTATTATATCCTAATTGCATTGTATTTACCTGTAAGTATATACCCTATTATATCCTAATTGCATTGTATTTACCTGTAAGTATATACCCTATTATGTCCTAATTGCATTGTATTTACCTGTAAGTATATACCCTATTACATCCTAATTGCATTGTATTTACCTGTAAGTATATACAGTAACACGTTCATAGTAAATATATGATAGTACCCTTGTCATTGAACCTGATTTAATCAGAGCTAGTGTACTTAGGCATAATGACTCTTCGTTATATACTTCCAAGGGCTGGTTCAAATCACATTCTGTACGTTTTATGTCTATGCAGAAATCTGCGGACGTTTTGTAAATAAATATATACAGTTGTAAATAAAGAAATAAATAGGTAAATGTGTTAGAAACCGTAGGTAATTTCTCAGTACATCTTATAAATTAGAGTTCATTATAAGCACTTTAGTAATATTTGCATTTCATATGTATATATCTGGAGAAAGAAAAGCATGACTTAAAAAGGATGAGTGTTCTCAACTCTATGCTTGACTTATTGTAGAAAATGTGTGCAGAACCATCCAAGCATGGATTTGGGGAGAAAGGAGAGAATATTATATTCGCCTCAGCCAGTTTTCAGCGATTGTCAAAATATTATATATTTAATCAGCCAGGCTGATAGATGACACAGTGGTGCACGTACATGCATGACATTTCCCTAGAGTCAACATGACACATACAGTTGTATCTCCAGACTATACGGTCCTTACTAGAACAGTAAGTTGTTCTTCATCACTTTCAATTATTTTCTGACGTTAGTGGTGCTGACGATGGTACGATAGCAAATGCTATAAATGTTGACCTTATATTTGGAAGTTAGTGTTATCCATTGTGACGATGGTAAGTAATATCAGCAAATGCTATAAAAGTTGCAATGTATAAGGTTTTGGTCAAGTCTTGACCTTATATTTGGAAGTTAGTGTCATTCATTAAGATATTAATGATCAGTGTTTAAAACCTTCTGTAGCCCTTTCACTTGTATGTATGGTACTATAGGGTTTATTTAATAGATGAAGATGTAAGAAAAGTCTTAAATACTTTGAAACGTTAATGAATGCACGATGTGTTTTGCTTGGTATCGGCGTGTTGTGATAATCGCGTAAACAAACAGACGGTAAACAACATTTGTGTTTGCTAGATTTCCAAGTGGCTAGAGACACATGAATTTACTTTAATGCACAACTGCTAAGAAATCATATGAGTTATATTATTAAAACAAAAATCTCCTTGAAACGGCGTGATGCATAGACACAGTATTTTACAATTCGTTTAATTATAGTCAGCAATCTTGGTATCTTTGGAGCTTTCGAACTTCCCGAGAAGAGGTTAGGAAAAGAGTCACCAAAACGCATAGAATTAAACAAATTTTTGAGTTAAATATAATCGATGGTTAAGTTATCAAAATTTAAAAAATTTGTATCTAAGCCTGTTCTAATTGTTAAATAGTTATATTATCATGTCTGGGTGATTTAAACGTAGCTTGATATTAATTTTAGGATTAATATGACCATAATAGAATATAATGCGAAACAAATTATTATTAGTTGAGAGAAAATGGGAGCAGTTACGTAACTGAAAAATATCCTTTGGTGAGATCTCAGAGTCTAAAACTTTCAGAGCATAAAACAGTAGGTACTGAACAAGAGTCTCTCTCTCTCTCTCTCTCTCTCTCTCTCTCTCTCTCTCTCTCTCTCTCTTCTTCTTCTTAGTTAAAGTTTTGGCGGAGACGAAACAGATCATGTCCCGGGATATTATAGAATGTCATGTGAGCATCATGATGGAAAATCGAATCATAAATCTGGTTGTCGCTGGCAGCTTGTGATAATCTGGCGCCAAGTTTCGGATTCCAATGTCTGACATTTTCATAGCATTATTTATACGAATTTATTTGTGGACATCCTGCATTCGATGATATTTAGTATGCTGGAGCTGCGTAGATCCCCCCCCCCCCCCATAATCTCAAAAGCTAGACTTCATGTATGTTTTTTTTGTCGTCCTAGATTGAATTAAATTTCATTTTCTCTTGATTCAGAAGAGAAATAAATAAAATAAAACAAATCTAAAAGAAGAGACGCATCAAACACCCCCATGAACCGGCTAAAAAATCCCAAACCCAAATGGTTTGTAATGATGTTTTCCTACTTTGCTAGTATCGTATTTCCCCCTCTTTTATTAAATTTTAATATGTTTAAATACTGAAGATTCTTTGATGCGTTTCCATGTATTCAGTTATATACAAAGACTGTCCTGTCGACATCTATTCTTGCATATATTGTATACCAATTTAATGCTTTTCTAAACGTCTTGCCATGGTATGATAGATAAAGTACAGTTTGAATGAAAGAGAGAGAATCAATGTTTATATATATATATATTTATATTTATATTTATACCACATACGTTAAAAATAACATGGCATTTAAAGTTGGTATAAAGCAAATCTAAATACCAGTACTATTGGTATATCAAATAGTGATCCGCCCATAGCGCAATAATACGAATATATAAATATTCTTTCTACCGTAGGCCTATAGCTCTATGAAGAATTTCTACTCATTCATTAATCATAAATGACATGAAATTAACGACACAAATATTAATAGTCCCTATTTTCTAAATATTAAAATGGTACACAATTTCATCGGAATCCTGTCTTTTTCCTCTCCCCCTCTCATGCAAAATAAGCACAACTCTGGAGTGAGAGAAATATATTGCGCTGGCCGAAAATATTAAAGCTGAACTTGAACCAAGTAACCCACAGTACTCTGTTTCCTCGTAAACCTATGCTTACGCTTTCCTTGGGATTTATCTATAGTATTCATAATATCAATGATACATAGTTGCAATCGTCAGACGACACGCAAGGCCTACATGTTAAATTTGTCGGTTACGATGCGCATGCGCACATACTGTATTGTGTTTTCAGCCTTTGTTGTTGTTTCTGAAACCCGTTTTAATCGAGTATTAATAATTAAATATAAAACTGTCCAAATGGTCGCCAGCCCCCCCCCCCCCCCCCCCCCCCGGAGCAAAAATACACGAAAATACAAGGGTTGTGGATTTTTGCTTGTGTCATACGACGATGTCTCTGGACCTATGAATGATGGCAATGTTAGTAGAGAGAGAGAGAGAGAGAGAGAGAGAGAGAGAGAGAGAGAGAGAGAGAGAGAGAGAGAGAGAGAGAGAGAGAGGTTTAGTCTGTAGAATCGCTAATTAAATCAAAATGATGACTTAGTTGAACTGTCAATATATTAAAATATTTTAATTACCTCTTGTTGGTTCGTGATTCCAATTCGTTTATATTCCACGCGAATTTCCATACGACAGTAGGTCAATGACAGTACATGCATAGTCTATAATAAGATCACCGTGTTTGCAGTGCACTACTATCTTCATTAAAAAAAAACAACACAACAACATATTTTATGTTTAAAAAATTCGTGTGTCTTATATTGATTTAATAAATGTGAATAAAAAAAGAAAATGAAAAAGAAAACAATCAAGT
Source organism: Unio delphinus (assembly GCA_029339505.1). Lineage (NCBI taxonomy): Eukaryota > Metazoa > Mollusca > Bivalvia > Unionida > Unionidae > Unio > Unio delphinus. Next base: position 12,380,856 of record JAQISU010001235.1, read on the forward strand.
TATCAATTTGAATATGTGATTGTGAATAACAAGAAAAATCGTAGAACTAGATTTTGTAGCAGACAGCCACTTGGTTGTGAGGAGGTCATTTACTCGGGCAATATATCAGGAGCACATCGTAACTCCAACTTGCAAATATTTGTATTTGTATGTGATATAAATAAAATATATGTATAGTATGGAGGCTGTATCATTGATATACCACTCGTTGTATAAATGTTTTCATTAAAAGGAAACTCGGGCAAGCCTCGTTTCCTTTTAATGAAAAATTTATACATCTCGTGGTATATCATTGATACAGCGTACATACTATACATATATTCTATATATATATATATATATATATATATATATATATATATATATATATATATATATATATATATACATATTTATACCACATACGTTAAAAATAACATGGCATTTAAAGTGTTGGTATAAAGCAAATCTAAATACCAATACTATTGGTATATCAAATAGTGATCCGCCCATAGCGCAATAATACGAATATATATATATATATATATATATATATATATATATATATATATATATATATATATATATATATATATATATATATATATATATATACCCAGCCAGCACTTGTTTCAATAATCTGTGATATAGCTAAGGACATTACAAACGAGAGGCATATTTAGTCTCGCTTGTCGTAAACATTTTGCTGATCTGCTAAAATATATCTTATAATAATCTTATAATAATATAAATGTAAACATTAATTAACTATGTTCAACTTCTGTTTCCATATTTATGCATTACTACCAAGTTATTTTTGGGAATAACATGAAGTGTTTCTGACTTTGAGCCCTGTTTTACCATATCAACATTTTTACAACTTCACATGGATGACATGCGATAAACCACATTATTATAGGATTAAATGATCATGGTTGGGTATTTATTGATGTGTAAATTTTACCTAATCACTCACAAAGTTAACATAAAGTCCGGCCTTATAATTCCAATTTTATCATTTCTATCGTCAAATTAACTTATTCCATCAATAATGCATTCGAATTTACGTAGCGCGTAGTTACCTTTCATTCGGCGTTTCACACCGCCCCGTAATACATAACCTGTACAGAATCACACGAAGAAATTGACTACAGCCACAGTTACGTTTATTCATAAACTTCATATTTTACATCATAGGCAATGGTGACCGTGGTTTTTAACACAGTTTGTTTACTGACAACATTCTTGTTCAATTTTAGTCAGTCCCATCTGTTACGTCAGATGACCATGACCTTACATAATAACTGATACCGACTCAACAAGTGTGCTAAATTAAATTTCAATCAAACCTGAAGTCATTATGGATTTTTTCAGTGAGTACTTCCAATTTTTATGGAAATATGAACAAGATGATGCTATCCCTTACTATATAAAGGTAACAATGAAATAAATTCTATACAAGAGTAACATTTTATGTCATTCTCAGCAGCGTTAATACTTAAACAAGACCCACTCGGTGATCTAGTGAGAAATGAAATGTGACTACTGTCACAGACGTTGTAGCAGACGAATAGCAGCAGAGAGGGTGAATCCTACAACGTTTTCAGACAAAATTTTGATTGAAATCCTAAAACGAGCCTTCCTACGACCAAAAAAAAATGTCTCAGGGGCAAACCCTACAACGTTTTCAGACAAAAAATTGATTGAAATCTCCCTACGAAATCATTTTAACTAAAAAAATGAAAACGATTTTTTAATTAATTTTGGTCGCAACTTGTTGTCATACACCCTCTCTGCTGCTTAGTGATTTCATCACTGGGTTAATAAAAATAATAAAATGATTTTAACCGAATATTTGATCGAGTCTTTAGGACGAAAATCATTTATGATTTCACAAACAGACTAATCGCTAACACCTCTTCTTGTAAATCAATCAGATTATTTGACTGGTCGGTGAGTTTGAAATTAATTCTGGTTAATGAATTATTATGGCATCGCATGTAGACAGGATTAATTGGGTTTTCAATAATTAGGAATCCTGGAGGAGCTGTTGGTGCAAATGAATAAAGAATATATCCTTGCTGAGCTTGATTTGATCGTTCGAGATTAATCTGATAGCTTCCTTCGATAACATCACACACTAAATTGAGCGCAATCACTGAGGATATATTCACGTTGAACGGTGCGATATGCCTGCCGCCACCGTCTGGGTCATTATTGTGTTTGAGGATTTTTATTTCCGGTGATGTTGTTTTTTTCCATGCGTCATGAATTATTTTGAAACCAACATCGATGGCATCATTGAGAAGTTTTTTTAGTTCTGGTACGTTATATCCTGGTAGTTTGAATGTGGGGATATCTTCAACGCGTATATTATACTTCGCTGCAAATGTTGTTCTCGTTTGGGGGTTATTGTGATCTAATATATCCTGAATAATTTTTAGGTTAAATGTTTCCATGTCATTGATGATTTTGTTACATGTTTCTACAACGCTGATAAATTCATCTCGGGTGAGAGAGCCGGATCTAAGGGATATTAACAACAATGAAAAATCTTTATTCATTGCTGTGAAATTGTCAATGATTTTAGGTTCGTTAACAAAAAAATGATGATGCTCCCTTATTTCCTCCTCTTCTCCAATTGGTCGATATACTAAACTAAAAAACTCTATAGTAAATCTATGATCTTTATAACTCTTTATTGGATTATCAGGTTTTGTCCTGTCTGTGACATAATCAGTTTTTTTTGGTTCTGGTAAATCAACGGTTTCCTCCAGAGTTTTACTCTGGGGCGGTAATTCAGGCCATCCTAGTACGGTTCTAATTGAGCTTTGATAGATATCTACTACGTATCCTTCTGTGCTTATCTCAATTGCGGATGATAGCGTCGGTTCATGAACTGTTATAGCGATTTTTGACTCTACTCCAGTAATCGATTTTATTCTACGCGCGAATTCATCATTGATTTGTTCGATTTGGTATGACCCTGTTGGTATCGAAACGACGTTCCAGTCTGGAGTTCCGTCGGGTTTATTCTTATTTGCAAACACTAAAGAATTATTCGGTTGTTGACCACCAAATGATTTTGATCTGATATTAGGCCAACTGTGATACACTCGTAGTTTTGCAAGCGCTATCTCCTTCACCGGGACCGGAGAGGGGAAATTCACACTGAATTCTGGATTCGTTGATGTTATTGATATCATGCTTGTTTGTACTGGGTTCGTGTTCTCCACTATTCGTTGAAGTAATTCCTGCGGTGTTGTCATTTTTATTATACTCATGATTTATTTCTAATTTTGGTATCGAGGAATCATAAATACTGACCATCACTGAGAACTCACAATCTGGTAATCTTGATATTATTGAGATCATTTTGTTTTTTGGGTTCATGTTTTCTGATTCCATCGGTGTTGTCATTGTTATTATATTCATGTTGTCGCTCTAATTTCGATATCGCGGAATCAAAAATACTGACCATCGCTGAGAATTCACTATCTGATATAATCGTATTATCGAGTGACGACGATATCATCAGGGATAACTGCGAATATGCGGTTGATGCAATATGAAATTGAAGTAAGTAATTCTGCAGTTTACTCTGGCTGCATGATGATATCTTTTTTGCTATCCCGGTTGATATACCCCCGATTGTAGCCACCGCAGAAATGCAAATTGGAACTACGACCGGGGCAATCATTGTAACAGATGCTAGTATTATTCCGGCACCAGTGAGAACGCTTGACACCGAGTATATAATAACATCAATTGCGGTGATTCTTCGTCGGTATTTTTTTATTTTTATTTGATACTCCTCAGTGAGGGTTTTGAGTCTATTCTGAAATTCTCTGACCTGATCATAGCGACATTGAGTTGATGAAATCATTTTTATTTTAAAAACACTAGCGTTTTCAATTGTGAAATCCTTTCAATTTAGTTATTTACTTAAATCCGCTACGAATTCTACATACCATGATACCGAAGTTCTAGCCAAATCTTTATCAGTAGCTGTTATAGTGAACTTTTCAGTTTTATCCTTGTCGATGATCGTTGATATCACATTATTGACCCCGGATGAACTCGACGATGATATATTAAATTGAATTGGTGCTACCAGCGTTAATCGATAAATACCCTTGATAGTAGCAGTGATATCTAATTTGTTGTTTGCAGGTGTCCACTCAAATGATCCGTGTTGGATTGTATATACTACGTTATTGGTTTTCTCATGAGGAATTTTTGTTTTTTCAATGATTGTTATCATCCTCGAAAAATCACCTTTGACGGCTTCGATGAAAGTTTTCGTCTCATCGATGGATTTTTTAATATCAGGGAGTTTTATTTCAATTTTATCCAACTGGGTTCCAATAAATTTATCAATGATATTTCTACGAAAAACTGAAAACTGTTTTCCGTTATCTTCAATTTTAGATTCAAGCGTTGCCAGTACAGCCACAAAATTTTTTAACTCATCGTTGAGAGTTTTTAATCGATCTGTAATCGTCGAAACGAGTACACCCGGTTTGAGTTTACCCTGATCGGAAAATAACGCGATAGTATCCTCGATTGCGTTTTGTTGTTTAACCAAAATATCATCCAGAGAAATATTACTGGTTTTCAATTTACCCTGATCCGAAAACAACGCAACGGTGTTCTCGATTGCGTTTCGTTGTTTAACTAAAATATCATCCAGAGAAATATTACTGGTTTTCAATTTACCCTGTTTGTCTTGAAATACAACTATTTCATTAGGATCAACATTTGTTAAGTTCAACGTCTCAGCTATTTCATCTTTGATTAGTTTTTTTACATCCTTGACAGAATCAGGTGGTGCAGTGCCATCGGGTTTGGGTTTCAAAGATCTCCCCCAAATATCAATCATGTTATTGTAAAACTCTTTCTCTCTCTAAAAAGCGATTGCTAGTGTATTCATTCACGACAACATGTGGTGGTTTTCCGCTTGGGTTACTCAAGGAGTTAGAAATAGCGTCAAGGACATTTAATACTTCGCTGCCACATATTGGTGGGTCATTCATTTGTTGTGCTGGTAGCGTAGAATACCAAGTCTTCATTGGAAGGGTTTTTATATACCGCATAAACTCTTTTGGTGGGGCTAATCCATATGAATCGAAATAAACAATCCCACGTGGATCAATAGCGTATGCAACCCAGTGAGTACCAGGTCCGGTGCTGTTATCGAGATTAATAATACCTGTTTCAGTTTTGTTTGGTTGATGTGGTAATTGATCTTTCATAAAAACACCTCTGAAATTTTTAATCACTAGTTTTTTAGCCGCATCCATTAAATCAAAATTGGACATGGGAACCATAGGTTCCTCAATTAACAAATCGTTCCTGGTAGTCTTAGACCCTTTCCGCTGTACCACGAATACGGGGTTCCTGGTAGTCTTAGACCCAATCCGTGAACGGATCGTCCCTTTTTTTTATATCCTTTCCCAGTTGCCTTCTTTAGTGCCATTCCTGCTGCAGTACCAACGGCTCCTAACGCTGCCGCTTTAGCCACCGCTGGGGCTGCTGCTGCAATCAATGCTGGAATCGCAGCTAACAACGGAAATATACCGCCTGTTTTAATCATATTTTTGATAGCAGCTGCAGAGAGAGTAATCTGAACACCTTTTTTGGCTGCAAGTGCATCATTGAAATGTTTTATTTGACGAGTTGTCAGCGATAGTTTATTTGCACCACCAGTCATTTGGTTGGGTTTCAACGTGATTGTGGTTCCACATTTTTTAGCTGATTCCGATTGCAATTTTTTTAATTGACCGGGAGTTAACGCAACACTAATAACACTATATGACATTATACATAATTGATTGATTCTAAATCGTTTACAATTTCAATTACATGTTTTCCACTGGGGCATCTACCACTCTCATTCTTCCACCAACACCTTCAAGTAGCATTGATTTATCACTGAGAATGACAGCAACCGCTCTATAATTAGCAATAGCACCACGAGTCACATTAGCTCTAAAGTGTATATCAACGACGGACTGTCTTGTTAAATCGAGATGTTCCAGTGAGAAGTAATAGATCGGATACAGATTTTTAAAATCATATTGTGATATTTGCAAACCAGTATCGACATTTTGATCACGTGCCATAAATGACAACAGACGATGATACACGCGTGCAATATGATTTTCTGTGTAATTAAGTTGTATATCCTCGGATGGTTCCTGTTGGCCGTTTATTCTCAGTGAGACGTCTTTCACACCTAACTGATCAAATATCATATGGCTGGAGAGTTGATTGCCAACTCGTGTGTTATCATGTAACGCAATAAATATATGACGTGGCGCAGCAACACCTTGTTTTGATGCTAGATTCCACGTGAATAACCCGTTCAGATTTGATTGCTTCACATCTGTACTCACGGTTAGCCAACTCAACAACGACTTTCCTCCTTGGTCCATAAATGATAGTAATCGTTCTTCTGCGGTGATTGCTGGAGTCAACACTGACATCCACAATGATATTTTTGTTAAATTGACTTTACCGGCATCAGCATTGGGATTTGCAGCATCTGCTGGAATCCTCCAAATTGCGTCGTTATCATCACTCTTTCGTACAAGCGATACTGTATGCTTCGCCCCATAAATAACTTTTCGGACGTTTCTACAGAATCCAAATATGTGATGCAGTGGAATCGCGCATGAAAATGATTTACGCCCTACTCCCAACATTGAGTTTCGTGTTGCAGCTCCTAGATTGAAATTAGGATCGTTGTTTATAATCATATCTTCGATACCAGCAGGAGCAGGGTTAGCAGCACGATCATTTGGTCGTCTTACAACGAATTGTTTTCCTCCAGCGGTATTTGTAGCATCTTTTGCAAACATCATAGAAGGTCCTGCTGATCTTGTATAATCATCGGAATATCTCGCTAACCCGATTATTGTTGTAGCCACATCAACATCGCGATCTATCGACTCGATTTCTTTTCCATCAATGAGATATTTTGCACTCTCAAATAACGCCATGATACCATTATTGACAAAACCGACTTGAGTACCAGCTGGAAACGGTGCTGGTACAGCAGTAGTATCAGCAGCTGTTACAAGTTCTCCTTCTACTTCAATAAACGCTTCACAGGGCAAAAAATATTTACTGGTATCATGGACTTGAAGTTCGATTCGCGATCGACTATTTGCGTCTATTGCATGATAAGCGTAATATTGATAATCGCGTACAGAATCATCCTTGCCAACTGGGGCGTCTATATCAAACGCCGGATCATGTGATTTTTTGAACATTTTATTCTATTTATCAGAGTCTAAATCGTGAAATCATAAACGATTTTCATCGACGTAGTTTTTTAAAGCCGCTTCCTGCTATCATATTTGCAATATTGCTTTGGTCGGGAGTTAAAGCCATCGACGCTAATTTTTCGTCTACTGCGTTATTTATAATTCTACTAACACTTGCGGGCATTTCCGCTGTAGATGGTAACGGTTTCTTTGAAAATCCTTTGGATTTTTCTCGTCTCACTAATGATGTTAATTTATTCTTCGCAGTTGAAAACGCTTTTCCAGCAAGATCTCCAACAGCACCAATACCCTTATCACGAATAACTTCAATTGCTTTCATTCCTAGTTGTTTAGCCAACGGCATCACTTTTGGAGCCATTCTCGCAAATAACCCTGCAATGGTATTGCCTAAACCATCTCCGTAGTAAGCTCTATAAACTGGAAACCGTGAATTAACTACGTAGACGGGGGTTGGTTTATCATGATTGTAGTGTATGATCATTATTTGAAATCAGAAACCATTTTTCAATTGGAAACGCTAGCGTTTTTATTCAGTCCCGGTGATTAATCACTGTGATACCCACTTTCCACTAACTCGCCAATGAAATCTCGATATGTGCTGATATCCATGATACCGCCGGCAAATAACCGTCTACAGATATCAGCTGCTTCATTAATTATTTCCGGTGAGTTATTTCCAGCTCGGAAACCTCCTACAAGAACTTCTAATCGTGATATATCATTGATAACACTACCAGGACATGAAATCCTTGGATTCTCACTGGAATCTTGCAATCCACTTCCGCTATAACCAGTTGCTTCATCCATTTTTTCTTCTTCATCCATGGATTGTAAATAATCAAGAGAATCATCATCATCAGGTGGTAGTTGTTGTTTTTTAGGAGAGTAGAGTAGTTTCTTTGCAGGTTGCTGTCGCCGCCTTTGCAATTTTGGTGGTTTTTGTTTTTGTTTTTGTTCTTCAAATCGTTTATACACGTTACCCACCGCATTGATATATCCATTGTATGATGGACTATCTGTCTTAATTTGACTTTTTTCAGTTTTGATCTTATAGAATATATCAGCCCAGTGAGTTATATTTCTAACATATTTATGATGTTCTGGTTTCAACATTTTTTTTTCTGTTTTCATAAGTCGTAACAACAAGCGCAGGAATATCTGTTAGTTTAGTCTCATCAATTGCTGCTAACCCGGTCTCGGTAAATCTCACGCGTAAATCATCAACTGTTCTTTTTGATTCTATTTGTTCTATTTGTTCTGTTTGTTCAGTTTTCGCTGCTATTTTTTCGAGTTCACCAATAACAGATTTTCCCGTCTCGGGAACATCTCCCAGTATAGCACGCTCTATCCCTTTCGTTGCTGTGGTTACTGGTTTAAACAATTCTTCGGATCCCATAGCAAAATCAGTCTGAAGACTCTGTCGTTGTTGTAGTTTATTCCGTACAGAGTCACGAATTGGTACAAATCTCCTGATTGCATCCAGTCGTTCACGAGCCAATCGGGTTGTAAATGCTTCATTGACCATTATTTGAAATCAGAAACAATTTTTCAATTGCAAAACAATTTTTCAATCCGACCTAACACCATCGGATGGTCATGGAAGTGTTATTTCACTGTGAGACAGCTTCGTTCAATGATGGGGAAAGTCACATAATTGCTATAAATAATAATAATACTGTGACTTTCCCCATTCTATTTTTGATCAATCCGAACCAGCCATCAATTTTTTATTCACTGATTTCAACAGTTTTGATCAAAAAATGCTAAAAAAAAATTAAAATCTCTATGAGGGACGGTCACAATCAAATAATGATAAATGGTTGGTCAATCAAATAATGATAAATGGTTGGTCAATCAAAATTGTTCATTTTCTTGAATTAACGCCCGTAGGTTTCTAACTTTAGAATTAACCTCCTTTTTCAATTCGTATTCGTACCCCAATTCTTTTCGTATTCGTTCTACGATGGTATACAACGGAGCGAACACACTTACGTCACTGGAAAATGCGAGAGAGTCCTTAATAGAATTCTGAATTCTTTTGATGAGCGCATACTTCTTTGGTAGCATGTATTTATTGTTGTTAACTCCGTATTCTATGTCCTGAAAATCAGACATGATTTGATCAGGATTTAACCCATCTGATAGTTCAATATCCCAACTTTTCAATTTTGAAATCTCGGATAAAATGCTATTCATGTTTTCAGAATTCATTATTCTATAACAATTATATATTTCTAAATGAAAAATATGACGCATTAGACATAACTAAATTGAATTTTTTGTCCCGTCCTTTTTGAAATAGCCGATCGACAAACCCCCTCTGCAACGAATCGTACTGAGGCTCTACAAATATTGAAATACTTGCCGGCTTCATATATTGATTTAAATATTTTTTCTTCGTTAGTTGTTGTATTCAAAGATTTTACTGGTTTCACTTTTTTTGAACAAATGCCAGTCCTTCCTCGTTTGGAATTCTCACTCTGTGTGATTGCTTGCAGATTTGATAAAGAATTGTTCCTTGGATTAGAATCCTTGTGATCGATAACAAAACCATTTTTGATCAATCCATTGAAACATTCAAATACGAAACGATGATTGTAATATTTCTTCTTTCCAACAGTAAAGAACAAATACCCCATACCATTATCCAACCCAACTGGGTTCTTCAGTCTACAGTGTCTTACAACACCATCACTGGATGCTTCATAATTTGTACTCACTGGGTGTGGTCTGAATTCCTGGTTCATTAGTATACTATACTATTTGTCTAATTCATTGACTGATCCATTGCAGTGATTCATTATACATAAATCTTTCATTTAGACACTTGTTTTTAGTATAGCATGAAGGAGTTCAAGAGATTGACTTCGAAAAATGCTGAATTCAATGCTGATAAGGAGTTTAAGAGATTATTAAAAATCAATCCTAAATTTAATATCGATAGACCCAAAAAACGTCCAAGAGACGGAAACATGAAAGAGTTTAAGAGATTATTAAAAATTAGTCCTAGATTTAATCTCGATAAACCCAAAAAACGTCCAAGAGACGGAAACATGAAAGAGTTTAAGAGATTATTAAAAATCAATCCTAAATTTAATCTCGATAAACCAAAAAGACGTAACAAACGTCCAAGAGACGGAAACATGAAAGAGTTTAAGAGATTATTAAAAATCAATCCTAAATTTAATCTCGATAAACCAAAAAGACGTAACAAAATCAATCCTAGATTTAATCTCGATAAACCAAAAAGACGTAACAAACGTCCAATAGACGGAAACATGAAAGAGTTTAAGAGATTTTTAAAAATCAATCCTAAATTTAATCTCGATAAACCAAAAAAAACGTCCAAAAGAGATTACCCCTGGAAAGATGCTCAATTCAATCTCGATATAGTTTCTAATACACCAAAGAATACAATTCTTGATAAAGCCATGATTAGTAAAATCAGAGACTGTTTTAATGAATTCAAGCGTGATGGAGCATCTTATTGTTGGTCAACATTTCGAATTGATGGTGTTGTTGATGCTACCATGACTGATGAAAAAGCAGCAGTGATAATTTCACGTGTTGGGGAAAAACGGCATTTTTTCCGAATCAAATTCATTATCGAAGTCGATGGCAAATGGATTATTAAGGATAAATTTGAACCAATCCTCAAGAATAAAAAAGCTGTCATTGTGAGTAGAGATTCCAAACCAGGGATTCTAACCGGCATTGATAAACCATACTACGAAAGATCTTATCCCGTAACAGCAATGGTTTATGGGATATATCCGTTAAATGATAAACCCGATATCGCAAAACTAGCTCCTATGAAATATTCGTCAGGGCTTAATTGTGTAGCAGAACGAATAATAGAACACTTCACAAATGCATCCCGAGGAAATAAACTAACTGATCTGCGACGTAGGAAAATAACCGAGTGGGAACTGACAGTGAAACAGCATGGTGCAAAGATTTCTGATATAGCTAAATTAGAAACATCATTACGATTCCCAATAACCGTTATGACGATAACCGGAGAGGTTTTATACGAACCGAAATATAACAAAAATGGAGCACCAATACAGATTATTGATCATAACAAACACGCGTGGACACCTGCAGTAACAATATTTCCACGAGAACGAACCGTGAAATATATCCCTAAGGAGTTCGTCGGGGATGTTTTCTATGAAGAGAGATTATTCGATGCTATTCATGCGTTGTGTAAAGATGATCCTGTGTCAGTGTGGTTACTTAGAAGTGATGAAGATCCCGAAATAGGATTCGATCAATTTGTAAAACCAAATGGTGAATTATATCGCGTTGAAGAATTAGATAACAGAATGAGAAAAATCGCTAGTGATTTTTCACCGGAGAATTCCCATGAAAAACTACTCACGGATAGTTTTACTATTCCATCAGTGGTAGCTCACTTCGCAAGAGAAAAAAACTCATGGCGTCCAACACGAAGTGATTTTCTCGAGGATGTTAAATTGAGTTGCGTCGAATTTGGTCATGGAGGACTGTGGAATACGAAATACTCACGTGATGGTATGATTTCAATTGATATAGCCGCGTGTTATCCCGGAAGTTTTCTCGGGTATGGGGAATGCGCTGAGTACTTCAAACGATTTGGACACCCCACGCATGAAATGACTCGTGTTGCGATTAATGGACCATTGCCTGATTTTGATTTAACCGGATTCGCTCGTGTGATATCATTTGAATTAGCTACAGGGTTACATCCGTGTAGTTATGTTTGGCTCGGTAGACACCTATCTGAAAAACACTGGATGCCAATAGTGCTGTTGAGATATATGATTGATTGTGGTATGCTAATATCGTTGATTGTTTCCGAGGCTATTATATGCTATCGAGCTCAGAAAGAAGTTTGGCTACCACAACCCAATCTAGATAGAATAATCAACGAACTACGAAAACAGTTTCCAGATTTCAGTGAAGAAGAAATCATAAATTGGTCTAAGAAGTTATTTGAAATTAAAAAAGAACAAGCAAAAGATCTCGGAAGAAGAATAATCGGTAAATTTACCCAGGGTGGACGATACGACAACGCAAAATACTCTTCGCGGTTGATCATAGATGTCGCTGAATACGATTTTATTGTAGCGGATTTAATGAAACAGGGAAAACTTGTATCCCGTAAGGATGCTTTTCTATCCAATGGTGAGAAATTAGGTACGGTTGTTACCTACTGTGATGGATATAATTCCCAGTACACACATTTGAGAAGTTCAATGTTAGCCTATGCTTCTATTAATCTATTTTCGATGATAAATAGATTTCCTAATACCGCGGTTAGAGTGGCCACTGATTCGATGTATATACATAATAAGTACAAATCAACTGTAGCGGCATTCACAGATCCCGAAGAAAATTGGGGGCGTTGGCGATTTAAAAAGGAGATGCTACATGAGTATTGTGAATCCGCAGACGTTGCCATGGATGATAAATATATTTGTTGTAACCGTATTGAAATTCAATCAGAACTTTCTAATGCACCACCGGTATCTGATCCAGTATGTAGATACAAGACAGTTTATTTAAACGGTTGTGGTGGGTCAGGAAAGACAACTCGTGCAATTGAATTATTTCGTCGTGGAAACGCTAGCGTTTCTAACATGATTGTGCTAACACCGACTCACAGACTCGCCAGAGAGATGATACAACGAGGGGTAAATGCTTGCACTTATCACAGTTTTTTTCGATGGAAAGGTGACAAATGGACTCCTGATCGAATGGGTGATAAATTCATTCCTGAAATCATAATCTGGGATGAAATATGCACAGTGTCATTAGATGTATTAAAAACATTTCTTGAGTGGTTGTTAACCAAAAACACAAAAGTCGTCATGTGCGGGGATCAAGGCCAACCACCACCATTTGTCGGTGCATCTCCACATGAATGGCTAAAGGGTTTTGTAGACTACTCTGAAGAAATCACCACTGATTATAGATCACTTGATGAACGATTACGCGAGTTCAAAGCGCTAATTAGATTACAACCGGATAGAATCCAATGCGAAATAGCGCGTGAAGTGATTTCAGAAACCCCAATGAATGATTTCTGGGAAGCGTGGAGACCAAACGATTTGATCATTGCAAGTAGAAAAATAGTCAGGGATACACTTCAGATGAAGTTATTTGAATTGCATAAAGAAAAATTTCCAACGCTTCCAGTACCCCTTTGTTATAGGCCATCGGATACACGAAAACAGAATATTGAAGTTGATATTCCAGGACAGAATGAAAAACAAATTCTGGTATTAAATGATATTGTGCTGGTTGATATCAATGTCGTTGAAGATGCATTGCGTGCTAATAAATCCCCGTGGACGCTAGGATACGCAGCAACAATACACTCTTCACAGGGATTGACTATATCGGATACAATTGTTTGGATGGTAGATAATCACATCGAATGGTCAAATTTAGTCTATCTCGCAGTATCCAGAGTACGAAACATAAATCAACTTCGAAGAGTTGTTTTCGATGATAATGACACAACAATAAGTGATATTGATGTTAGCATCATTAATAAAAAAACTCTCCGGTTACAAACAACAGGACAAAAAAAAAACAACGAGAATTTGATATTGATGCTAAATTAATAATCACTTTGAAGAAACAACAGAATAATCACTGCGCGAGTTGCAATTGTATAATGCGTTGGCAGTATTCGGATAAGGATCCTCGCCAATTCACCGTAGACAGAAAAAATAACAATCTCGGTCATGTCAGAAATAATGTGATGTTGACTTGTCTTGAGTGCAATAGACGCAACGGTGCTAGTTAAGACCATGCGGTGGCAATTGAGTATCCTCGGGAATCACTTGTAGTTGTTGTCGAGTAAATCCTCGTTGAGGGGCAGTTGAATCCAGTTTATAGACTGGAGGTCTACCCGTAGATCGTGTTATACTAGATATCTTATGCGTAGTGACGCTCCAAATAGGATCAGTAGCCCTTTTTCTACCCCCTTCAAGCTCTCCTGGCTCGTATAAGTACCTCACAATGACACTACTACCAAGAATTGGTTGGGAAACGCTAGCGTTTCTAGGGAAATCTTTTTGTGGTTGTACGGGTATTGACTTCTTTTTAATCGCGTTGATAGGTTTCATGTTGATTGTTCTAGTAATCTCGTTATTCAGTGCAGTAATCACAGATGGTAATCTTTTAACCCATTCACTGGATCGCTTTTCTTGAATGAATTCTTTTGCGTATTGATATCCAAATAACCGCTCAGCAATCGTCCGATTAAATCGTTCTACAATGGCCTGATCGCGATGTAGCGCAGTATGCCCTCGTCGTATGGTGACATTATGATGTTTCATTGTAGATAACACTGCACCCTGAAATTCCTTGCCAGGATCAACTTGTAACAGATTTGGCCAGTGCAGAGGACCTCGTCGATAAATCCTTTCAAATGCAGAAGCGACTTCAGTGGCCGATTTTGTTTTCAGCGGTTCTGCTTCTTTGTATCGACTCGCAACATCAACTACGGTTAACGCATATTTGTAACCACGATCATGTGGCAGAAATAATATATCAGCCTGATGAACTTCATTAGGAGCGGTCACATCAAAATGCGAGAATTGAATTTGTTTAGGCGGTGGTAGATAAATTTGCCATAGTGCCTGTTTGGATAACCAATGAGCCGCAGTGGTTTTTTTCACTTTTGCAGCTCTAGCGAGTTTATTGATTGCAGCGTTACCCCTCCAGTATCCCCTCGGAGAATAATACATTGATTCCATATTATTAATTACCAGCACCTAACATCAATTTACTTTTCATAGCCGATTTTATCAAAAATGAAGACAATTTTTCTTTGAAGGATTTATCAGGAATAGCATTTAACGCATGAATTAATTTCACATCCGCGAGATGCCTGTGTTGCAGATTGCTGCTTTTATAAGCAACATCATGAAGGTGACAGGCCTTATCAATGGCGTTTATTGGTTCTTCACCGGGGTTGGGTTGATTTTGATTATTGAGTCTGATATCAAGTCTGGTTCCCGGTCCACAGTAGCTATATCCTGGAAGGTGCTTTTCTCCGGGGTATTTTGCCCATGGGGTTCCAGGGAGTTTTGCTAATTTGGCAGCGATATCACCTCCTCGTTTTTTTTTTAAATCAGATCTCATAGACACAAATCTAAATTTCTTTGTACCACATTGCACGCATTTACCAGAAAGCGCTGATCGGTTATTTTTAGTTGTAATCGTCGTCAAGTCATCTGTGCCAGTACGCGTTTTACACTTCACACAATATAGATCCATAATTTATGTATAGAAATATGGATATAATTGATTTTTCAGCGACTAAAACAAGAGAACCAATTAAGCATCATGCAGCGCTACCAAACTCTATCCGGATGATTATAATCGGGCCATCTGGATCCGGTAAAACGCAATTGTTGCTCAATTTAATAATGAGATGGATGAAGTGGGATAAGTTGTATTTAATTGCCCCTAGCGTAGATGATCAACGATGTTATGAAGTGCTAAAAGATTTTAACGAGAATGCATCAGAAATTAAGGGTGAGAACGCCATTGATTTTATAACCGATATCGATGAAGCACCGAGTATTGATGATATTGATGGAGATATTAACAATTTAGTCGTATACGACGATATAATGTTGGATAAACAAAAGAATCCTGCTAGAATATTTTCCCGTGGGCGTCACAAAAACACTGACGTGATATATGTCACTCAACGCTACACTCAGGTTCCAAAAGTCATCAGAGATAACTGCAATTTATTGTCTGTATTCAACGGAGTTGATACTCATACGCTACGAAATATTTGGCAGACATGGTGTTCTGATATGGACTTCAATCAATTTAGAGATTTCTTTAGTCATGCTCAGTCGACTCCGCACGGATTCGCAACAATAAATTTACATGATCCTCGGACACGATATCGTATCGGACTGGATCAAATATTTGGTTAAAATCATTTATTATTTTTGTTAACCAGAACTGAAAGTTCCAGCAGCAGAGAGGGTGTATGACAACAAGTTGCGACCAAAATTAATTAAAAAATCGTTTTCATTTTTTTAGTTAAAATGATTTCGTAGGGAGATTTCAATCAATTTTTTGTCTGAAAACGTTGTAGGGTTTGCCCCTGAGACATTTTTTTTTGATCGTAGGAAGGCTCGTTTTAGGATTTCAATCAAAATTTTGTCTGAAAACGTTGTAGGATTCACCCTCTCTGCTGCTCGAATGCAAAATTGTATAGTAAACTATGCATTTGAATCAAAGAGTATTGGAAAAAGTATAAAAAGTGTAAAAGTTATATTTATTTGCAGAATTATATATTTTACAGATGACAAAATCGTTTCACAATAACGTGTCTGCAATGTTTATTTATATTTCAAAAACCGAAAGTAGTCCCAGAATTTATCGAAGTGTAAACAATTCCTGATCAAGATCACGTGACCGTTTACATCCAATCATATTACAGGAAATTCGTTTAATTCATAAAAATTGGAATTATATCATATTACCAGATCAAACGTCAATATTCACATTTGTATGTATTCTCCTACATTACAAAGGTCAATTTGTCCAAAATTAAAGACTTTAAATTGGTTTGGTGGACGCAAAACATAATTTCGGAAGCAGGTGACCATGAAAAAACGTATTATGGAGTACATTTAAGCTCATTAAAGATACATGAAGTCATCAACCATCAGTTCTTGCGCGAAGATCAGTCTAGCCATTCTCTTAGTATAACCAGTAGAAAACTCTCCTCCTTTGCTATGTGAATACAATTCATTAAATATATTCAGCCGTTCCGCCATACAGTATATGGCAGCTTCTACGCAGCTATGATAAATTTGGGGTTCAATTTGGAGCACAAAACAAAGAAATATGCCAAAGATAAATATAAATTACAGAGAGTCAAATATAGTTAAAATAGAAATAAAGTGTGCATGTAAAAGAGAGATTTAGCTTATGATCAGGGAAGCAAACGAGACAAAAGCAACGTATATCATTATTAGTTGGAAACGTTTGATGACACATATTTGTAGTTAATGCCTCATGAGTCTGAGGAGAGAATGAAGGTACCTGTATTACTAATACTTCTTCATGTTAGGTAAAGAAGTAAGCGTTGCCATATGACATAAAGGGTGAATATTACGATTATATAGATAACTATAATGTATGTTTACACCATAAATTAACTATAAAAGGCGGCTTACAGGTAGGCGATGAAACACAAAGACAAATAAACACTATAAATGTTTGAACATTTTAAACTTTAGCGTGATACATTATTAAATCACATGTACGTAGATTTGCATCAAAATTGATGGCAAATCAAATGTTTCACAGTCTCTTTATTTTCATTAGCAAGCTCTGCACATGTCAGTTTTAATTTCTTGAAACGCCATGTATGAAGTAAGGGAAATAACTTACGGATATACATAATGTGTGTTATTGTTATTTTCTCCCAACTCTCGTCCATATAATAAACATAAATTCGTTTGACACATATTAGCATATAATTTATTAAATTATAAATTAATGATAAAGCGAGAACCGAAAATGTAGGCATATATATGTACTGGAGACGTTAGAAGTGTAGAAGGCTATCTTATATTGCAGAGTTCATAATGTAAATAATGCCAGGATGTTGAGCCCATCCTCCCTTAAACATGCAAATATAATCACATGCTTGTTTCAGTTCTAGCAACTGGATGCAATGTTTGAAAATGCCCAGACGACACGATTCAATAAGGTGAAATTACAAGGCACAGATTCTATGGTGTGTGAACAATATTGTGTCTATTTTTTGCATCATCGCAATCTTGGATATTCTTTAGAACATTTAGTGACTTATTTTGATCGTCATTCGTCTCGAAACGATGACAAAGTAGATCGATGGTTTTGTGACCATTATGGCTATCTGTTGTCTTTAGCTAGGAAACGTAGTTTACATCAATGGCCCAATGCCTTCCAACATTGGAAATCTCAATTTAATTCACAACGTTGTCAACCATGTCAAAGATAATGTATTGGTGTTATTGAAGACAAAAATGTTTGTTATTTGAAGAAAAAATGGTTATTTGAAAAAAATGTTTGTTATTTGAAAAATATGTTTGTTATTTGAGAAAAATAGTTGTGAATGAAAAAATGTTTGCTAGTTGAAAAAATTGTATTTTGTGAGTTGTTTGTTATTTGAAAAAATATCTTGTGTTTTGAAACTAATGCGTCTGTCGTTTGTTTTAATTTTTTATTAATATAGATGCTCTTTGACTTCTTTCTATCCCTCACATCAAAATATCCAAACGTTTGCAACCCTAAACCGCAGAGGGGTGTTTTATATCGCGTCCGCGCTTGAACCATCAGGGGGGTGGATTAGCCATATTTATAAATAACACCTTACCATCTGCTACCATAATATCAATAATATCAAAGAAAATTAGCAATTCACTAATAGAAATTCAATCTCTATTAGTCAATACGGGAAAATGTAAATTACAAATCTTCAATGTTTATGACCCAGGAGAGAATAATAAACTTAAGCATCAATTAGCACTTAAGGAATTAGCTAAATATATTAAATCTGAACTTACGATCATTTGCGGAGATTTCAATGCCCATAATAAGCTTTGGGGTGGGGAAGTGACGGACGGAAGGGGTAAGTGGGTGGAGAAATGGTTTACAGAATCCACCCTTACTGTCCTCAATGATGGTGCTAAAACCAGACTTAATCCTGTTGACGGCACCCTGTCCGCCATTGACCTCACCCTATGCACACCCAGACTGGCTCAGGTGGCAAAATGGGAGGTGGACCAATCTGACCCCATGGGGAGTGACCACTTCCCAATAATTACCACCCTGCAAATGGCCGTACAGTACGAATTAAAAAATAAAATACCCAGATGGAATTATTCAAAAGCCGATTGGGATACTTTTCGAGAAATAATAAATAATGCCAATCTATCAGATATAGAATCAGATGACATTGACCTTTACTATGACAACTTAATTAAGATCATCACTCAGGCAGCCACCAACACTATACCTAAAACTAGCTATCAATCAAGAAAACTTAGTGTGCCATGGTGGAACGATGAAATTAAACAAACTAGACAGGCCAAATTTAGAGCTTTAAATAAATTTAAAAGAACTAATATTATTACTCAATTCTTAGAGTACAAAAATCATGACAATAAGCTCAAATACTTAATCAAGCAGTCGAAAGAAAAAACTTGGCAAAATTACTGCAGTAGTATTAATTTTAGAACAAACTCAAAACAAGTGTGGGATAAAATCAGAACCATCAGAGGGAAGCACACCAATAGCACCCCAAAAATTAATAATACCAGCAATCATAAAGAACAAGCTGACTCGCTAGCAATACACTTTAAAAACATGAGCAGCAACAGTAATTACACTACTGAATTTCAAAACCACAGGGCTAAAACTGAAATTAAATTCCACAATTTATTTCAAGACCTTGGACCCAAATCCTCATCACTAAATAAAGAAATAACATTATATGAATGGGACCAGGCACTAAAAACTAAACATGAAACTTCACCTGGGCAAGATCAAATAGGTTATGTTATATATAAAAACTTACCTAAAACTATAGTTAAATCAATCATCAAAATGCTAAATATAATATATGACACAGGAAAGCTACCTAAAAAATGGAAAACAGCGATAGTAATACCCATACTTAAACCAAATAAGGATCGGAATGATATCAATTCGTACAGACCCATCTCACTTACCAATAACATCTGTAAAATTATGGAAAAAATTGTTACTAACAGACTTAAACACCACCTTGAAAGCAACAATCTGATATCTCCAAATCAATGTGGGTTTAGAAATAAAAGATCCACTACGGACCAATTAATAAGATTAGAATCCGCCATAAAACTTGCATTTAACAACAAAAGAAAAGCGGATAGAAACTTAATTGCGGTATTTATTGATCTAGAAAAAGCATTCGATCTTGTATGGACCAAAGGCCTTATAGCCAAATTAAATCATTATGGCATTACAGGTCGAATGTTCAACTTCATAGAAAATTTCCTGACCAACCGCAAAATTATAACTAGGGTAGGGGCTACTTACTCTGAGGAATACTCCATTGAAAATGGAACTCCACAAGGGAGTGTTCTCAGCCCCACCCTCTTTAACCTTATGATAAATGACCTTGACTCCAATCTGGCAACACCTAAAATTGAATTATCACAATTTGCTGATGATAGTGGACTTTGGAGAGCACGCAACCCCTCCAACCACCAACACATGGCTGAAATACAAACCAGCTTAAACAACATAGGAAAATGGGCTGATAAATGGGGATTTAAGCTATCGCACCAAAAAACGGTAGCTGTTCTGTTTACCCCTTGCAAAAAAATCAAAACCTACCCCAAACTTACCATTCAAAATAAAGTTATAACATTTGTAAAAGTAGCCAGATTCCTGGGTATGTACTTTGATGAACACCTGACATGGGCTTATCATATAGATGACCTAGTTAAAAGATGCAATCAGGACCTAAATCTATTAAGAAGCCTCAAAGGCACTCAGTGGGGTGCTAATCAAGAAACTATTCTAATATTATATAGGGCACTAATAAGATCCAAACTAGACTATGGCTGCCAAGTATATACCACGGCATCCACACGTCATTTAAACAAATTAATTAAAATTCAGAGAAAAGCCCTACTTATTGGTACTGGCGCACTGCCATCGACCTCTACATCCGAGCTGCAAGTCTTAACTGGGGAACCGCCATTACATCTCAGAAGGCAGGAACTCATTCTAAGATATGCAACCCGGCTGTCGACCCATGACAAAATGCACCCCACTCTATTGGCCATCAATAAATGTAACATTCCTTTTAGGAAAACCTTGAAAAATAATACATCAATGGGAAAAATAGTACACGAGTTAAACAAAAAACTTCCAGTAGATATATTCCAAGTAGAAGCTAACATAATATATGATAAAGAACCTTGGAGTAATGTACCAACGAAAGTAAATATCTCCCTTACAGATAACGGAAACAAAGAAAATCAACAACAACATTTAAAAATATTGGCATTGGAAATCATAAATAATCAATATCAAAACTACACAAAAATTTACACGGATGGCTCAAAAATTACAAATCCTTTTAAAACAGCTGCAGCCTGGGTCATACCAGAACATAACATACAAATGGGCAGGCGTCTTCCTGACCACTGTTCCATTTATACAGCGGAATTTTGGGCCATCATTGAATCATTAAAATGGATAGAAGAAAACAAACCAAATAAGACACTGATTATTAGTGACTCGCTCAGCGTCCTTACTTCTATCCAAAACAACAACAATAAAATCTAGAGAAAATTTCCTAAAACAAATAAATCAGATATTAAAAATACTAAATTCTCAAAATCTAATAGTTGAGTTTATGTGGATTCCATCCCACATAGACATAAAAGGAAATGACTTAGCAGATCAACTGGCTAAAAACAAACTCACCGAACCAAACTATATGCCACTCAAATATAGTCAAACTGAAATATATCATTTAATCTACTCAATGATTAATCAAAAGTGGCAGACTGATTGGGACAAAAGCAAACAAGGGAGAATTTTACATAACATCATTAAGGAAGTCAATAGAAAAGGTGCAATAGTTATGAACAGTCTAAAATAAATAGAATAATCTTGGGAAAAACAAAACTGGCTAACAGCTTTGGTAAATATATAGGACCTTTTCCACACTGCATTAATTGCTTCAGTTGTAACATACCTGAAGACTTACATCACATATTTAATAACTGTAAAAACAACCAGAAGGAAAGGAACATATTTAGATCTAAACAACTAAAAATCTCTGCACCAAGTACATACCCGGAAGTAATTCAATTAAATAACACCAACCCCCAAAAATCAATTCAAAACATAATAGAATTACTAAGAACATCAGGGCTTCTTGAAAAAATATAATGCAAATAATACTATATAATAAATAACACCCGTAAAGGAATGCCCCCTGTTGGTCACATGGGTTCATTGGCCAATCAGGGGACAGGACCTGCAACCGCGTAAATACGTTAAGCGGAATTTGTATAATAACAAAAAATAAAATAAACAATATCCATAAGGAATGCGAATGCATAGGACCTGAAGGGTTCCGTTACTTGAAAAAGAGCCCACCTACACTACGCTGGGTATAACGCCCCGGATGGTACCTGTGCTAAACAAACCTAATAGGATACTTTAAAGATATTGAAATTTATAGACTATACAGATAAACATTGAAATTTGCATTATAACAAAGTAAAGAACAAAACAGAAACAATAAACAAGTGTCTAGGAAACCACCTCTCTTCTGTCTATTCTTACAACTCTTCCTATATACAGCCTCATTGACAGCATTATACAACCAAACTAGAAATGTATTTACAGTTAAAAACCCCAACAAACCGGGATATCCACATGGTCTAAACGGGACCATCTAAAACGTCTCCTGCTTTATGGCCTCAAATAGATTTTATGAGGTAGTCTCAAAGTCCAAAGACTATCAGGCTCAGCGACACAATGTCGCAACATAAAAATATTTACTGTAAGTAAGATCTCTAAATTATTACCATATAAGGTAGTCAATGCCCAGACTATCAGGCCCCGCGGCACAAAGCTGCACAAAAAACTAAGCTATAAGAACTAAGGCCTATAACATGATTTAAGTGGTCAATACCTGACCATCTAGCAAGACAGCACACGCTGCAATAAATTTTTACACAATAACCTTAATTACTTTAAAACCTCTACGTTGGATAACTACCAACGCGAGAATAGGCTGTCATATGAGGTTGTATACTCTACTTTAATAACAGCACAAAGTATTCCAAATTGTTAAGGGAGAACACGGAATGGATACGACGGAAGGAGGCAACTTCAAGATGGAGGAACAACAAAACCAAAGGCACCCAAGAAGGACACGGGGACGCGCCGGACGGAATGAGGGAACTTCGGTTACACCCTGTAACACTCCATCAAAAAGCCCTTTTAAGGGCTATTTATACTTACAGAGTTTCCTTTTGGCTGAGAAACTCTATTCGACAATCTCTTTCTTCAAAAATCAGACTTAATCAATTTTGGCTGTCCACTATCAAAATTAACAACCCATTTAACCCGACATTGACCAACCTATACATGTCACTTGACATGCCTAGTTTACAAAATTGATAGGGAACACACAAAATGTACACTCTGTACTAGACAAAAATTGGAATGTTAGGATGTTAGGAAAAAATATAACTTGAAAGGTTGACTCAATTGCACAGGTGGCTTACACAATATTGGTATAGGATGTCCACTAGCAACAACTGGACTCGATTTGATAAGGCTAGGGCGTGCAAGACGAACGACATCAAAGTGCCAGTTCACAGATCTTTTTCCTCCTCCTCCGCTGCCTGACTCCAACACCAGCAAATGACTAGAAGTGGAAACCATTTTTCACTAGTCATCATTCGGTGCCATTGCACCTCTAGCTCTGCATCCTCCGATTGGTTGATAGGGTTGAGTGCGTGGCTGTTCTATTCCCACTCACCTAGGTCTTTCATTCATGTCGATAGCTCCGTATAGGGGTGCGGCATGACGACCAAATTAAATAGCATACTATGTATGCATAAACGCCCGTACGGATGTGGCACCATTTCTTCCTCACGGGAAAATCTAAATCACTACCATACTAATTGGTAGTGTAAAATAGTGAACAAATGACCCTTTGTGGCCGGTTTCACTTAAAACCATAATTCATTCATTCAGTCTGACCATCCATTGTTTGACTCATCCTCCTACGAAGATGTGCTCAAGACTAGCCAAGCTGAACGAAGCTTACGTCACTCTGCATCGTATCAGACGCAATCTGATGCCAAAGCCTGAAGTGATAGAGAATTTTAGAATGCTGCAAGTAACGGAAGACCACATAGAAGAACTCTTCAGAGAGGAAATTCAAAAAGACAGAAGAATGGATTGAGAAGTATAGACTTCAGAAGCAGCACAGAGAGAGAGAGCAGAAAGAACAGCAGCAGCATCAGCAACAGCAACAACAGCAGCAGGAACCAGACAGAAGTTTTGTCGACTGTCATGTCGACACGAAAGAGTTCTTTTTCTCTTTCCGAAGAAGTAGACCCTATCCTGTTGCCAGACGAGGACGCAATCTTAGACGATAAAAGATTGTCATCCCTTCTCGTGCACACAAAAAACAGCCCTTTTCAGGGCTACCCAATATTCTCGAAATGAATTAATAATTCAATTTGCTTATGGTATGTGAGGAAGTTAGAAAAAAAAAGAATTGAGTCTATAATCACAGTCTCTTTTTACTTTTGTATGAAGTGTTTCTATAAGCACAAGGTATTTTTCAAATAACTTGTTAAATTTATAATTCATGTGAGTAAAGTAAGAAAAGTGAGCGAGTGTTTATTTTAAGTTAGAGTGTTTTGGTGATGATAGGGGTGTTTTCCTTCACGTCCGCGCTTGTGTCATATATAGGGAAGCACTCGTCAGTCTGGCTACCTATCGTTAACCCATCAACCCAAAGAAGCTTAGGGAGCTTCAGATGCACCTGAAGCATGCTAGACGTCTCCTGGACGAGCTGGCTATGGAGGCCTTAGAAGAACAGGTTAGAATTGAAGAAGAAGAGAAGGAGAGAAAAAAGAACGAACAGGAGGACAAGAAAAGACCAATTTTGCCTCACCTCTTGACGGTTGAAGTCTGTCAGGTGAAACCTGAGGTGAGGACGCCTCCACAACCAGAATCAGTTCGCCGACCAGAGTCACAGCCCCAGTCACAACAACCACAACCACAACTTCATCCACGGTTGCGGTATATAAGAAGACGTGAACAGGCTTTCACTATCCCTCAAAGTGAAGACTGGGAGATTGAGGCTACTCATTCTCCCTCTGCGCTCCCAATAACAAGAGTCAATTGGGAAAATGATTGGCGTAGAAGATGTGTGTGCGGGGCTAGACCTGGGAGGTGCGAGCATTAGCCAGGTGTATTTAAGAGTTTTAAAAAACAGCCCTTCTCAATGCTAACCAAATGTATAGAAAAGAAATTGTTCAAATTGCCAATGGGTATGAGAGAGGAATAGTGTAATTATGAACACTGAATCTTTACTGATAGAATAGTGTGTGTGTGTGCTCGCGAGCGCTTGTGTGGATGTTAGATTGTGTGATATTGGATAGTAAATGATATGGTTTGTTTTGGCTGCTTTTCCCCGTGTGTGGATGATAGATTGTGTGATATTGGATAGTAAATGATATGGGTTGTTTTGGCTGCTTCCCCGTGTGTGGATGATAGATGGTGTGATATTGGATAGTAAATGATATGGTTTGTTTTGGCTGTTTCACCGTGTGTGGATGATAGATTGTATGTTTTGTGAATAGCATACAATATGAAAAGTGAGTGTAAGGGATGATTTCCTTCACGTCCATGCTTAAGATATATATACTCAAGCGTCGACCATTAGAACCATTCCACGGAATAACCATAGAATATGGTGACAGCATCAACTTTATTCAACAATTTAAGACACAGCTATCTCTGGATATTAGACGGGGAATATATAGTGGAAAGACACATAATGAATGGAAGTTTACGAACAGCCTGGACATTGCTAAAAGACTGAAAATAGCCAAGGAGCTCTTAGAAGGAATGCTAGAAGAAGAAGCCGAAAAGTTACGAGGCTGCATTAAAACACCCTATGTAAGAGTGGGAACATTGAAGGAAGTGATAGATATTGTCCAAAACGTAAAGTGCTTTTTGGATAATATCTTGACAGGTTGGCCCCATGTCCAAAATGGTTTGGACCAGCTCAAGAAAGCCGAAGAACTGATGAGAAAGGAGCTATTAGAAGAAGTGAAGAAGATAAAAGATAACTGGAGTAAGGAGAGAAAGGACAATGAAAACAACAAACACAAAGAGGAATTTGAAAGATTAAATAACAATTGAATAGAGAATACAAGAGAAGTTTAGAACTATGGGACATCCTGACTGGATTCCCGAGGACGAAAAGAAGACGAGAAAGGGA
Organism: Unio delphinus; assembly: GCA_029339505.1. Lineage (NCBI taxonomy): Eukaryota > Metazoa > Mollusca > Bivalvia > Unionida > Unionidae > Unio > Unio delphinus. The sequence continues at coordinate 12,407,190 of JAQISU010001235.1, forward strand.
ATCATTGGTAAAATCAAAAGGTGGTGGAACAACAGCAGAAAATAAAACAAGTAGAAGTACCCAAAGGCCCGTTTTGGGGCCACTCATATATCTCGAAAACATATTTGCTTTCTTTCCCTCCATTTCCCTTGTTGCTAGACAGGTCCAAATAAAAATAATACTCCCCATATTAAATTCCCCTTCCAGCTATACAGTCCCACGCTATACAGTCCCACCTGGCTGACGCCATACAGTCCAAAATTGTTGACGCCATAGTGTCCCAAGTCCTTTTTGACTGGATTTTCCCTTGACGCTAGGGTATATCACATTACTATAATTGTATATTTAATCAGTCAGGCTAATAGAGAATACAGTGGTGCACGTACATGTATGCTGGTCCTTCCTAGAACGGAAAGTTGTTCCACATCAGTTTATATTATTGTATGACGTTTTTGGTGATGGTGGTAATAAGGTAATAAAAGCAAATGTTATAAAAGTTGCAATGTATAAGCTGTTGGTCAAGTCTTGGCCTTATATTTGGAAATTAGTGTCAAGATATCAAAGATCAGTGTTTGAACCCTTCTGTAGCCTCTTCAGTTGTATTTAATAGATGAAGATGTAAGAAAAGACTTAAATATTTTGAGAAGTTAATGAGTGCATCATATTTGGTGGCTGGTATCGGCGTGTTGTTATATTCGCGTACCTAAATATTAGATGGTAAACAATATTCGAGGTTGCTAGATTTCGAAGTAGCTAGATACACATGGCTTTTACTTTGATACACAACTGCCAAGAAATCCTGTGAGTTATATTATTAAAACAAGTATCTCCTTGAAATCGGCATGATGCATGAACACAGCATTAGACAATTCGTTTATTTAGAGTCAGAAATCTTGGTTTCTGTGGAGCTTTCTAACTAACATAGACTAGGTTAGGAAATGAGTCACCAAACGCATATAATTAAACAAATTTTTAGTTGAAGATAATCGATGGTTAATTTATCAAATTTTGAAAAATATATATCTATGCCTGCTTTAATTGTTAAATAGTTATATTATCATGTCTGTGTTATTTAAACGTAGCTTGACATTAACTTTAGGATTGATATGATCATAATAGGATATAATGTGAACTAAATTATTATTAGTTAAGAGAAACTGTGAGCAGTTACGTAATTTAAGAATATCCTTTGGTGAGATCTCAGAGTATATAAATTGCAGAGCAAAGAACAGTAGGCATTGAACAAGTCTCTCTCTCTCTCTCTCTCTCTCTCTCTCTCTCTCTCTCTCTCACACACACACACACACACACACACACACACACACACACACACACATTTATGCTGAGCCGATATAGATCATGTCCGGGATATTATAGATTATAGAATGTCATGTGAGAATCAAGATGGGGAATCGAATGATAAATCTTGTTTTTGCCGCCAGCTTGTTGTAATCTGGCACCAAGATTCGGATTCTAAAACGTTCAATTGCATTCTTGCTACGGATTTATTTGTGGACATACTGCATTCGATGATATTAAGTATGCTGGAGCTTCATAATTGCCTTCTGCCCCATATTCTCAAAAACAAAACTTCATGTATGTTTTTCCTGTCGTCCTAGATTGAACTAGCTTTCATTTTCTCTTGATTCAAAAGAGAAATAAATTATAAAAAAACACATCTTAAAGAAGAGACACATCAAACACACACATGACCCCCCCCCCCCCAACAAAATCCCAATCCCAAATGATTTGTAATGATGTTATCTTTCATGCATTTCCTTGTATACATTATTATACAGTAACTGCCCTGTCGGTACGCTGAGGTTTGACCACAGGTGCTTTGACAGTAGGTGGTTTGACCATAGGTGGTTTGTCCACAGCGGGGGTTTGACCATAGGTGGTTTGACCACAGGGGGTTTGACCATAATATGAAAAGACTGATTAGTTGTTGGAGCTTAAGGTGTAAGTATATTTGGGGATTAAAGTGAGGGATTAAAATTTGCGTAAAGCATATCTTCAGGGATTATAAGTTGCGGCATTTAATTCGCTAAAATTTGTATAGTTGAAGGATTATAAGTTGCGTAATGTATATCTTAACATTATCAAGGGATTATATGTGCGTGCTATTGCACATCTGTCACTTAGTTAACCGTAAAACTGTTATTCCATTAACTATAATATTTGCATGACATTAATGTTTTGATTTGATTTTATCATTTATATGCGGTATGTATTTTGTAGGACTGAGTGTAATTTTCTAGTAGATCTACAGCCTTAATATGTGAAGCGTTGGACTTGTTGCCTAATTTGTGTTCATTTTCTGTTTAATAATAAATCGAGAAGGCCTGGCACCAGCCTTTATGTGGACCGAAAACAAGCTGTTATTGACTTTTATTTATCTCATGTTAATTACTAATTAGCATTCACTTATTGGCAACTCAAAGGAAACTTGTCACATAAAATTTCATTAATTGAACCATAATTTTAAACTCTAATAACAGTTTATTATTATTATAAAAACCACATGTGGACAAACCACTTATGGACAAAACCCCGGTGGTCAAACCCCCGCTGTGGACAAACCACCTATGGTCAAAGCACCTGTGGTCAAAGCACATAGAACCACAATGTCGACATCTGTTCTCAAATGTATTGTAAACCATTGTAATTTTTTAAACAATGCTTTTATAATCGTCTTGCTATGGTATGATAGATAAAGTACAGTTTGAATGAAGACATGCAGAATCAATCGTGTATATTTGGGTAGATTAAAAATGCCAAATTGTATTTAGTTGTAACCAATCTATGTCTTAAAATATCTACACTGATAAGAAATATGTTGTGTTTTAAATCAACACAAACTTCTTTATATTAACAAAATTGGACGTGTGGGACTATAGTATATTGTCATAAACAAGAAGCACCCAACCGCTGCAATTTGAAAGAAGAGAAATAGGTCACATGTGAAGTGTGGAATTTATCGCATTGATGTTTATTTCTTAATGATATGATGCATGACATGAATCCTTTAAATGTTCAACGGACACAAGCCTTAAAGCAATGACATGTTGTACCCATCTATATTACAGCGCATGGCTGTGAATGTCTGGAGAGAATAACTTTACCTAGTGACCGAGTTGTTAACGTTAAGTCATCCTGGCGTACGTTGATATATATATATATATATATATATATATATATATATATATATATATATATATATATATATATATATATATATATATAAACTATATTTTATGTGGACATTACTCATTCACTTCTACTGATATTGAGGGGGCCATTGTCTTAAACTGAATAACATGACAAAGCGAAAAGAAATTGTCTGAATAAATCATTCAAATACATTAGTTCCATATAATGCAAGGGGGAATTTAAAAGGTATTTACAGAATGTAAAAAAAATCTAAATTCACATTAACTTGTTACACAATAGAAAAGTAGTGTTCCGAATTAATTCTACAACTGAATATCCTGATATTCTAGTATCTTTGAAAAGTTTCATGTGCTAATAATCTTGATGCATCACAATTATATAACCCGGAAAATACAATGAATTTATTCATAGTGATCCCCAAAGAATGATTTAGTGTTAAAATGGTTTGGCATTTTGCAATTTCATTTTCTATTTAATTAAATAAATCCTCTCAAGTTATTAATAGAATATAAGTAAATCTGATTTAACAAAGACTAACGCTAAGATGTCAAATTAGATCATTACAGTACCTATGTCTCAATGAAATATCCTCATCCCAGCTGAAAACAGACACATAATATCAACAGACTTATTTTTGTTTAGCTTTTAAGGCCATTTTCAAGGGTTCATCTGGAACTCATTCCCACGTTGATAACTTCGTTACAACTTAGTGGTACGCCATAGAGCAGGTATACACAAAAATTTATTTCCAAACATGGAGAAACATCCGCCACAAAAAGAAAAAACAATATCCATAACACTCATATTCTCGAATGTTAACATTTTATGTATGTTGCCATTGTCCGCTCATTTGAATCCATTATCATTTTTTGCCTCAAACACAAAGGTAAGCAAAGAAAAGGAGAAATCAGCCATAACAAAAAAGGAGCAAGAAAGAAAACACGAAAGTGTGAAATTTAAAATATAATTTGCATTAGATATTTTGAAAATTTTGTTGTATTGGCTCTTTTTCTCCAAACGTGGGATCCTCCATTTTCTTTTAATAATAAAAGATACAACTTGAAACATAAACATAAATTACACAAGTGAAAATGTTTTCTCTTTCTTCTCAAATTGTTTTTTTTTTCTTATTTAGTCATGTTTCCGTCCATGCAAGAACGGTATACGTTTTTAAAGGTTTCCTGTTTTACCCGACTTATTCAGCATTTAATTATTAGTGATCTTTTCCATTAAAATCGTTAGATAAGACACATTTGTTATGTTCCCTTCAAGTGTGTGGTGCTATTTGCATTGTTGTTCCTCGTGCACCTTCATTTATTGCTGTCTTGCCATCTGCTTTAATATATGTTATATTTTTATTTAATTATATTCTTTCTGTTCCTAAAACTGGGGTTGTTTAATCTTTGTGTGTTGCTGAATGGTTTGTGCTCGTATGCATTTCATCTTTATTTGTTCGCTTCATTTACATATATTCATGATGCATTCACTCGCTTCATTATTCATTTTTGTTCTATATTATTTCATACATTTCAATATGTTCTAGTTAACGGCTTTTGTTTTCATTTAATGTTTTATTTAATAGATATATGAGGGCAAAGTGGGTCCCGTCTTAATGCACTTCCTTTGGCTAAGCAGCTAACAGTGGTATTGCGTGACTTATTTGAAACGATAAATAATCTACCCCAATGTTTTACTTTATGTTTTCTTTGTAACGATTGACACACGCATCTGCCCACGGCTGCATATCAAGTAAACCCTGCGTGTTCATGTAAGCCACACAGTTGGAAATCTGTCTCAAACGTTCGTTTTATTACCCATGATTAAGTATTTTTGCCTCAGTAGTTTGTGCTTATCTGTTTTGATTGGAATTTGTTAAGTTTGCATTGTTTCTTTCTTGTTGTGACTTTCATGAACTATCTATAGTTTGTGTTGTTCTCGTACTGTTGCTGTTTGTTTCCGAAGTGGACCGACATTGGATCTCGCCCAGACGTGATTAAAATCGTGAATTTAAATCGTTTTCTTTTCAAAGTGCGAAAACAAATTTCTCGGTGCCTACGTGATAGAATACATGCCTTTTGTTGTATTCCAAAGGTTAAGGTCAAAATGATATTGTTTGTCGTGCAGACGTGACTGAAACAACGTAATCCCAGTTTGCCATGTAATTGCTGGTTTTTGGTTCTGCTGCACGCTTTGTGTCGTTTGATACAAATTTCGAGACAAAATTTATTATTTTTCATTTGTTTCGTTTTATTAGTGCTCTCATTTAACATATTACAAAGCTTTGACAGTGTTCCAAATTTATTCTTCTTCCAACTGGCGATACGCCATGTTTAATTGTTCTTAAAACCTATGTATCGGAACTTCGTTGTGTTTGTTAGATTTCTTTTGTAAGTTTATTGTTATCCGTTTTGATATACGCTGTTTTGAAATTTTTTTTGCCGATATAGACGTTTTTGTTTGACTGTCTTTGTGATGATTAAATTTACTTGGCTAATTTTGGAAATTGCTGCTTATGGTCGAAAAATCTATATTATAGCGGAAGACAGAAAAATGAAACAAGTAATTTAGAAAATTGATTTGCATAGTTGCTACTCTATATTATAGATTTTATTGTATTGTTACCTTAATTTTAAGGTGTGATACGTCTAGTTTGTGGTATATGTATTGTACTCTTACGTATGTTGTCACCGGCCCCTCACTTTAGTGTATTCACGTGTGCCCGTAGGGGTGTATAGATGACAATTATCCAGGCAAATCTTAGCCCGCTAATTGAATATCTGTCTTAAGAGTAGGTTATATTATTTATGATAAACTCTGTTCTGTTTGAATATATCGTGTTTATCCGTTGTACTTAGCTTTGGCGTGCTTTGTATTCATATATTTCTTCTTGTATTTGTATGTTCAATGTTTGTTGCTGTTGTGTCGTTGTATTGTATGTTTGTTCGTAATGTTAACTGAAACTTCATCTGTTTGATATGTTTTTCAAACATGCGTATTCCTTTATATTTCTTTACAAACCAGATTAATGTTTTTCTTATGGTTGTATTGTTAAGGTTCCGCTGAAACTGAAACTGTTGCTAGAGTAGACGTGATTAAAAATATCGTAATCTCAATTGATGAAACATTGTTGATTTTTAATTTGGTTGTTTGTTTGGGTAATTTTTCTCAGGATTTGGTGTTTTCGCATCAATCACATTATTATCATTAGTTTTGAACTCATTTCACATGTAGCATACATTAAAGAGAGGAATACATTTATTCCAGATATCGTTGGTGTCTGCTAATGACAAACGATGTTTGAGATTTATTGTCGGAAGACATTCTGGATTCCATCATTTACTTCTCATAGGTTCTTCTTTTTTTCTTTTTAGTTTCGTGCTTGTTGTTTCCTCTCTCTTCTATTTGTTCTATCTAGACGCCACTATGTTCCCTTGATTTCTCGTGAACATGGGCTGTTCTCCGATTCCTTGTGAGCGGTTTCGAATGTTTTTTTACGTGATTGCTTACGTTTTCGGTTGTCTTTCTGTTTTGATGATGGCATTCACTTGTCCAAGTTTGTAAATTGATGGGAATATTATCGTATCCTCTTTATTGTACACCAGACCTTGTACGGAAGGAAAAAGATAAAACCCACTAAAATCATCAAAGTTCTCGACTATATTTGGTTTTATAATTCACAAAGTACAGTCTACTTTGTTTTCTTCTTGTATGTCTTAAATTTATTATTTTGAATAAAGTATTGTTTTGTGCGGACGTGATATAAACATGCCCAGGTTTGAAACAAGTGTGACGTGCTTAGTCTCTAATAAACGGCAACTAAGAAAGTGAAAACAACAAGCTTTCTAAAATTTAACAAATAATTTATTTTCACGGAAGAAAAGAAAGAACATAATGGAAAAAGAATGTAGTTTTAAGAATCAAATCCAACAATGATCCAAGAATAAAATTATAAACGTCCTGGTAATGGAGTGTTCTAATATATTGTAGTTCGAATCTTGTTGGACAATCCAAGATGGAAAACGATGACGTATGAATAAGTCTGTTTTATGTTTATCTATAGTTACTTGTTGAATCACAAGATTAACACTCCGGTTTTGGAAAATCGAATAATATTTGTTATAAACTCTAGTGTCCACAAATTAGGTATGAACACATCAAATATTTCCATATATGAAATAATCTGTTAACATTAAAGTGAACGGAAATAAAAAAAAGTTGTTTACTTCTTCACTAGTCCCATCTTAACCTTGAAAACAACTTAATATATTTTATCAATGCTTGTTCTGCATCGCACCGACAACGACATGGCAACATATCAGGTGGGTTGTTTGTGCATGTGAAATTATGCTCTAACGATTTTGTACGTCCATATCGTCTGAAATGAATATTTCATAACATGTGTAAGTATATCCCGTTTAATATAAATAACCCATATGGATTGTAACTGTTTACTTTGGGGCTCTGTGTGTTTGTTTGGTTGTGTCAGATAAAAAACATCAGTGTTTTTAGTTCTGCCACGAAAATAATATTTGCAGGGCTTGTTTTCTTGTTTCAGCATGACTTCGTCGCATACGGCAATATTGTTAACGTTGATAAATTAAGTGAAGATTTCGTCGGTTCGGGAACCTTATTATTCTAGGTTTTCATTGTGAACCTCATTGTAGACGCGCAGGACGTTTAAACCATTGCTAACAACTACTAGTCCCATTGGACCATTGTCATAACGTGGCTAATTAACAACTGAGTCTTCCCTCATCCATACAACACTATGATTATTGCACTAATACTATTTGGCAGGGTATAATAATGTTTTACCAGTGTGTATGTTTTGCAGTTAAAACGTCTTATGTCTAGAATGAAGTCGTGATCGTCCATAAATTGACTGCTGCCATAGTGATATAAAATATCCAGAAGTTCATCTTATCTGCGAAGTAATGAATACAATGGTAAAGAAAACGCAAGTGCAGTGGTATGACAATAAATGTCGCACTCCCACGGCAAAATGTACATGTTGTGGCGCTAAAAATATACATTTATATCAACTTCTTGACAATTAAAAACGGTCGCTGTCTAGTGAGCAATTTGTTCTCATTCCCAATTAAATATATCAGTTCTAATTCGAGAAAAGGCATTGTGATTAAGTTTATTGATCACGTCAATTTCACTCACAACCTAGGTTACCAGAGATGCATTCTAGTACTAGACGTCTTCGATGCATATCCAATACCTAAGTGGAGATCACATCCTCGTCATATTATCCGACTGACAATCGGCAAATATTCAAAAGTATTTGCCAACACATTACATACCCCAACAAGTATTATTCTCCAAGTGGACCCATTTACATTGATATTACTATATTTCTAATTAATTTCAGTGTGGGAGCGTGTCCCATCTTGGGGACTATAGTGTTTAAGGTGCTTTTTATTTGCGAGTGGTTTTAGTCAATGGCCTTTCTTATTGTTTGATGGGGGATGTATCCTTGATAAAAACATTTTCTCAGTCACAGTTTAGTGTTTTTATTTATTCTTTTATGGTTCCTACAGACGATGTTGTTTTATACTTTTGCAATGCTTGATGTTTCCTCCTGCATTTCACCTTTCTTTATTTCGTTTCATCGTCGTTCTTGAGCTATTGTGTTAAATATCTTTCTATATCTTCTACATGTATGCTTTTAATTTCATTTAATGTTTCTTTTTAGGTATTTGCGAGAGATTGTATCCCATCTCAGCGCATCACCTCTGGCTGAGCGTCGATATCATCCCCTCCTATCTAACTGTGGCCCTGCATGACTCTTTAGAAGCCGTAATTTATCTCCACATATATTTTATTGTGTTTATCATCTCCAACTATCGACACACGCTGGTGCCCACAGGTGCGTATCAAGTAATCTCTTGAGTGGACATGTAAGTCAAGAAATTGGATATGGATCTTTAAGAGTAGTTTTTATTCACAATACGGTCTTATGTTTTCTTTGAGTTCTTTGTGTTAATCTGTTTCGTCTGGGCTTTGATTAGTTTCATTGATTTGATTAGTATTATGGCTTTTATCAACTGTCTATATTTGATGTTGTTATCCTCTTGTTGTCTTTTCTTTCTTGTGTTTGTGAGGTGGACTAAAATGAGATTTCGTTTAGACGGCCTTAAAGACATGTGTACCTATATTTCGCTTTCAAAGTGTAATAAAATTTTGTTTGATGCTTACGTGATAGAGTATACGGATTTGGTTTAATGTCAAAGGTTAATGTCAAAATGACATTGATCTTCGTGCGAACGTGACCGAAACAACGTTTCGTTTCTTAGCTTTTTCTGTGCTCGCATTTAACACATTACATAGCTATAACTTAGTTCAAAGATTTATTCCAGATTTTATTGTTCTTCTAACTGCTGGGAAACGATATTTTGTCCTCGTGCTTGCTATATTTTGTCCCGACGTCTCTATGTTCGCTAGATTTATCCTGTAAGTGTGATATTATTCCTTTCTTTTTAAGCTGGTTGGAATGTTGTTTTCAGTCTTTATTGACGTTTTTTCTTTTGTCTTTCTCTCATAATGTTTCAATTCACTTATCTATTTTTTTAAATTGCTGGCTAGGGTCTAAAGATTTATTCTAGACTGGGGAAAGGACAGACGAAATAATTCATGTAGAAAACTGATCTGCAATGATGTTATCTAATTGTGAGATCTTGCGACGTTGATGTATATTGCTTTTTATCTATGCAATATTGTTACTTTCAATGGGAAACGTTTTTTTATTACCTCCTTGTTTCCTTCAAAAGTAGGTTCCTCGACTTGTATTTCCAACTGTCCGCTTGGGCAAGATTATTTTCTTTCCATCCCATTTTACTGCGTTTTCATTCATTAGTCACCTTTGCTTTGAATATATGGTGTTAAGAAGTAAGTGTTACGTCTCGTTGAACTGCATATTCATATTGTTTTTTCATAATTATTTCTTGTGCTACTTACTTGGTATGTTTCTTGTGATGGACTTTTACCTAAATCACACTTGTATTAATATATTTTCTATCGTTTACTAGGAAATAGAGGATATCTGGGTTATGTGCATCTGTATAGTTACGTGTATACATTTTATCTTTCTTCCTTTTGCTCCTCATTATACATGATGCATTCACTTGCTCAGTTATTATTCTTTCATGTTCCATACTATTAAACATATGTCTAAAACATCTTGTCGCGTGCTTTTGTGTTTTTCATTTTGGGGAGTTTTCAACTACTTGGAGGACAGAGGTACTGAAAAAATTAGTCATTATGAAATACACTGAAACTATAAAATGTGTCTTAAAATAATCTAGTTTGGAACGTTTTATCAGACAATATGTTTCATCAATGCTTAAGAGATTTGCATTGGGTCTTTTTCTTATGATATTTACATAGTGTGTTTACTCTTAAAGCGCATGAAAATTACATCTCATTATGTTCTGAAGATGAAAAGTATAATTAGAATCACTAATAACATAGTTATATGTTTAGCACAACATCTCTAGAGTGCGAATGAGATTAGAAGGATCTGTACTGAAGTACCCATATGTAGCGACGTTAGCGATATAGGCTAGCTGGTCCTCCACATATTTAACGTGAATTGTTTTTATTATGGTCTGTAAAGGTACCATTGAATCTGATCAACGTTAATGCCAAGTTTTTTTTTCATTTAGCTTCATTCAAATGTTTTAAATTTTAGAATATGCAGTCCAAAGGTTAAAATCTTTATTTTGAATGTTGCATATATAAAATTGGTTTGTATATTGGGTCGTTTGATGTCCTACATGACCTCGTCATGCTCATGATTTCTTATTTGAATTATGTAGAAATCGTAACTGGTTCAGTAATAAAGTCTGCATTGACGCAAGCAAAAGGAGATAATTTTTACCCAATTGTAAGACACATCCTTGTCTAAATAACTATCAATTTCCTAGGCTAGAGATAATCAATTCGTATTCAAGCCTATACTGCAAGAAGAAAACAGGAAATCAGAAATTTGGAAGAGAAAATGTGCACACAGCTCTGTATTATATGATAATCATTTTTTTCTGAACTTTAGTTCAGTTGTCTTTAGTATAAGTAACATGTGATCATAGCAATAAAACGAAAAATGACTCGTTCGTAAAAAGAAGCAACGAGTCGAAATACACCTGATATCATTGCATTGTATAATATTCATTATGGGCTCAATTTGGTTCTAACAATAACATAAAATCAACATTTCCACGCATATGTCCATGTTACCTGAATTGGTTGTGTGGGTGCGGGTCGGAGTTGCCTTTATCTCCATGCATTGCGAATTAGTAATTTGGTGCTGGACATTGAAACATTTGGTGAATAGGCATGCCTTATTATATCCAAAAGATATATTCTTTATCAAGTAAAGTGAAATAAATGCTAGTTATGTGGTTATTGTTATAGTCTAAACAATCATAACTTAAATAAATGTCCACCGATGTGTATTATTATAATTTATTTAAAATTAAGCAAATCAAATTTTAACTTAAAGAGATGATGCTTTAGTCTAGTGTCTGAATATGATCCATCATGTGCAGCACATACGTTTATCAATTTTTTTTAATTATGTTGTTAGTGAATTTGCCATAGGTTCCCATGCGTCTTTGACATGTTCCTATGATTCTAATTCTATTATCTTAGTAAAGTCCTCAGTACGTTTGGTGATTTTGTTTCCGGATTACATATATACAATCGTGGAACTATGTTGCGGATTCGAATAGCTTCAATCTTTTCCACTGGGTAAAAATTCGCAAATGACTAATCTATTCGCCTATTCGTCATATTTAACCTGACGGCTAGTGATATCGTTGTTACAGATATCTATGTTAACTTTATCTTAAACGCGACAACATTTGTGTGCTCTGTTTTGGTGTTGTTTTCTGTTTTCTATGTTGTCCATGCCGTACGTCCGAATGTTTATCAATTCTTGAGTATTGTTCCAACTCAACAATCCTTCGTTTGCGACTCTCCTTTATAGCTCATTGATGGAGTTATGTTTTATTGAGATCCCAGTATCTAATTTATTCATTATACTTTCAACCAATCATCTGCTGCTAATGGTTTGAATTGTTTTCTTCCTTCCTCGTTTATATTTTCTCATATCTGCAATTTCTTTGCATAGCCTGTGTAGAAATATAATACACATTGCATACTTTTGGTATTGTGGTAATTATAATATACATATACTTTTGGACTTGTGATATGACATTTGGTTCATAATATTTTAGTGTTGCGTTCCAATTCACCTTCAAATACATAGAAAAAAGTTATTTGCTTATTTTGCTAAACTTGCTAATGTCGTCGCTTTCTCTTACATAGTGTAATTCCTATGGTTGTAACGCATTTTTAGTTTTCTTACGTGTCAATCATAACTTACCTTCTGGGTATAGGTGTTAAAAATTAAACAAGAAACATTGAATGTAATATTTCTTTTTTTAAACAGGTCACATCAACATTAGAAAATATTATAGAGCCTGATATTACTTTACAAAATTTAAGTTACTGTATTACCATTGTTCTACACATTACTTAACGGAATCACTACTATCATTTTGTAATATATAACTAATACAATATTGCACGGTGTGCATTAGGTGCATCATTGTCTTTGCAGTATATCTATATATATCCCGCTGGTATTGTGTTGTTAGATTATTCATTATAGAGAATAATAAGGCGCAATGTTTCTTAATGCTTAAGTCGGAATATATATATATATATATATATATATATATATATATATATATATATATATATATATATATATATATATATATATATATACACATACATATATATATATATATATATATATATATATATATATATATATATATATATATATATATATATATATATATATATATATATATATATATATATATAATTGTTCTAATTTTGTTTCTTTAAAAGGCGGATCTGGGGATGTGGTCCGGTGGTCCGGTGTAGTTGATATTAGAATGTATGTGACCAATGATTTATGGTTACAGTTGGTTGGTTAAGATACTTGTGAGAATGTTTAGGCAGCTTGCTTTAAATATTTAATCTCATTCGTCATAGGATTATTAGTAGTAATATGGGGCACTCTAGCGTCAAGGGAAAATCCAGTCAAAAACAGCTTGGGCTAATCTAGCGTCAAGGGGAATTTAACATGGTGGGCCTATCTAGCGTCAAGGGGAATTTAACATGGGAACTATTTGGGCCTATCTAGCGTCAAGGGAAATTGAACATGGTGGGCCTATCTAGCGTCAAGGGGAATTTAACATGGGAACTATTTGGGCCTATTTAGCCTCAAGGGACATGGAACATGGGGAATATGATTTGTATGGGTATAGGGAAACTGTCTAGGGACAAGGGAAAAAAAGGGTGGCAATGAAAGCTACTATCTTTTCGAGACTTATGAGTGGCCCTGAAAAGAGCCTTTGGATATTTCTTCTTCTTTTATTTTCTGCCATTGTTCCACCACCTTTTGATTTTACCAATGATTCCCGTTTTCTTCTTCTTTTCTTCTTCGGGAATCCAGTCAGGATGCCCCATAGCTCTAAACTTCTCTTGTATCTTTATCCAATTGTTATTTAATCTTTCAAAGTCCTCTTTCTTTTTTTGGTTTTCATTGTCCTTTCTTTCCTTTCTCTCCTTACTCCAGTTATCTTTGATCTTCTTCACTTCTTCTAATAGTTCCTTTCTCATCAGTTCTTCAGCTTTCTTGAGCGGGTCCAAACCCTTTTGGACATGGGGGTACTCTGTCAAGATATTATCCAAAAAACACTTGACGTTTCCGACAATATCTATTACTTGCTTCAATGTCCCCACTCTAACATAGGGTGGATTAATGCAGCCTCGTAACTTTTTGGCTTCTTCTTCTAGCATTCCTCCTAAGAGCTCCCTGGCTATTTTCAGTCTTTTTGCAAAGTCCAAACTCTTCGCAATCTTCCATTTATGATGTAGTTTTTCCACTTCATATTCCCCGTCTAATATCCAGAAATAGCTGTGTCTTAAATTGTTGAATAAACTTGATGCTTTTGCCATCTTCTATGGTTATTCCGTGGAATGGTTCTAATGTCAGTCACTTTGAGTATATATATCTTAAGCACGGACGTGAAAGTAAACACCCCCTACATTCACTTGTCATATTAGATACTATCCACAAATCCTATTATATACTATCCAAAATCACACCCTATACTAACCACACACACGGGGAAGCAGCCAAAACAAACCATACTATATACTATCCAAAATCACACCCTATACTAACCACACACGGGGAAGCAGCCAAAACACACCCTATTATATACTATCCAAAATCACACCCTATACTAACCACACACACGGGGAAGCAGCCAAAACAAACCCTATTATATACTATCCAAAATCACACCCTATACTAACCACACACACGGGGAAGCAGCCAAAACAAACCATACTATATACTATCCAAAATCACACCCTATACTAACCACACACACGGGGAAGCAGCCAAAACACACCCTATCATATACTATCCAAAATCACACCCTATACTAACCACACACACGGGGAAGCAGCCAAAAACAAACCCTACTATATACTATCCAAAATCACACCCTATACTAACCACTCACACGGGGAAGCAGCCAAAACAAACCCTACTATATACTATCCAAAATCACACCATATACCATCTAAATAGAGTCAGTGTTTATAATCACACTACTCCTCTCTCACACCCATTGGCAATTGACATAGTATTTCTTTTCTTGTTATTTGGGTAGCCCTGAGAAGGGCTGTTTTTAAAACTTCAAATTGCACCTGGTTAATGCTGGCATCTCCCAGGTCTAGCCCCACACACACATCTCCTACTCCAATCATTCTCCCAATTCACTCTTGTGATTGGGAGTGCAGAGGGAGAATGAGTGGCTTCACTATCCCAATCTTCTGTTTGAGGGATAGTGAAAGTCTCTTCATTTCTTCCTCTATTCCGCAACCGTGGATGCGGCTGAAGTTGTTGCGGTCGAGGCTGTGGTTGTTGCGGTGGGGGCTGTGCCTGAAGTGAACGAACTGGTTCTGGTGGTGAAGGTGTCCTCACCATAGGAGTAACTTGACTTGTTTGTCTCATCATACGGTGAGGCAAGATAGGTCTTCTCTTCTCCTCCTCTTCTTTCCTTTTTCTTTCCTCCTCTTCTTTTTCAATCCTAGTCTGTTCTTCTAAGGCCTCCATTGCCAGTTCGTCCAGAAGACGCCTCGCATTCTCCAAGTGCATCTGAAGCTCTCTTAGCTTTTGAACTCTACTCATCTTTTGTGTTGATGCGTCAACGATAGGTAGCCAGACTGACGAGTGCTTCTTTATATATAGTTCAAGCGCGGACGTGATGGAAAACACCCCTTTACGTTCCAAAAACTTACAGTATCCTTATCATTACCAAAACACGCGGACGTGATGGAAAACACCCCTAGATCCAAGAAACTTACATTATCCCTATCATTACCAAAAAAACAAAACTAGCTGACTTTTAAAATAAAACACTCACTCACTTTTATACTTGGCTCCTATTAATTATACATTGAACAAGTTATTTTGAAAAAATACGTTGTGCTTATAGACGCACTTCAAAACAAAAGTAAAATGAGACAGTGATTATAGACTCACTTCTAATTTTTTTCTAACTTCCTCACATACCATAAGCAAATTGAATAATTAATTCTTTTCGAGAATATTGGGTAGCCCTGAAAAGGGCTGTTTTTTTGTGTTTGTGTGTACGAGGAAGGATGACAATCTTTTATCGTCTAAGATTGCGTCCTCGTTTGGCTACACGATAGGGTCTGCTTCTTCGGAAAGAGAAAGAGAACTCTTTTGTGTCCACACGACAGTCGACAAAACTTCTGTCTGGTTCCTGCTGTTGTTGCTGATGCTGCTGATGCTGTTCTCTCTGCTCTCTCTGCTGCTTTTGAAGTCGATACTTCTCAGTCCATTCTTCTTTCTCTTTTTGAATTTCCTCTCTGAAGAGTTCTTCTATGAGGTCTTCCGTTACTTGTAGCATTCTTACATTCTCAATCTCTTCAGGCTTTGGCATCAGATTGTGTCTGATACGATGCAGAGTGACATAAGCTTCGTTCAGCTTAGCTAGTCTTGAGCACATCTTCGTAGGAGGATGAGTCAAACAATGGATGGCCAGACTGGAGACTACCCCTGCTTTATATGGTTCAAGCGCGGACGTGTTGGAAAACACCCCTCTGCGGTTTAGGGTTTTGAAACGTTTAGATAGTTTGATGTGAGGGATAGAAAGAAAAGTCAAAGAGCATTTATATGAATACAAATGTAAAACAAATGACAGACGCATTGGTTTTCAAAACACAACATTTTTATTCAAATAACAAACATTATTTCAAAGAACAAACATTATTTCAAAGAACAAACATTATTTCAAAGAACAAACATTTTTTTCTTCCATAACACCAATACATTATCTTTGACATGGTTGACAACGTTGTGAATTAAATTGAGATTTCCACTGTTGGAAATCATTGGGCGATTGATGTACACTACGTTTCCTAGCTAAAGACAACAGATAACCATAATGGTCACAAAACCATCGATCTACTTTGTCATCGTTTCGAGACGAATGACGATCAAAATAAGTCACTAAATGTTCTAAAGAATATCCAAGACTGCGATGATGCAGATAATAGATACAATATTGTCCACACACCATAGAATCTGTGCTTTGTAATTTCACATTATTGAATCGTGTCGTCTGAGCATTTCTTCTCATAAAGTCAATGATATCATCTTCGAAAGGAGGCAATCCATACGAATCAAAATACTCCGCACAACCCTCTTGAGGAAAGTAGACAGCTACCCAGTGAGTTCCTGGAAGATGACTGTCATCTGTGTTGATGACATAAGCTTGATTCTCTTGAGGTTTGCGATGAGGTAGTTCATCTTTAGCACACACGACAGGATTCCAAGAAGCAGTGTACGAACTACGGTTCAAAAGATAATAAAGTTCCCAGGTATCCATTTTTTGTTGTGTAGCCTTGTGTTTTTCTCTCCTTTCTTCACAGGTGATGATAAGTCATCAATTCAATCCAGACTTTTTGTTTGAAACGGTCTGACAAGTAACTGATGGTTTGCTTCGTCTCTTTACTTTTGGCCAAGAGAGCTTCGATGCGATCGATTTCTCGAGCAAACAATGGAGGAGAGGAATGATCACGTAAGCCTTTATACCACTGAAGTAACACGTCTTCTTCGGAGATGAGACTCCAAGCTTCGTTCAGATAATTGTCCAATTTTTCTTCTTGACTCATCATCATACATTTATCGTGTTGAATTTGACTGGGATGATCGATTTGACATCCATAACAATCTTTTTTAATCAGGTCCCTCATTGTATCTTCCAAGTGTTGTGCAAAACAAGCCACTAACTGTTGTTCCTGTTCTGACCATCTGGATTGCATGATCACTACTTCTTCTTTTTGGTCTTGGGGTTCTGCTTTTTCTGTAACCTCCCATTCCATGGATTCTCCACTATTCAAAGAAGGACAAGGGTCTTCCATAATGTCTAATAGTCTAGAATGACTTCTCTCAAACTGTTAATTTCTATGGTATTATCGAATTCAGCATACAGAATGATATTCACCGTTTCGGGAAGAGGTGCTGCAAACTGAAGTTCCACACGCAGTTGCCCAGATTTTATAGGGTGGAAATGTCCCTCGTCGCTGCCTTGGTCTGGAGTGAAATCAAAAGCCCACAACGTGTAACCTCTTGCATAGTCGTCGTAGGAAATACCGTGACTGGTGTTGGTTCCTAACTGTCCTGTGGCTTCGTACAGCGACAAGTACGACCTCAAGTAATTTTTCTGTTCGCCAAAGTCGGGTTCGAAGGGTCTGGTACACAAAGTTTTGCCATCGCGACTGACTTCAATTTTGGATACTCTGCAGTGCTTAAACTGGAAAGGATTTTCATCGTAGGCACCATTGAGGGCTGCATTGCTGACGATACCAATGAATAAACGTTTGGGTAACTGTCCTTGGAACAGATGATCTTCAATCTTAGATCGGAGTCCAGCGGCAATGGTGAAAGTTTTGACTTCCACGCGTCGTATCGGATACTTGGCTGTCGTTCTGCTCAAAGTGTGACTGATATCATTCCCCACTTTAGGTAACACTTCCACGCGACGTACGTATAACCTGGCTTCTTGGATAATGGTTTTGTATTCGTTGGCATGAGCCATCAAATGGAAAGCAGTACTACTTCGATTCAGTCTCAAGCGAATATCTACTCCGTTCAGCAAATACTTCTCTTGAAACCACATGTCCAAATGCAAACGATCGAACAGTTCTAAACTACGTCCTTGCAAAATTTTCTTTCGACGCTCGTTAAAACCTTCATTGTGAAGATCGGCAGGAGCGCTGCCATCAGCAGCTGCTGCTACGGGCAAGGCTGTGTCGTTAAACTTATCTGCGGTGTCAGGTTTCCATACCACGCAAGCATCTAGATGAGTGTTCTTGGCTTCTTTTCCGTACGTCAAGAGATTTTCGAGGTACGCTCGGTAAGGGTAAGTATCCATGCTACTGCTGATCAGTTTGTTATTCATGTACAAATCCACATCGCTGAACAAGGAATGCATGAAATTGTTGACAGGAGCTACTCTATCATTGGCTCCTGGATTGGTGTTGTCTGTTTTGGTTACTTTCACTTTCAAATACAAGTAACTGTTGTTGAGATCGATGTAATCTTCGGGTTGTCCTTTGATTTCAAACTCGATGGGAGCTGAATCCGTCAAAGAGGAGACGGGATGAAATTCGACCCATTGAGCTTCTTGCATGGTCATCATCGTGGGTGGCATGGCAAAAAGATCCAGTTCCGACTTGGAACAGGCACAAGATTCTTGGTGCATCATTTTTCTTTAGGTTTTTTTCTTCACTTTTAATAATCAAAAATGTCTAAGTCTCGAGCGGTTCTTTTTTTCTTTGTCTTTCGAACTTTAGAGGTACGGAGACTTTTGAAAGGGTGTCTTCGTCGACGCTTTCTACCTTGTCCTTGCTGTGTTGTCAGGGAAGTAGGAATGTCAGACTCGGTACCGTTCAGGGCATTTATAGGACTTTCTCGTCGACCCAAAATCTCTTTACCCGTTTGAAGCAAGGCATTTTTGCCTGCTCTCAAAAAAGCTTCTTTAGGGTTTTGTTTGTCAATGAGAACATTGTAAAGAAAATCTTTGCCGTGAGTCAATGCGGCATCTTTTAAGGTGTGCAATCCTCGTGTCACCATTGGTTTTAAAACAGGGACCACGGAACGAAAGGCTGATTTAAACATATCTCCTAAACCATGTCCTCGTTGTCGAGTGACTCCTTGGTACACAGGATACATCACTTTTTCAGTTGTTGGAGAATCGTTTTTGAAAATGGAGTTTCACTGTGACTTTCCCTTTGGTAAATGGAATATTTTGACCTAGTTCTCCTTTTATAGTAATGTTGACACTGTCGAAATACGACTTACTGACGGGTAAATAATGAGGATGCACAAATTCGCGGTGAACGTGATAGGTATTTCCACCTTCCTCGTCAGCGGTAGTAGTATCTACTTTGAAAGGAATGACACGCAGTAACGGTACAGAGGTGTGTCCTACCACGTTGTACTCCACCACATCGGAGTACACAAACATCAAATTGAGTCCTTGGTTCATTTCTACAGGGGATCGAAAATATTTGGTAAAATCCAAGTTACTGGATATGCCTGGTATTTCTTTTTTGTTCGGGAGCATCTTGAGGTCTCCACCTAAGATATCAAACAATTCAGGACAAAAGGTAATGGCTATTATTTTCTTCTCTGAAAATTTGATCATGAAGCGGCGAGCCACTTTAATGTACTCAAAGGTAACACTTTCTCTGATTTTGTCCAGGGGTTTACCAAACACAACATTGAACCTGCTTGCAATCGTAGTCACTAAATGTTGACCGCTAAAATAGTAGCCTGCAGGAATGGTCAACACATGAGTGGACAGATGTTTAGTTGTGGGTCCATCTGATTTCTTGTTGTCAATGCCAGTGATGCCTCGTTCATCTAAGGCTTGTTGCAATTGCTTGTCGTACACTTCAACTGTGAAAAAGTTTTGATTTTCGACGATGTTTTTGATTTGTGTCGGGTGTATTATTTCCACTAAAGCTGCTTCCCAATGATCATCTTGATCCAAATGCATAGCTTGAGGTAATTTAGACGTGTAACAACACAATGTGTTGTTAGGAAACACCTCCATGGAACTGTCACTGGGTAACGTTAAGTAAAATTGGTTAATAGTGTTGTTCATATTTCCAATGTTCTTCTGTCCGAGGAGTCACTCGAGGTTAAAGGAGTATCTAAAAGAGGATTGTGATTGGAAGGGTGACTGTCAGGAGAAGGACTAACGTTGGCCGCCAGACTCCCAATATTGTTACTGTTGTTCCCGTTGTAAGAGTATTTCAGGGAAGGATTGGGAAGAAGATACCCGATGCAACTGCTGAGTAAAATGGTCCACAATTGTTTGTCTCCTTGTTGCAAACTCAAATTAGCAATGGCTGCACCAATGACACAATATACCACAAAGATTTGACAGAAAAAAACGATTTGCGTTTTAGGGACACGTTCTCCACACCACACCCACAAGGGTTGCTTTTGTAAATCTTGCAGAGATGATGTTGGTGAAGGAGTAGTCACTGTGGTTGCTGAAGCTGTATTGAAGGGCATGATGGTCACTTCTTTTTATAGTCGATGACTTGGGCAGCGTCAATCCAAGAATCAAAACTAGGAGGATATCCTTTCCAACGTACTTTGACTTCTTTGACACGACGTTTTCCTACTTTACGGGTTCTTCGTTCGAGAATGCTTTCAATGTCGTACACGTCGTCTTCTTTTTTGGTAACACGTTGTAACTCAGGCAAGTAAAATGTTCCTTTTAATACTTCTCCGTTCATGTCTTCCAATTTATAGACGGTAGGATGACGATCGCACACTCGTCCAGTAACACGAAACAATTCGGTGGTCCAATTGGGTAAGTAACCTTTGTCGAAAGTGCGTTTGGTTTTGCCAATGCGTACCCAATCTCCCGGGGTTAACACTTCTCTACCTTTCTTGGGGACAGCCCTCGTCCGGGACGTACCAAACAGACGCTCAAAAACAGTGACTTCATTGTCAGGTGTCACCTCTTGTGGGGCACGTCCAATGCTTCTATGGTAAGATTGATTGTAGGCTTGGACTAAGTGTGGTAAGACGTCGATGTACTTGAGAGTGTGTTGATGTGTAAAATATTTCCACATGCGTTCTTTCAAGGTACGTTGAAAACGTTCCACGATACTGGCTTTGGTTTCAGGATTTTCGGTGGTGAAAAAATGAATGTCACGTTTTTTTAATTCTCGTTGGAAAGCTTGGTTCAGAAATTCGGTGCCTTTGTCGGTTTGCCATCGAAGAGGGTGACGACCACTTTGTTTCAACACCAGTTGCAAAGCTCGTACTAACTCTCCGCTCGATTTGGATGTCAATGGTACGACCCAGGCAAATTTAGAAAAGACGTCGATGACACAAAACAAATATTTGTAGCCACGATTGTAGGTGGCTAAATGAGAGACATCAGCTAAATCGGCTTGCCATTGATGATCGATGCCTTCCACTTGAGTGCGACTTCTGTGAAATTTTCGTCGGATGGGCTTGTGTAAAGTGTACGTCGCTTGTTCTTGTAACCATCGTTGTACTGATGGTAAACGGAGCTTTTTCAGGCGAGTTTTGGCAGCACGATACAATTTCTGAATGCCTCCGTAACCTGCAGGGTGAGCTGGATCGTAGTAAATGCTGGCTAAGACCTTCTCCATGGTTTTTGTTAATAAGGTACCCACTCTTCGAGGATATTGCTTTGGGTGGGACGAAATGCGGGTTGTTTGGAAACGGTTTTACGTGTCCGATGTGCCACAGGAGTTGACGTCGAGGGTAATGGTGGTGGCGGAGGTAATGGGATAGCTTCTTTGGCCTTCTTTTCTTTTCTCACTTCTGGTTTCCGTTCTTTCTTTTTCACATCTGTCGAAGAAGGAGTAGCCATCATCTTTTTAACCCAAGTTTTGAGTTCTTCTCGTGGGGGAGTGGGGGAAGGGGTTAACAAGGAAGTGGCAATCTTACTCGGAATGGGAGTAGCAGTAGGTGTTTGAAAGAGATCATGGGGTTCTTCTTCCTTGGGTAATGGTGGGGTAACGTCTGTTTTAACTGCTGTAGAGGGTGAGGGTGAGGGTGCCGGGTTATTCATTAGAGCCTTAAAATCGGACAAAGTGGGTTGAGCTGTTTGTTCCACAGCTTTCTGATGAAAGAGTTGTAGCCGTTTCAAGAGTTGACCGTACTTTTGTGATTTTTCGGTTTCGGATAAATCGTGGCGATGGATCAAGGATTGCAATTCGTGTTGTAATTGCGACATCTCAGCCAAATTGGGATTGGGTGGTAAATGGGGGGATCGTTGTTCTTGCCAATGATGGTATTCCATCCATCGTTTGTAAGGAACCAAAGTTAGTTTTCGTCCTTCCATGGGCTTTCAAAGGTTATGTCTGAGATTGTGGTGCTCCATAGTGTCCTTTTATCTTCTACCCATCCCTTGGTTAAACCCTTGGGATATCCCTTGGGTCACCCCTTGTAGCAAACCTGGTATTATGCCTGTCAACAAAGGAGCAAGAAAGGGTAAAAATCCTCCGCGTTGCACCAACATCTTTTTCTTTTGACGGACGGATATTTTCTTTTGAACCATTTGACGAAGAACGTGTCGATGTTTGGCGAAGCATTTTTTCTTGTGTGGAGACAAAGGTATCGTGCCTTTCAAAACATTCAAACAACATTCACACACGGTATCGATGACATCTTTGGAGGCTGTTTTAATGATTTGTTTTCGCATGGGCGGAGAGGCTTTGGACAGGAAGGACAACACGTCTCCGTGTTTGGCTAAACGAGGAGGTAGTCCTTTCCTTTTCTTTCCTTTGTGGGGTGAATAAGAATGTTTTTTGCGAGGTGACATCTTTGCTTGTTCGTTCCAGAAATACACTGATGTCAAAGAATTGGTACACACCCTCTTTTATCTTCTTTTTTCTATTGGCTTCTCCAAAAAGTAGCGGCATGCTTCGCTAAATCCTCAAAAGCAGGGCTAAAGATACCAGTTCGGTTATTAGCTGCTTTGTCTAGTTTCTGCATACCTTTAATAAGACCAATAAATATGCCTCCCTTTGATGACTTCTCTTTTTCTTTGGATGACTGTGTCTTTTTACGGGAGGACGTCGTTGTTTGGCTTTTGAGCGTTTGGTAGGATGACGAGATTGTCTTTTTCCTTTTCCTTTTTGGACGGTAGAACGTCGAGGGTGATGGTGTGCACGTTTTTGAGGAGGCATCCTTGAGTGTTCATCAGTGGTACAGAAAAAATACTGATTGACGTCGTGGTTTTCAAGTCATATTTTTATACTGGAATGCGTCGCCACTGATTATCTTTGCGTCGTATCAACTTCATGGCAGGTAACACACGTCGTGAAGGAGTTCGCAATGGACTCAATCGGGACAGTTCTTGTTTGGACAAATCTAGTAAACTCTTTAACATGCCAGATCTTTCTTGGACTTTGACTTTGGGGGCAGGTACTTTATGAGCTGCTGCTACTGACGCTAAGGTGGACGAGGGTGTCTCTGGTGGAGGAGACGTTTTGGGAGACGCAGATTTCCAATGTTTCATCAAATTAGGAAAAACGGGTGTCAAATTGGGTTTGGCTGGCATCACCCGCAACGGAGAAGTGGCAGCCCCTGAGGCTACTGGCAACGTAGTCCCTGCCAAACGTCCTTGTAGATCTTTTCTTACAGGTCGTGGTTGACGAAGGTAAGGTTGTGTCCTGGCCGAAGTGCCTCTTTTGCGGGTGACCGCTTTTTTCTGTGGACTTTTCTTTTTCTGTGCTTTGGTCTTGGTACCCTTGTTCTTTTTCTTAGGGGTTTGTTTGGCTTTTTTTGTTTTCTTCTTGGGGTGAACTTTGGGAGTATTGGGATCCCATTTTAAAAGGGAACGAATGATGACACCTCCTAGAGAACCACTACCTCCAGGTTTCAATATGATTTGCTTTTTGGTGTGAGTGTCAATGCGAGGATTGGCCAGTTGCGTCAAGGCTACTTTGTTTCTGTCAAAAAAGCGTTTGGTTTGATGTGGAATGTGAATGATGCCTTGCAGTATTTGACGTGCTGTCACCGTAAACCATCGTAAGACTTCTTTGAGACTGGCTTCTAAGACGTGAGCACGTCTTTGTGGATTTTTTTCGCGACTGATGCTGTACAAGGCACGAATCAATTTGATCGGAAGATGAGACTGAAGGGACGTCATGTTGACGATGTATGAGACCAGGTCAAAGTAACCCAAGGTTTTTATAGATTTTTTTAGTGCTTCATAGTGTTATGTCGACGAGGAGGACGTGTACACGACAGGTCCTCCGTCTTGACACCAGTCGTGAAACAAATCGGTACGAAATCGCAAATAATCAGGGGTAGTGGGTTTTAAATCCACGAGTAAATAGGCGTGTGGCGTTTGAGTGGCATCATCGTACGCATGAGTTAGCCAAGGTGTTCCTAACTGTTTGGCTAAAACTTGCACTTGTGATTTATCTCGAGGACTTTTAAACAAGACCACGTAATGAGCATTGAGACGAATGGTACGATGGGCTTTACTTTGTTGAAATAAATTTTGTGTAATGTAAATGACACTGGCATTACGATGATGCCCTTTACGTGTAAACCACAGTTTAATTTCTTCTTCGTCTTCTCCTAACATGTCGTCAAAAATAACCCAATGAGTTTGACTAGGGTCAGACACGATTCCCTCGTCTTCTTTAGGAATGCCTGCTACAAACACAATGGAATCACCTTGACTTTCTTGCAAGAGGCTGTATGCCGATTGCCACTCTTTGTAACACCACACAATGCGTTGAGGTGGACGATCGATCAAATGATGTTTATGTTCGATCAAACGTTTGACAAATTCGGTTTTGCCTGAACCGCTCGGTCCAGCAATTAACATGTTAAAAGGATGACGAAGATACAAGGCTTTCCAACTATCCTGATCTAAGTGTTCGTCAATGACTTTGAATGTGGAGGAGGAAGGAGTAGTAGAAAGAGTAGAGTGAGCCATAGTCGTGTAGTGGTATGTCAGTATTGACACAAAAACAGACAAGACAAGAGGTTTTTATACTTTTTTCAAGACACGTTTATTTGAATGCATGTTTAAATTTGAACAACACGAAAACATAAAAGCCAAATGGATAAATACAGGAATAAAATACCTAGGCAAACGATCAAAGTGGAATATAAACAAGTCACTGTACAACGTGGTTTGGGTAACGAAGGTGTCCTACAGGTAGTATGTAATGTTCTTATAGTCTCCTCTACAGGGGGTACAGTCACATAGGTGTCTTCTCGAAAGGGTCTTTGTGGGGAAATGTCCATGACAGTTTTGTCTTGAACAGAAGGATTGTCTTGGGTGATAGATTCTTTTTCTTTTTCTTCTTCTGGTACTGTTACTAACACAGGATTAAAAGTGACTTTTTTCACACGACGATACATTTTAGGAACACAACGCTTGGGCATAATGGGATACTTCGTTTGTCCAAGCCTCAAAATCCCAACTTTTCCAGTCACGTACATCTGTCCAATGAGGATGTAAATCACAAGCTACACACACATCTTCGTACACTGCTTCCGTACGTAAAAGTTGACGAATCTTTTTTTCTTGGAAAGGTCGAGATGTATCCAGATGAAAGCGTAAGGCTTTGAACAGAATAAGTCTCTCGTGGACATTTAAAGGAACCACCATACTGTCTTATTTTTTTGATAGGTAGTGTTCGTAAAGTGTCCACAAGGAATCGGCAGGTAAACGAAATCCCAGAAAGCAAGTCACTAAAACACACACGACACGTCGACCCCAATTCATAGGGAATAGTTCTTGTAATAAGTGTTCGTAATCTTTCACCGTGTGAATCTTCTCATTGATATCCTTCCACGGAATCTGTTGGATCACCAATGATAAAGGTTGTGGCATGGTTGTTCTCTTTTATACTTCTTTAGGTCGAAGATCATCAGTGTAGATTCAACCCAGAATTAAATCTCCTCCAAAAGCGAAAGTGATTAATATAACGTGTAATTTCGTCCCACTGCCATTCAGGGTAACGGTTAAGAAGGATCAAAGCATCTTCAGAGGTAAACGTAGTAAATTGGTAACAGAGCAAAAAAATACCCTTAATCCAGAGAAATCTAACACGTTGGTTAATTTTTGTCACTTGCCTCTTGTGAATTTCACGACACAAAAGTTCTACAGTCACCCATTGCGATTTTTCTTTAGCAAGACCTTGCCAAACGTCCTTGTAGATTTTCTCTTGCAATTCGTGTGGTAATCCTTGAATATAATGTTTTAGAGAGGGTTTATATACTGGTCTAGGTGTGTTACACGACATGGAGTAGTAGTGTCACTTCCAATCACTAGGTCCCACTAAAGGTAGGTATTGACAATTCGGAGACCATCGAGCATGTTCCAAGTAAGCGGAATCTTTATGTTCCCACTCGTAAATGGATACACCACAACTGAAACACTTGACTTTATCCCCTTCGCCCAAGTAGAAAAATCCGGCTCTGGCTAATTCTTCAGGAGTTGGTCCAGGCAGATATTTTGGCCATTTATCTTTGAAGGTTTGGAATCGACTTTTGAAATGACAATATTCAGGCAAACTCGTCGGGAACGAATATTCGACTCTCCTCACTTCAGTTCGATGCAGGTACGGTGAAATTCCTAGGAGTCCACGATAACGTGTGGCACCGCTTTCGCATCCCTCAGGTTTGACACGCACAGCATCACTTTCCAGGGTAGATATAGGGGTAGTAGTCATAGCAAAGTTCCCACGATATCCTGCTGAATCGCTAACGTCACAGAGCCTGGCATCACTACAATCGCAAGGTTTAGCATCGCACTCCACTTGAGAATTCCCAAATTTGAATGATGTCTGTTTAAATGGATTCATCTTCTTTTCGCTGGGTCGTTGTAGTGATAAATGAACTATTGATCGTGGACGATGTCCCTTTTTATATGCTGCCCAATTTTGACGTGACCGTACGGTAGAGTGAAGTGATTGGGAAGTCGTACTCTCTTTTGGTACACGATTTGATAGACTTTTTCCAAAGGTCGGCTAACAATTTGGTGTGTGGGTAAACGGACAATCTTGTGCGGTTCGTGGGTAGTCACTTGAAACGTTTCATCCTGTCCCGACTGCAAGGCTTCTTGTAGTACGTCAAAGTTCACAACTTGACTGGTGCGATAATTAAGAGTCAATCCTTTCACTTTACATTCGGTGTGCATTTTTCCTTGGGGGTCTCGGTATTCGTAGCCGTAATTTTTAGGACCGCCACTTGCAAAACATAGAATCTTGTCGTCGGGATGTTCATCGGTCCAGGCTCCTAAACGGTCTCCTTCGATGACAGGGTTACACTGGTTCGGTCGGTGAATGTAAATGCAACTGTCCGTGTCAAAATACAACACGCGATCTCCTAACAGTTCTAACACTTCGTACAATTTTAAGCGAGCGTGGGCTGTCACGTAAGCCGCAATGATGACATTTCCAAATTTGTCGGCTTCTACAAAGTCTAGTTCTTCTTCGTAATTCACTAAGATCAAGTCCTCACGAATGACGTCCACGTGTTTGATGACTTTGGTTGGGTCGTGAATCATCTGGAAGTAGCGAGACGGTTCGGACAAATACTCCGTCTTGGGTAAAGACGGACGTTGTGCCATTTTACCCCACAAACAATTGAGCATCACTTTGGCAAACGACCGCCTTCCTTCGTTTTTCTCGATGTGGTCTAAAGTGATACCTTCCTGCTCTCTATATTTTTCTTTGAATATCTTTTGGTCTTCGGGAGTGTGACACCAGGAAGGATAGCCACTAGCTTCTTGTTTTAGTTTTAAAAAGGCATCCACGTAGTCTGCAAAAATACCTTTCTGTCTCTCGTCGCCCTTGCAGTATTGTTGTGTTTTGGGAAAGTGGTAAATTTCGTACACTTCTAACAGTTGATATCCCAGGTCCAGAGCTTTAAACAATTCCACGCTCACCCACGTTCCTGTCAAGGCACGTTCTTCCTGAGTGTGATGACAAGGTTGGTCTTGGTTGCACGTTTCGGCACATGTGCGACACAAAGGAAACATCAGTTTTCCTTGGCAATGGTGAGGTAAAACGGGATGGTACAAGTCTGTGGGTGGTAAGACTTTACACTTGATCAATCCTTCGTACTGTCGAATGTGGTCCAAATCAATGTGTTCTGTCATCAATTCTGGATGCCCTACGGGAAAGTGACAATATTTGCACACGTAAGGATACAACGAACACACGTCCAAGTATTTGATTTCTTCTCCCTTCTCCTCGTCCGCTTGGTACAGTAAACAGGTAGCATTCGTTCGTCCTCCGTACAAACTATCCCGAGGGTTCAGGGGGTCCACCCACTTGTAACTTTCTACGATGCGTTTAAACTCGGGATCGGTTTTCAAACGCTGATCGTACTCGTGTTCCCACATTTCCACCACCTGGTATCCTTGCTGTTCTAACTTCAAACGTCGCTGACACGTAGTCTGGTACAAGTCTTCCATGGTTCGTTGTAAAAACTGATTTTTGGTGTCTCGTTGAGGGTAGCATAGGGGACATCCGTGAAATAAACATCCGTTAAACTCGTACACAATCTGAGGGTTTTCTAAGTCCCAACCATCTACCGAATACGTTCCGATGGTCTTTTCGCCTCCTCCGTTGCGAGCGTGTTGGATCCATTTGTCTTCCTTGTCGCACAAGTAATGGAGACAGCGTAGGGCTTTGACCGAGTATTGACGTTTGACAAAATTTGTCGTTTGAGGACTGATGACCGCTAGAGTATTTTCAGGCATAAAGCGTTTTCGGTACACTAAAGAACACGCTTTGGCGATGGTACAAGCTTCTTTCAAAGGATCGATCCCTCCGTATTCCATGAACAATTCTCGAAATTTTCCACAGCAACGTCGTAAAATGTCCACGTCAGATCGACAGTACTTTAACATTTCTTCTTGAAAGTCAAAGGGGTCCGAGGCGTGAGTCTGGTACCAAGCATAGAAAGCTTCTCGTTGTTCGGTGCGCATGTTGTCGGGGTCGTAGTCGTCAGCCTCAGGCAAATGGGGTAGAACGGTATGTTGATTGGCTTTGGTATTAAAAAAGTGTGGAAAATAACCTTTAGCCATTTCTGTCATTCCAAACGTTTTAGGCATGCGACTTAATGGCATGGCCAAGTAACACATCGAATCTTTAAACTGTACTTGTCCTACTTGCATAGAAATGATTTTGACTCCGTTCAAAGTCACTTGAGGCCGTTCGGTACTTTGTTCCGCATAGTATCTAAGCAGAAATTGCCCATCCTATCCCGAGAAATTGTGAGCCATGACCGTGGCATGGCAATGACAATTGCCGTAACGTTCGATGTCTTCTGGACTCCACGTTTCGTCGATGGGGTTTAGGATCCATTGGGCAAAATCGGCTAGCGTGTTTGACCCTCGAAAGATTTTTTCACGTCCTCCAGGAATCTTGCTGCAGTAAGGGCAATGACTAAAGATAGGTTCTTGGATGCACTGCTCGCACGCACGGTGAGCTACGCAGAAATTAGGAATGTGAATACCAGTTTCTTGCATGCATTCGAAATCAAAAAAGATAAAATTCCCTTTCTTCTGGGTATCTTTTGGTTGGGGTTGATATTTTTGAATGAAGCATTCGTGCTCCAAGTCCACGATTTGGCGACAAATGTGACATCGTTTCTTCCCTCGACAAACGTGAAACTTGGCATTACTAGTACGTATGCCTTGTCCACAAGTAGGGCACAATCTCAGCAGTTGACAAGCACTTTTCTGCTGTGAACCTTGCATCTTCAAATGTTGTTGGTAACAGGTAGGACTGACAAAAGTGCGCTGACACACAGGACAATGAACTCTTTCTTGTCCTTGGTCCAGACAAGGTTGTGAGGCCAAACATCCCTCACATTTTGATCCACAATGCTTGTGTTGTTCTCGATTGTTATAACCATAGTCACATTTTTCACAGTAGTAACTGTATCCCAGGAATCCAGTGATACTGGTAATGGTATCAAAATGACCATCGTGATGATAGACGTGAATGTATTTTCGGTCTTTGAAATCGTGGCCTCGAAACAAAAGAGGTCCACGCACTTCTTGAGGGTGTACTTTCAAGGTGTAACGTGGAGCCAAGACGTCTTGCAACTTTTGCATTTCTGGAATGCCACAAGGAGTGTCTTTGGATATCCCCGCTTGCTGTAACAGGAGTTCTGCTTCACTTCTTTGTTTGGCTCGGTCCGATTGTTGAATAGTTTTCCAGGCTCTTTTCCATTCTGCCGTGTCGTTCTTGTTGGCATACGTTCGTCCCACGACGACAGCACGGGCTAAACACATCTGGTCTTGAGGATTGTTAATTCGGACGAGGCTTAGTTTGGTGTTGCGAAGGTTGTCGACCAATAATACTTTTTTGCGTCCTGTCCCCTGGGGAAGAGACACGTGGGTCATAAACAGTGTGGCTTTTCCATCGTCAATGTGAAACTTGTCGTTGGATTGTTGCACATGTTGAATTTTGTCGATGACTTTGGAAGGTGTTAATTCTGATGGGCTAGTAAACTCGATCCAAACGGGAGACTTCAAATTATCGTGATGAATAGAAAGTCTCAAGCGATCGTCTTCTTTGGCTTGACATTGCTGTTTCAGTGCAGTTAACACAGAATCCCACACCTCAGTAATGAACCCTTCTGTATTCTCCAAAGGTACATTGGCCTTGAAATCTTTAAACTTTACGGCATACGTGTAAGCCGTTGTTCTAAATTTTCGAGAGGAACGCTTTTCTGTCTCTCGAATGTGATAGTAATTTTCAGGGTTTACTAAGGGTGGTGCACTTTGCTTGGACGTGGATTGTCTGGGTGTGGATTCGGGCTCACTCATGTCATCTTCAAAATCACTGGCATGAATTTGAGCCAAGACTTCAGCTACTGTGCTAGGCGATACATTACGTTTCTGTCTCTTACTATCTTTTCCTTTCTCCACAGCATGATGTGGCCTTTTCATCTTGTCTGCAAAAAGTCAAATGACTACCTTTTAAAGACCATAACCCCTATATATTCATGTTCGATCCGTGCATATATATATATAAAGGGTTAGTGTCTAACGGTTCAGTATTCCTTTCACTCTCACATTGACCAGAACGATGGAAGAACCTACACAAGTGGAACTTCTCATTAGAGCTTTACGTGGGGTCATACGAAAGTTTTCGTCAGACCAGCCGACAGCCTACTCTCCCTCCTATCGAGATAAAAGTCAAGATACTTGCTATATCTGTAAGAAGAAAGGACATTGGGCTACAGAATGTTCAGATCGTAACAAAAATAAAAAAGGCTACAATAGAGACAAAAGTCAAGATACCTGTTATTATTGTAAAGAGAAAGGACATTGGTCTCCAAACTGCCCTAAGAAACAACAGGAGCAGGAGGAGGAGGAGGAGGCGGAGGAAGAGGAGGAGGAGGAGGAAAGAAATTCTGAACAGGAGGAGAAAGAGGTACCCTCCTCCAAGGAAGAACCCCGTCACGTTCACAAAAACAAGAAAAGAAGACGAAACGAAAGTGAAGAGGAAGAAAAAAAAGCTGTGACAGTAAAGAAAATGAAAAAACAGAAAGAGTGAAACAGAAGAAAACCTATGAACTTTTTTAAAGTGGTCTTGTGTTATGTTATGTTGTGATATTGAATTGTGACGTTTGTACTAGAATAAACTAAAGAGAAAAAACGTAAGTGTCTCTTGGTTTTGATTTGATAGTATAATTACCTACACTCACACATTCATTCACTCACACGTACATCATGGGTTTTTAAAAACATAAAGGACTTTTGAGTTTTCATTGAAATAGGCAATTGACATAGTATTTCTTTTCGAAATAATTGGAGTGGTCCTGAAAAGGACCGTTGGTGTTTTGTGTATTTAAAACAAAACAAACTCAGAAACGGGATGAAATCCTCTTGAGCTGTCTTAAGCCTTTGCCACGGCCAAGGCCTACTTCGGGACTGGTGGTTCCTGTCAATGATTTGGTAGAAATCACTAACGGTGGTAAGGTAGACGTAGTCACAGAGAGATCGGGTTGTTTCGCTCGAGAAGGTCTTTTTCTCTTCGGTCGTGATAAAGAAGTCTGATACATTTGTTTCAGACTCTTTAACTCAGCTAAAATATCTAAAAGTACCGTCGTAACCGTTTGATTTTCACTATTTTCTTTCTGTCCTTGGTCTTCATTCTTCTCCGTTGCTGCTTCTGTTTCTTCCTGGTGTTTTCTTCTTGCTTCTTCTTCTTCCTGCTGTTGCATAAGAAAAGCTTGTTCTTCTACTTTCTGTTGTTGTAAAAATCGCTCCAATGCTTCTTTTTGTCTCTGCTTAAAATCATCGACGTGTCCATAAGAAGATACAGAAGGCAACGAAGGTTCCGGAATAAATTCTTGCGATGTTAAAAAATCCACAATATCCCAGTTAAAATCAACTTCTTCTGGATGTAGATTTGTCATGACTTTAGTAGTCACTGTTGGTCCATGACTTGCTGTCTCTACTCCTGTCTCACTCCAATTCATTGTCTTCTTAGGGTCCGCCATGATTGACAACTCTCTTGAATCGATTGACTGCGCACAGGCGCTAGTACCTCTATATAGAAAAGGTGACGTCACAGACTGCTCTCTTCCGATTGGATGGCTGTGTCTGACTTTTGTAGCGCACGTTTGGATTGGTGGATACACTCAATCCGTTTCAATCCGCTCTTCCCCTATAAATAACCGCAGTACACGGCATTCGATTCACCTGTTCTCATCAGAAGATGTGGACTAATGTTGAATCGTCAACCCTTGTGTCAAGTATGCTGTTTAGGACTGACATACCCATGTATGTCAGATCATCATGGAGTGTCATTCATAGGACGGAGACAGCCTATTGGAAGAGAAGAGTCTATGTGGAAAGACAAGGTTGCTTGAAGAGAGTTCTCTTCTATGGACCCACAGTAAGGAGAAGTTTAAGGAAGAGAAGAAGATCTGTGAGATGTCCTCTGTGTTAACAAGACAACGTTAACATTACACATAACGGCCCTTTTCAGGGCCACTCATAAGTCTCGAAAAGATAGTAGCTTTCATTGCTACCCTTTTTTTCCCTTGTCCCTAGACAGTTTCCCTATACCCATACAAATCATATTCCCCATGTTCCATGTCCCTTGAGGCTAAATAGGCCCAAATAGTTCCCATGTTAAATTCCCCTTGACGCTAGATAGGCCCACCATGTTCAATTTCCCTTGACGCTAGATAGGCCCAAATAGTTCCCATGTTAAATTCCCCTTGACGCTAGATAGGCCCACCATGTTAAATTCCCCTTGACGCTAGATTAGCCCAAGCTGTTTTTGACTGGATTTTCCCTTGACGCTAGAGTGCCCCATATTACTACTATTATTCATTGGGGTTACAACTATGAAAGTAGCGCAAGGCACTAGGCCTTCACCGAGTTATGAAGAAATATCTGGATTGGAAAGTCTTAAACATTATGGATAAATGATAAATAAATAAATAATTGAAAAGGAAATGGTGTCCACTTGGTATTTAAAATATATTTAGAAAAACTAGGCTTAGAACATTTAAGAACAGAAGCAAGGAGACTGTTGTTCCACAATGTGCGAACAAGGATGCTTCGGTCGTTCGCACACATTTATGAAAACAATAGTTAATCCAGCGGTAATCATACACCTTTAAATCAAATCTGGACTGAATCAGTGGTTAACACAAATATATGATATACCATACCATACCATACCATACCATACCATACTATGATAAGGACTCGTGTATCGCAAATTTGGTGTATAGCGTTTAACGTCTGTTAATATACAATTGCGGAAACTTTATGGCTAAACACGGTTTGTTGCATGATGAATACGTTACATAGATTAAAGATACTAATAATATCGCCACTCATGTCAAAATACACATATGAAGCGGTGACACAAAATGAATCTTGTAAATATGTGTTCTTTAATATTTCCAACCTATACCTTTATGATATGAAACAACGTTGTGTATTCATGTTGAAATGATGACTAAAAAGGCCGGGACGTACTTGCAAGTGTGGTAATATTCAGTAATTCAAAATAATGGTACCTGTTGTGCAATGGAGGACATACGAGTGATGTGTGTAGATAGTAATTTGTAATTCTGTCTACTTATTCAGACTCAACCTGATCTTTTCTTTCTTTTCTTTTATTTCTGCTTTAGGACTGGAAACCAATATTAATACTACTTAACATAAACAAAACAGCGGACAATATAGTCTTCTGATTTTACTTTATGTTCCCTGAATGCACAAACGTTGAAACAACTTTCATAAATATACAATAGGTCCTTTGGTGTAAATTAAAATTCCATAATTATGCAATAAGATTTTCTGGTCTTAATGCAAGTTTCCTAAATACATATTGTGGTATTGAGTATTAATTTCACTTTCATAAATATACGTGAAATGTAGTAAACTCCATAAGATAAAAGCATGAAATGTAGAAGCTGTAGTAGCTGATGGGTTTCTCCAATTAATATATACTGTTTGTTATGACAGTTCTTTATAGAATAGCACGGAAATTAAACTAAAATAACACCATGAAGTCGGATGATGAAACAATATAGACAACAAACGGTGATTTATTGCGAACAATAACGATATTGAAAATTTAAAAAATAGACGATCAGTTATGCGTCTCACATGCGATGTGTTTAGAAAACAATGAACATCAAAAGTTTTATCTCTTCTCTTTCGATTCTCAATTTTTCATTTTTACCAAGATTGAATATGAATCTATGTAAATTCCAATGAATTTGGTCATTAAAACATTATACACATTTTGCTTTTTGGTTACAGTAATATTCATTCAGATTTCGCTTACCGATCTGATCAGATTTGAAAATATGTGGGAATCAAGCCTACTAGCATTTTGCTGTCTTCTTTCATGGACTACAACAGTAATGTGTCAAAGGGGGTAACTGTGAGCTAATTATTGTGGCTTATAATTTTATTATAAATAGCACTTTTGCGTTCCAGATCTCCACTTGTACAGGTAAACCAAGTGAAGTACACGCAGCAAAGACGAATATATATATATATATATATATATATATATATATATATATATATATATATATATATATAGATATATATATATATGTTCTGTACTACTCTATTAAATGGTAATACATATTACTAATGTAGTATATATACTAATGTATTACATATACTAATGCATTAAATCAAATATTTTCTTGCAAGGGTCATTATTTTTATATATGGAATAAAACACGCATACACACACAAACATGTTCGTATATATTAAATTTGATGTTCGGATTGATTGCATTTACCAAGTCATTTCAAGGTACCCAGAATTTATTAATGATTATTATGAATAATTATTGATAATGTCGTGTTTTGGTTTTACTACTATGTACCCCCTACCTTTATATTGTTACTCTGAACTAAAATATTAATGATTGTAACTGGACGAACACATAATTCAGTTTATTAGGTGTCACGTTTTGACGTCTCCATTGGAAAAGGGAATGTTCATAATCTCAACTAGTTAGGTGATGAAACAAGGTTTCACAAGTTTATTATGAAACGTTCTTATTATGTTAGTATAATATTACGAGACAATTATCGATTTGGACCTAAGTAATTATAGTGATATGTAATGATTTCACATGAATATTGCATTTTCCTAATATCGCTGGCAAATTATTGCTTACATCACAACAATATTTAAAGGTACTTGCGACACTACCCAATACAATCCGACATTTAGTATGTGCTGCAGCGGAGTGGTTCAGCCAAAATCATTGTTAACCCCGTCTTGCTGCGGAACAAAAGGATATGATGCAACCTTCTACATGTGATGCTCCGGAACTATCCAGCCTCGTTCAGGATTACAATCTTCTTGCTGTGGAACACTAGGATATGATGCAAAATTCTACATTTGTTGCTCGGGAACTATCCAGCCTCTTCCAGGATTGCAACCGTCTTGCTGTGGAACAAAAGGATATGATGCAAAGTTCTACATGTGCTGCTCAGGAACTATCCATGCTCTTTCAGGATTACAACCTTGTTGCTTTGGAACAAAAGGATACGATGCATCATTCTACATGTGCTGCTCGGGTACTATTCAGCCTCGTTCTGGATTGCAACCTTCTTGCTGTGGACCAATAGGATATGATGCAGCTTTCAGAAAATGTTGCAATGGTCAATTGTGCTAACTGGCACTATTAAGTTGTTCTCCTATATTTCTTTTCTTAACAATAGGAAATAGTAAACATCATCCTCAATAAACGTACCTAACAAGACTAAAGAGACTTACATCCTTTTAATTGAATCCCAATTCGTTGTTTTTATTTCAAATCTTGATTCAGCTACTTTTGTCACAAGTTTCCTTGTCTTTCCCTAATTATCGCAGACCAAACGTTTGGTTACCTGTTCTTGACCTTGCACGTTACAAATTGTGTGCACAAAGATTTTGCCGAAGAGTATTTAAGACAAAATAATACGATGTTAGTTCTGACGACCATATTGAAAAGATCAAATGTATAACAATAGTAGATAAAACATAGGAAAATAATTAATAAAATGGCAAAGGAACAAACAGTGTTTGCGTCTTTTCTGAAATGTCATCAAACATTAATAAAACGAAAATGTCAACGTTGTGCGGTCTAAATTGCAATACCAAAGAAGAAACATATATGCTGTAATGTTTTTCATATTTGTAAAAGTATTATGTGTTTAAGAAAAACTCCAAAAGATATAATCCAAATGAAGCAAATGTAAACTATGATGGGCCAGGGGCGGTGGATGTGTGGAGGGCATTACTGACTAAAAAGGGGCACTATAGGATCTTATGGTATCTCTCAATTAATAATGTATTAATGTGGGAACAATGCGCATACGATTTTCAGTAGAGGAACGTAAGTATATTGCGGGTGTATACACATGGGTAAGGCCAGATAGGTATGTTTCACTGGAGTCTATAAGTTAAATATAGCACAGAGAGCAAAATTTGTGTTTGATTCTGTACCGGATTGATAGCCAGTGTACGGCACAAAGCAGTGGTAAGGTGTGTTCTGATCGGGGTACCTTCAAGATGATCTGAACAGCTATGGTTTGAATTTTGTTTTGAAGCTTTTGGAGTAGATATTATAAAGAACCAGATATAATTGAGTTACAATAGTCCAGTCTTGTAAATACTAATGAGCACACAAGTGTTTTAGTGGCATCAACTAAAAGATATTTGCGAAAGGAACCGATGCGTCTCAGCTCTAGATATGCAGCCTTGCATATGTTCATGACATGTTGGTGCAATGTGGGAGTACTGCGTATAGTAACACTGAGGTTTCGTACTGACTGTGAAATTAAT
Source organism: Unio delphinus (assembly GCA_029339505.1). NCBI lineage: Eukaryota > Metazoa > Mollusca > Bivalvia > Unionida > Unionidae > Unio > Unio delphinus. Next base: position 12,444,858 of record JAQISU010001235.1, read on the forward strand.
GTTGGTGTTGCTGATATTTCAGATTGCAGTAATATAGGTGGAGGAAGGTTATACAGTATGTAAATTGAAGATAACGTGTTGCGGTTAACGTGAGAAAGATTGATGCTTTATAACAATAGAAATATATATATATATATATATATATATATATATATATATATATATATATATATATATATATATATTGTATTTGCTCGCTTAATGTAATTTTCGAGTTCCCACATTGGAACTGAATTTAGTAGACTAACATATCAAGATAATTATATTCTTGATAAAGTCTTAAACGTTTAAATGTTGTAAACCTCCCATTAAATTTGATCAAAATTAATTATTATTTCTCCTGGAGGTAATTTACATCGACCAACATTTGTATTAACATTCAAAATAAACGAAATAGCTTTAAATTGTGAAACAAATGTAAACGACTTTTTTATTAAATGAATGAGCCAAAAGTAATACTAAAATTCGAAAGCCAACAAGAACATTACAATAATGTAAAAATAACATTCAATGTTGTGTGTACAAATTAGAAAATTGTAAAATTGCATCAACAGTAGAAGAACATAAATGATGCTCTTTAAAATCATGATGTTTAAATATTCAAAAGTAAATATTAAAAACATCCTGAATAATTATAAAATAGTAAACGTTTGTAAAAAAAAATGGAAATATAAGTACAGAAATTTGCGAAAATGAAAAGCAGAAAGCAGAAGAAATAACATTAAACATTAGTTTAAAAAATATAAATGTAAATACTTCTGAGTATAATAATATGAAACAAAACTAAATTTTGCTAAAATGTCAAACAATGCAAGAAACCATTTCAAAAATTATTTGATAGAAAGCAATGCAAAATTTTAAATAGTCCTAATAGAAAAATAATTTGCAAATGTATTTATTAAAAACATTAAGCATATGTGATGTCTTAACGTAGCTTTAACAATTTGGCAGTCATATCGTTACGATGTCTGCAGTGTTGCAGTTTATAATGATGTCTAACACTGGAGAATCATTCCGCAGACATGTCTCACCGTCACATTATGCTAACAGCAGGCCGACCGGCCCAAACTCTTACTTCTTAACTTTGAGCGCCAAGCGAGGCAGCTGTCAGTACCATTTCCGTAAGTCGTTGCCATGACACAACCGAGGATATACACATCCTAGGTGGATGCTATAACCATTAGGCCACCGAAGCTCTCTTTCACAAAGTAAATCCAATTAGGGTAGCAACACGAGAGAAGAAATCATGTATCAATATATTAGCTTGAAATTAAAAATAAATGAAAAGGATGAAACATAATTGAACAATGAATTTAAATAAAACGATTGGAAACAAAGAATACTTACATAGGTTAAAAGCAATTAATATAAAATAATCAATGTGAATTACGCGAGTTGAAAAAATTATATCTCAAGACTGGTAAGGGAACGAAGGAGAATTATAGAATACTAAAAACTCCAAATTTTTGTGACAATTTCACACTTAAACTATTTATTAATTATATCAAGGGAATTTTAAAGGAAATAAAATATATCAATAAAGTTTAAAACATAGTTAAAAATTACGTTTTCTGAAAAATAAAAATCACATTGCAACAAAATGTGAGTTAAGCCTATACTTTCTGCAAAAGAACTTGTGCCTTCCAATGTCACCTATCTTGCACTATACTTGATATCACCATTGTTTCTCATCGTTTGTATTGCTTGCCTACTTATGTCTACTTCTCTTTTTTTCTGTCGTAAAAAATGCGTATTTCACTTCACTAGCTTTCATTTTTGGCTTCTAGTTAAAGACGTGGTATATTGGCAAGGGCAATGCTGTAAGAAAATTCGAGAAAAGAAATTCAGCAAGAACAAAAAACCGCAATGAATCTAAAGCAAAATGTAATGCCTTATCTGGGTCAGACGATACCTACGTTTGGTGGATAATTGCAATAGCGTGACTTAGTAGATTCACTTGGAGTATAACAAACATCTGCCGGACGATGAAAGAATGCATTGCCTTTCTTAAATGAGCATTCCATTCTGATGTCTAGCTGCTAGGTTTTCTTAGAGGCAAGTCTATTTAAATGATCGGAAATAATGTTGTCATATTGTATCATTTGATTCATAATGTACAGTCTTTACAATAACGTATTAACAATCTGATGATAATATATAGGAAATCAAGCACTAATTACTGTTACACTTAATACATTGTCTCTTAAAATCTAAACAAAACATCTTATCAAACGTTCAACTATGAAATGAAAATTGCACTTTTTGAAGTTTCTGGAGTAAATATTGTGACGAACCAGACAGAATTGAGTTACAATAGTCCAGTTTTGAAAGTACTAATGAACACAGAAGTGTTTTAGTGGCATCAGCTGAAAGATATTTACGAATGGAACTGATGCGTCTCAATTCAAGATATGCAGCCTTGCATATGTTCATGACATGTTGGTGCAATGTGAGAGTACTGTCTAGAGTAACGCGCAGGTTCCGTACTGACTGTGACAATTTAATGTTGGTGTTGCTGATATTTATTGTCTGAGGTAAAGGATGTGAATCATAAAGTCTTTGCGTTTTGATCAAAATAGTCTCCGTTTTATCATCATTCATCTGCAGCTTGTTACATGTCATCCATGATTTCACATCAGAAATGCACTTCTTTACTCCATGGATGGTAGCATAAACTTCAGTTGGGTGGCTAGACTTGTATATTTGGGTGTCATCAGCATACAATTGGTGCGACATTGGGTGATGATCTATGACACTTGATTGCGGCTGAGTATACAGAATGAAGAGACCAGGTCCAAGAACAGATCTCTGTGGAACACCACAACATACGTCAACTGGGCTGGAGTGTATTCCATTTGCAGATATAATTTGTTTCCTGTTGACTAATTAGGACTTGAATCACTGTAACAATATATTCTGAATACCAAATACATGCTGGAGACGGTGAAGTAATTTATCATGGTCTATTGTGTCAAATGCTGCAGATTAATCCAGGAGAGTGAGGACTGTAATCTTTCCACTATCCAAAGCAGAGAGAATGTCACTAAACACTTTCAGAAGAGTAGTTTCAGTACTGTGGCAGGGGCGATATGCAGACTGTACATTGCTTAAAAGATTGTTTGAATTCAAATGAGATACAAGTTGAGTTAGAACAACCTTTTCTAAGATTTTTTATATGAAAGGGAGATTAGAAACTGGGCGGTAATTCTTTAAATCGTTATGGTCCAGTGTTGGTTTCTTCAGCAGTGGCTTTACGATGGCAGTTTTGAAAAATGATGGGAATTCCCCTGATGAGAGAGAGATATTAATAACATCAGTTAGTGAAGGCAATATTGGGTCTAAGCACTCAAGCACCAGTGATGTCGGAATTGGATCAAGTTCACAAGACTTTGGTGCATTTTTTCATCACGATTGTCCGTACTAAATCAATAGAAAAAGGTTCAAATGCTCCTAACGGTTTTCGCTGAAATTCTGCATCATAACTGTATGGTGACGAATCACTTGAAATTGTGTTGTCAAGCGAATCTCTAATGGTTTATACCTTGTCATCGAAGAAATTTGCAAATTGGTATGGTAGGTGTAGTGGAGAGAAGGTTGTTGGATGTGGTGTACATTTGTTCCTTGACATTAGTTTGTTAGTTATCTCGAAGAGCTCTTTGCAGCTGGAACTCTCCGTGATCTTAGTACTGTAGTGGGATGATTTTGCTAAATAGACTATGTTTGTGACGTTCTTCTTAGCGGCTTCGTAGATTTGTTTATGATTATTGAGTCTGGTGGAAAGCCAAAGCCTCTCTGCTTTTCGGCGTTGTCTTTTAGCAGTGCGAAGCTGGTCCATAACACTGCTATACCAAGGAGAACACTTTTTGTATTGATACTCTGCATTTGGTGGCTGGGGCATGTTTTTCAAGCAATGAACGAAGGCAGTTTCAAGTTGTTCCGCTGTTGGATTAAGAAAGTTGTTAGGTTTTCTTGGATATCATGCATGAATTTGGTTATATTTATCATACGGAGATTTCTCTTATTGGTAAATAGAGGTGGAGGGTTAGGAACTGATACGTCAAGATGGCATACAATGCAGAGGTGATCCGATGCCAGTTCGTGGGATACAAAGGTGGATTGCAGAATATTATCATCAGGTCTATAAAGAAACCAGTCTAAAATATGACCAAGTTTATGAGTATGTTGGTTCACTGACTGTTTAAGATTGAAAACATGAATGGAATCTAGGAGTTTTGACATGTATGGTATACCAGGACAGTCAAAGTGAAAGTTGAAATCTCCAATAATAATTAGGTTGCCACCTATTGAATTTCCATACTCTAGAAGATTTGGAAACTGCTCTAAAAAGAGAGATTCAGTCAGCTTTTTTTTCTACTAGGAGGAGGACGGTAGAGACAGAAAAAATGGACTGACCTTTGTTCCAGTGTGAGCGCTGTTTGGACTAGTTCAGACGATGTGTGTCAGAAATTGAAGGTTGTGTTGTACTTAAGATATTTGATCACAGAATTCTTTGTAATTACAGCAATTCCACCTCCACGAGAGTTGCGGGGTAAAGACTTGATGGAGTAATCGCTGGGTGTTAAATCCGCACACTTAGATTCATCACCTGCGGAACGTAACCAAGTTTCTGTCAGGAAACATGCATAAGAGTTCCCTAGAGTCCACATGATACATACAGTTGTATCTCCAGACTATACGGTCCTAACTAGAACAGTAACTTGTTCTTCATCAGTTTCAATTATTTTCTGATGTTAGTACTGGTGGTAAGCAACATCAGCAAATGCTATCAAAGTTGCAATGTATAAGATGTTGGTCATGTCTTGACCTTATAAGTGGAAGTTAGTGTCATCTATTAAGATATTAAAGATCAGTGTTTAAACCCTTATGTAGCCCCTTCATTTGTATGTATGGTACTATAGGTTTTATCTAATAGATGAAGATGTAATAAAAGACTTAAATACTTTGAGAAGTTAATGAATGCACGATATTGTTTGGTTGGTATCGGCGTGTTGCAATATTCACGTAACTAAATAGATGGTAAAAATATTTGAGGTTGCTAGATTTCCAAGTGGCTAGAGACACGTGAATTTTACTTTAATGCACATGCACAACTGTCAAGATATCCTTTGAGTTATAGTATTAAAACAAAAATCTCCTTGAAACGGCGTGATGCATCAACACAGCATTTGACAATACGTTTATTTAGAGTCAGAAATCTTGGTTTCTTTGGAGCGTTCTAACTTCACGAGACTAGGATAGGAAATGGGTAACCTAAACGCATAGAATTAAACAAATTTTGAGATGAAGATAATCGAAGGTTAAGGTATCAAAATTTAAAAAATATGTATCTAAGCCTGTTGTAATTGTTAAATAGTTATATTATCATGTCTGTGTTATTTAAACGTAGCTTGACATTAACTTTAGGATTGATATGATCATAATAGGATATAATGTGAACTAAATTATTATTAATTAAGAGAATCTGTGAGCAGTTACGTAATTGAAGAATATCCTTTGGTGAGATCTCAGAGTATATAAATTGCAGAGCAAAGAACAGTAGGCATTGAACACTCTCTCTCTCTCTCTCTCTCTCTCTCTCTCTCTCTCTCTCTCTCTCTCTCTTCACAATTTTGCTTAGCCGATACAGATGATACAGATCATGCCTCGGGATATAATAAATTATAGAATGTCATGTGAGCATCAAGATGTGGAATCGAATGATAAATCTTGTTTTCGCTTCCAGCTTTTGGCAATCTGGCACCCAACTTCGGATTCAAATGTCTAAAACGTTCAATTGCATTATTGCTACCGATTTATTTGTGGAAATTCTGCATTCGATGATATTAAGTATGTTAGAGCGGCAGAGTTACCTTCTCCCCCATATTCTCAAAATATAAAACTTCATGTATGTTTTTCCTGTCGTACTAGACTGAACTAGCTTTCCTTTTCTCTTGATTCAGAAGAGAAATAATTAAAATAAAACACATCTTAAAGACGAGACGCATCAAACAAACCCACACCCCAACACCCAGCAAAATCCCAATCCCTTATGGTTTGTAATAATATTATCATATTTGGCTAGTTTCGTATTGCCCCTTTTTATTCAATTGTAATATGTTTAATATGACTCACATAAATCCTGAAGATTTTTTGATGCATTTCCTTGTATACATTAATATTCATGAACTTCTCTGTCGACATCTGTTCTTACATATATTCTCAAATATATTGTAAACCATTGTAATTCTTTAAACAATGCTTTTATAATCGTCTTGCTATGTGATGATAGATAAAGAACAGTTTGAATGAAAGACGTACAGAATTAATCGTGTATATGTGGGTGCAATAAAAATGTCAAATTTTATCTTTTTCTCTTAAACCAATCTATGCCTTAAAAAAATCTACACTGAAAAGACATTTTCTGTGTTATAAATAAACACAAAATTCTTTATATTTACAAAATGGCACGTGTGGGAACATAGTATATTGTCATAAACAAGAAGCACCCAACCGCTGCAATTTGAACGAAGAGAAATCGGTCACATGTGAAGTGTTAAATTTATCGCTGTGATGTTTATTTCTTAATGATATGATCCATGACATGAATCCTTTTAATGTTCAATGGAGACAAGCCTTAAAGCTAAATGACATGTTGTACCCTCTATATTTCAGCGCATGATTGCGTATGTCCGGAGAGAATAACTTTACCTCGTGACCGAGTGGTTAACGTGAAGTCATCCTGGCGTACGTTCATATATATATATATATATATATATATATATATATATATATATATAACTAAAACTATATTTTGTGTGGACATGACTCAGTCACTTCTAATGATATTGAGGAGGTTGGAGAATTAGAGTTTCCCCCTCCTCATTATTACAATCCTTTGTCTTAAACTGAATTACATGAAAAAATGAAAAGGAATTGGTTGAATACATCATTCAAAATAAATTAGTTCCATATAATACAATGGGAAATTTAAAAGGAATTTACAGTGTTGTAAAAATAATCTAAATTCTCTAAGGACCTATGTCGCAATGAAATATCCTCATCCCAACTGAAAACAGGCTCTTAATGTCAACAGCCTTACTTTTGTTTAGCTTTTAAGGTCATTTTCAGGGCTGGGTCTGGAACTCATTTCCACGTCGATAACTTGGTTACATCTTAATGGCACGCCATAGAGCAGGTATACACAAAAATCATATTTCCAAACATGGAGAAACATCCGCCACAGAAAGAAAAAAAAACAATATTTATAACACTCATATTCTCGAATGTTTTACATTTTATGTATGTTGCCATTGTCCGCTCATTTGAATCCATTATCATTTTTTGCCTCAAACAAAAAGGTAAGCAAAGGAGAAATCAGCCAAAACAAAGAAAAAGAGCAAGAAAAGGAAACAGGAAATTGTAAAATTTAAAATATAATTTGTAACGATGCTACCATATTTTGAAGATTTTGTTATATTGGCTCTTATTTTCCAAACGTGTGATCCTCCATTTTCTTTTAATAATAAAAGATACAACTTGAAAAATATACATAAATTACACATGTGAAAATGTTTCCTCTCTTCTCAAATTGTTTTTCTTGTTCTTCTTTAGTCATGTTTCAGTCCATGCAGGAACGGTATACGTTTTGACAGGTTTCCTTTTGTACCCGATCTATTCAGCATTTATTATTAGTGATCTTTTCCATTAAAATCTTTAGTTAAGACGCATTTGTTCTGTTCCCCTCAAAGGTGTGGTGCTTTTTGCATTGTTGTTCCTCGTGCACCTTCAGTTATTGTTGTATTTCCGTTTCCTTTCATACATGTTATATATTTATTTAATTGTATCACTTCTGTTCCTAAAATTGAGGTTGTTTAATCTTTGTGTGTTGCTGAATGGTTCGTGCTCGTATGCATTTCATCATTATTCCTTCGCTTCATTTATATACATTCATGATGCATTCACTCGCTTTATTATTCATCTTTGTTGTTCTATAGTATTAACTAGATTTCAATATGTTCTAGTTAAAGGCTTTTGTTTTCATTTAATGTTTTATTTAATAGATATATGAGGGCAAAGTGGGTCCCGTCTCAATGCACTTCCTTTGGCTAAGCAGCTAACAGTGGTATTGCGTGACTTATTTGAAACGATAAATAATCTACCCCAATGTTTTACTTTGTTATTTTTTTGTAACGACTGACACACGCATCTCCCCACGGCTGCATATCAAGTAAACCCTGCGTGTTCATGTAAGCCACACAGTTGGAAATCTGTTTCAAACATAGGTTTTATTATGCATGATTAAGATTTTTTGCCTCAGTAGTTTGTGCTTATCTGTTTTGATTGGAATTTGTTAAGTTTGCATTGTTTCTTTCTTGTTGGGACTTTCATAAACTATCTATTTTTTTTGTTGTTATCGTACTTCTGCTTTTTGTTTTTGAAGTGTACCGACATTGGATCTCGCCCAGACGTGATTAAAATCGTGAATTTAAATCGTTTTCTTTTCAAAGTACGAAAAAGAATTTCTCGGTGCCTGCGTGATAGATTACATGCCTTTAGTTGTATTCCAAAGGTTAAGGTCAAAATGACATTGATTATCATGCAGACATAATTGAAACAACGTTATCCCAGTTGCCATGCGATTCTTGGGTTTTGGTTCTGCTGCACATTTTGTGTCGTTTTATACAAATTTCGAGACAAAATTTCTTAATTTTCATTTGCTTCGTTTTATTAGTGCTCTCATTTAACATATTACAAAGCTTTGACAGTGTTTCAAATATATTCTTCATTCTTCTTCCAAATGGCGATACGCAATGTTTAATTGCTCTTAAAACCTATGTATCGCAACTTCGTTATGTTTGTTAGATTTCTCTTGTAAGTTTATTGTTATCCGTTTCTATATACGCTGTTTTGAAAGTATTTTTGTCGATATAGACGTTTTTGTTTGACTGTCTTTGTGATGATTAAATTCACTTGTCTAATTTTGAAAATTGTTGGTTATGGTCGAGAAATCTATATTAGAGCGGAAAACTGAAAAATGAAACAAGTAAGTTAGAAAATTGATTTGTATAGTTGTTACACTATGTTATAGATTTTATTGTATTGTTATCTTAATTTTTTAAGTTGTGACGTCTAGTTTGTTGCTTGCATAGTGATTGCACGTTTATGTATTGTCAATGGCCCCTCACTTTAGTATATATCAAGTGTGCCCACAGGGATTTATAGATTACAATTATCCATACAAATGTTAGTCCTCTACGTTGATATCTGTCTTCAGAGTAGGTTTTATTATTTATGATAAACTCTGTATTTTTGGATATATTGTGTTTTTCAGTTGTTCTTAGTTTTGGCGTGCATTGTATTTATCTGTTTCTTCGTGATGTACGTTCAATGGCTGTTGCTGTTGTGTCGTTGTATTGTATGTTTGTTCGTAATGGTAACCGAAACTTCATCTGTTAAATATACGTTTTTAAAACATGCGTATTCCTTTATATTTCGTAACAAACCAGATTACATAATTTTTTACGCGTACGTGTGTGAATAAGTCTTACGGTTGTATGTTTTAGGTTCCGCTCAAACTGAAACTGTAGAGCAGACGTGATTAAAAATATCGTAATCTCAACTGATGAACCATTGTTCATTTTTAATTTGGCTGTCGGTTTGGGTTATTTTTTGTACAGGATTTGGTGTTCGCGCATCAATCACATTATTATCATTAGTTTTTAACTCATTTCCGATGTAGCATAGATTAGGAAGAGGAATACATTTATTCCAGATATCGTTGCTGTCTACTAATGACAAACGATGTTTGAGTAACATGCTTGGAAGACATTCTGGAATCCGTCGTTTACTTCTCATAGGTTCTTCTTTTTTTCTTTTTAGTTTCGTGCTTGTTGTTTCCTCTCTCTTCTATCTGTTCTATCTAGACGCCACTATGTTCCCTTGATTTCTCGTGAACATGGGTTGTTCTCCAATTCCTTGTGAGCCGTTTCGAATGTTTGCAGGTCTTGTTTTCTTGTTTCAGCATTACATCGTAGCATACGGCAATATTGTTAACGTTAGCATCAACATCCTCTATATATGGCATTTCATCAGCGTATCTGATAAATTAAGTGAATATTTCGTCGGTTTGGAAACCTTATTATTCTAGGTTTTCTTTGTGAACCTCATTGTAGACGCACAGGAAGTTTAAACCATTGCTAACAACTACCAGTCCGATTTGACCATTCTCATAACGTGGCTAATTAACAACTGAGTATTCCTTCATCCAGACGACACTATAATTATCGAACAAATACTATTTGACAGGGTATAATGATGTTTTACCAGTGTGTATGTTTTGCAGTTAAAACGTCTTATGTGCAGAATAAAATCGTGACCGCCCATAAATTATGATCAACATCGGGGAAAAACTTTAGAAAACACTTTGATGTTGGTCTTAGTAAATCATCATAACTGTGACATCAATTCGCTATGGAAATAATCCTTGTATGTCGTAACAAGAGTAAGAGAATACAAACGTTAAGCCGCGTCCATAACAAATATGTTACTCAGACGTTTGCAATCCACTGATGCTGCTTTGGTAAATTGACCTATCATTCTCTGACCGAGGTCCTTTGGAAAACAAAACGTTGTTAAAGGTCCAATCTGAGTATGTGCAAGGAAGTTAGATTTGTTTTCTGGCTTGTATGTTTTAAATGCTTAAGATCATGTTAATTTAATAGTAAGCGCACGTCGAGCATAAACGTTAAGAAGAACAATATACAGTATAATCTGATGTGAGGGCGGGTGAAAAACTTCCTGCCAAACCACGCTGGAATAACATAATGGTTGTCTGGGGACAGCTTAAAACCGCCAATAGAGGCAAATCCAGTTAAGCTAATGCAGGGTAAGGTCCCATTTATTGATAGCGGGCGTAATTTCATGATGTTTGAATCGACCAAAATGTTTAAAGCTCCTTAGGCATTCACCACGTCGAAAACTTATAATGGGGTAGCACACAGACATGTCGACTGAAACAAATCAGGGATTCCATCATGCTCTCATTACACGCAATATCATTGAACGTTTTATAGAAAATAGTTCTGGAATTTTCCAGCAATTTATATTCCGGGCTAAATACGATACCATAGCTAATCCTGTAAATGTGACTTTAGTTCATTGATCGCATCGGGGCTACTGGAGTAATGACTCAATGTTGTTGTGAAATTCCTCAGAATGGTAACAATATCCGTTGGGATGTACCAACTGATCAAAACATTTTCACAGTGATCTCCATAGCTAGACAACCCGATAATTATTCGCCACCAAATTTACCATTATAATGACTATATAGACTATGCATGTATCTACTAAAATTATGACTAACTTTGCCCGTTATAGTCGTAATAACGTCTTGACAATTCAAAACGGTTGTTGGCTATTGAGTCATTTTCTCTCATACCCAATTTAATATATCAGTTCTAATTCGAGAAAGGGCGTTGGGATTAAGTTAATTGATAACGTCAATTTCATTCACAAGCTAGGTTACCAGAGATGCAGTCTCGTACTAGACGTGATCGATGCCTATCAAAACATATAGTGGGCGATCACATCCTCATCATATTATCCGACTGACGAGCAAATATTCAACGGTATTCGCTAACACATTACTGACCACAACAAGTATTCTTCTCCATGTGGTCCCATTTACATTGATATTACTATGTTTCTAATTAATGTCAGTGTGGGAGCGTGTCCCATTTGGTTTTTTTTCCATGTTGGGAAATGCAGTGTTCAAGGTGCTTTTTATTTGCGAGTGATCTTAGTCAATGGCCTTCTTCATTGTTTGATAGGGGTTGTATCCTTGATAAAAATATATTCCCAGTCACAGTTTAGTGTTTTTATTTCTTCTTTTTGGTTCCTAAGGTAGATGTTGTTTAATGCTTTTGCAATGCTTAATGTTTTCCTCCGTGGATTCATTTCATCTTTCTTTCTTTCGTTTCATATACACTCATTCATGATACTTCAGTTATTCGTCGTTCTTGTGCTATTGTATTAAATATCTTTATATATCTTCTACTTTTATGGTTTTTATTTCAATTAATGTTTATTTTTAGATATTTGCGAGAGATTGTATCCCATGTCAGCGCATCACCTCTGGCTAAGCGTCGATCTAACTGTGGCCCTGCGTGACTCTTTAGAATCCGTAATTTATCTCCACATATACTTTTTTGTGTTTTTCATATCCAACCATCGACACAAGCTGGTGCCCACAGGTGCGTATCAAGTAAGATTAGGTTTTATTATTCACGATACGGTCTTATGTTTTCTTTGAGTAGTTTGTCTTTATCTGTTTCTGTTTTGATTAGTTTCATTTTTTTAAATTATTGTTATTAAGACTTTGATGAACTGTATATATTTGTTATTGTTATCCTATTGATGCCTTTCCTTTGTTGCGTTTGTGGACTAAACTTTGATCTAAATCAGACGTCGTTAAACGCATATGTACTTATAAGACATTGATCTTTGTGCGAACGTGACTGAAACAACGTAATCTCATCGGCCGTGTAATTATTGCTGTTTTTTTTTTTTTTTCTGATTATTTTGGGTCGTTTCAAACAAATTTCTCTTTGGGTTCTTGTGTAGACGCAAACACACTTTTCAAATTTCATTTCTTAGCTTTATCTGTGCTCGCATTTTGACATAGTTCAAGATTTGTTCCAGATTTCATTATTCTTCTAACTGGTTGAATTTGCTATATTCGTGTCTCGGCGTCCCTATGCTTGATATATTTTTCCAGTAAATTTGATGGTATTCCTTTCTATTTAAGCTGTTTGGAATGTTGTTTTTTGTCCTAATTGACGTTTCTCTGATAATGTTTGAAATCACTTATATAGATTATAAAATCGCTAGCTATGGTCCAAAGATTTATTCTAGACCGATAAAAGAACAGATGCAACAATTTATTTAGAATATTGATTTGCAATTATATTACTCTATTTTGTTAATTTTAATGTGTTTTTTTCTTATATTCTCTAAAGGTAGGATCTTTCTAGATTAGTGTATATTGCATTTTCTCTACTTTGTCACCTTCTGGTAAGCTTCGTGTATATTACTTTTGCCCCCCACCCCCCAAAAAAAATAACAAAAAAGAAAATCTGAAGAAGGCAACCAACTGTTTTTGTTACCTCATTATTTTCTCCAAAAGTATGATCCTATGAGTGGACTTCCAACTGTCTATTTGGGCAGGTTTTCTTTTCTTTTCATCCCTTTTTACTGCGTTTTCATTCATGAGTGACCTTTCCTTTTAATGAATGGTGTTAAGAAGTAAGTGTTACGTCTCGTTGAAATACATGGTCCTGTTGTTTTTGAATACTTTTATCTCGTGCTACCTGTATGGCTCTTGTAATGGACTTTTGCCTACGTCGCACTTGTATTAATATCTTTCCTATCTTTTACTAGGAAATAAAGGATATCTAGGTTATGTATATCTGTATAGATACGTGAATACATTGTATCTTTCTTTCTTTTGCTCTGCATTATAAATGTCGCATTTACGTAAATTTAAGTAAATTTAAGTTACTTTATTATCATTGTTTTTAACATTACTTAACGGAATCAGTACTATAACTTTGTATTATATAACTATTACAATATTGTACGGAGTGAATGAAATGCATCATTGTATTTGCAGTATATCTATATACTATAATCCCGCTGGTATTGTGCTGTTAGATTATGCATTATAGAGAAGAACAAGGTGCACTGTTTGTTAATGCTTCAGAAAGAAAACCATATATATAATTGTTCTAATTTGTTTCTTTAAAAGGTGGGTCTGGGAATGTGGTCCGGTGTAGTTGATATTAGATTGTATGTGACCAATGATTAATGGTTACAGTTAGGTGGTTCAAAGACTTGTGAGAATATTTAAGTAGCTTGTTTTAAATATTAATCTCATTAGTCATGGGATTATACATTATTGTTTCAAATATGAAAGAAGCGCAACGCACAAAGGCATTCAACACGTTATTAAGAAATCTTTGGATCGGAAAGTCTTAAACATTATGAAGAAATAATTGCGCCAGCAGATCTCAGAAATATTGTAAAGAGGAAATGGTGGCCATTTGGTCTTTAAAATATATTTAGAAAAACTAGGCCAAGAACATTTGAGAAAAGAAGCAAGGCGAATACTTTTTAGCAATGTACGAACACGGATGCTTCGCTGGTTCACATAACGTTATGAAAACAAAAGCTAAAACAGCGGTAATCAAAGATTTTAAAGCAAATCTACAGTGAATCAGTGAACCATTCCATACCATATCATACCATACCATACAATACCATACCATACCATACTATGCCATGCCATGCCATGCCATGCCATACCATACAATACCAAGCCATATCATACCATACCATGCCATGCCATGCCATACCATGCCATAACATACCATACCATATCATACAATACCATTGCATACAATTTTCATAAATATGCAATTGCGTCTTTTGGTGTAAATTTAAATTCCCTAATTACGCAATAATGTCTTCTGGTGTTAATGCAAGATTGCTACATACACATTGTGGTATTTTAGTGTTAATTAACTTTTCCTAAATAGACACGAAATGTAGTAATTTACATTAGGTATAAGTATGAGATGTAGAAGTTATAGTAGATAGTGGGTTAATTCAATAATTAAATACTGTTTGTTATGACAGTTATTCAGATAATACTTCATATAACAGCAAAGGAACTTAAATTAAAAGAGCACAAACCAGTCGGATGATGAGATAATATAGACAGCAAACGGTAATTTATTGCGAACAAGCAAGACGTTAAAAGTTAAGGAATTGATGATCAGTCATGTGCTATATTCCAAAAGCACTGAACATGGAAACTTTTTCCTCTCTTCTCTTTCGATTCACAATTTTTCATATTTATCAAGTTTGAATATAAATCTATGTAAATTACAAAGAATTTGAAAATTGAAACATTATATACATTCTTTTATTATAGTTTCAGTAATATTCATCCAGATTTAGCTTACCGATCTGAACAGAATTGAAAAGATGTTGAAATCAAGCCTACTAGCATTTTGCTGTCTTGTCTCATGGACTACAACAGAAATGTGTCAAAGTGGGTAACAGTGAGCTATTTATTGTTTTTTAGAATTTTAGTATAAATAGCGCTTTTGAGTTCCAAATCTCCACTTAACCTGCACAGGCCAAACAAGTGAGGTACACACAGTAAATACAAATATATATATATATATATATATATATATATATATATATATATATACTACCTATGCTAATGCAATAAATGAATTACTTTCATGCTAAGGTCATTCTTTTTATATTAGGGAATAAAACACATATAAACACACAAACATGTATATATTAAATTTGATGTTCTAACTTGCATTTACCAAGTCATCTAGAGTTACCGTATGTTCAGTAACTATTAATGAGTATTAGAAATAATTCTTCATAATCTCGAAATTTGTTTATATTAATATTTACTCCCTACCTTTATATTGTTACTCTAAACTAAAGTATATATAATTGTAACTGGACGAGCATGTATTTCAGCTAATTAGGTGTCACGTTGCGACATCTCCATTAGAAAAGGGAATGAATATTGTCTCAACGAGTTAGGTGATTAATCATGGTTTCAAGAGTTTCGTTTGAAATGATCTTATTATGTTAGTATAATATTAGCGAGTCAATTGTCGATTTGGACCTAAGTACTTATTGTGATTTGTAATTGTTGGAAAATTATTGTTTACATCACAACTATATTTAAAGGTACTTGCGGCACTACCCAAGACAATCCGACATTTAGTATGTGCTGCAGCGGAGTGGTTCAGCCAAAATCAGGATTAACCCCGTCTTGCTGCGGAACAAAAGGATATGATGCAAAATTCTACATTTGCTTCTCGGGAACTATCCAGCCTCGTTCAGGATTACAACCTTCTTGCTGTAGAACACTAGGATATGATGCAAAATTCTACATGTGCTGCTCGGGAACTATCCAGCCTCTTTCAGGATTGCATCCGTCTTGCTGTGGAACAAAAGGATATGATGTATCATTCTACATGTGCTGCTCGGGTACTATTTAGCCTTGTTCCGGATTGCAACCTTCTTGTTGTGGAATATGATGCAGCTTTCAGAGAATATTTGCAATGGCCAATTGTGCTAACTGGCACTACTAAGTTGTTCTGTTATATTTATTTTCTTAACAAAAAGGTAATAGTAAACATCATCCTCAATAAACGTACCTAACAAGACTAAAGAGACATACATCTTTTTAATTGAATAACGATTCCTTGATTTTGATGGACGTTTCTTATGCATTTTTCAAATCTGCATTGTTCTACCTGTGTGACAAGTTTCATGGTCTTTCCCTTAGTATCGCATATCAAAGGATTTGTCTGTTCTTGATTTTGCACGTTACAATATTGTGTGCCCAAAGATTTTGCACGTTTTAATGCATGAATTAAATTGTTGTTTTTTTTTTCTCGGCGAATAATCATTTATGCCTTTGGATAAAATGTATCGATGTGACATTTAGTTATAATCCTAATTACTCCATGGTTTCATCTTCTTTTAGAGGACGATCTTTCATTTTTTGACGAATAGTATTTGAAAGAAAATAAAAAGATAATAGTCTTGATAATTTTCTTGACAAAAATATATAAAACATAGGAAAATATTTAATAAAATGGAAAAGGAACAAACGATGTTTGCGTCTTTTCTGAAACTCATCAAACCTTAATTAAACTAATATGTCATAGCTTTGCAGTCTCAATTGCAAAACTAAAGAGGAAAATGATATGCAGTATTTTTTTTCCTATTCGTAAAACTATTGTGTTTAAATAAAACCACAAAAGATTGAATCTCTTGATGCAAATATTAACTGTGATGGGACAGCGATTGTGATTCATTATTGAGTAAAAGGGGGCACTTTAGGGTCTTAAGGTATCTCTCGTTTAATGTATTAGGCCACTATTTGGATTTATTTTGCTGAACGCTAGACATTTTCATCACATTATCAGTTTTTGTCGCTTAAGGGGGAAAAGGAAAGCTAAACGCTAGGTTGGTACTTTGAAATTCAATGGCAGTTTTACATTGTGGTCATTCTTGAGATCACGCGGGGATATGATGCTGAATAAATCCTTAGTTTGTAAGTACATGAAAATGCAAGAAGTTTACATTTTGGACCACTATTGGACGTTTTGGGGATATATCATGACTAAATGCAGTCCAACGTCAAGAATAAAAAAACATTTAATGGCGGATGTAATGAGATCAGGTAGGTTCAATACCAAAGTTCAGCCTTTTAGAATATAATACTGCTTTGTGGCTGTGTTAACCCTGGTGTCATTTAAACCTTTGTTAGTCATTTCGGCGCATTGTTCTTTATATTTATTGACCAGACATACAAGTGACTAAGTAAGGCCACACAAATGTATTTTTTTACGAAATGACCTGATCACATTGGCTGCCAGTAAGGAATGCTCGTTGTGTTCCTTCTTTCTGTTAGGAAAAATCGTTACAATATGCAATAAAGCCATTGTAGAAGATAGATTGTAGACAATGCAAAATGAATTGAGTGCAATATGGTCATCAAAGCGACATTGTACTCCACAAGGAAATATACAACCGAACTTACAGCGTTGTGGCAGTGTGCAAATTGAAGATTAGATCATGCGGTTAAATTAATAACAAGAGAAATATAAATATGTATGAACTCTACGTTACAATTGTAACCAAAAGTTTTAATTTCGTAAAGAATAAACACAATTCAAAATCTTTCATTAATTATATATATATATATATATATATATATATATATATATATATATATATATATATGTATATATATATATATATATATATATATATATATATATATATATATATGTATATATATATATATATATATATATATATATATATATATATATATATATATATATATATATATATATATATATATAATTCTTGATAAAGTCTAAAAAGTTAATTAATTATTATTTCCCCTGGAAGAAATTGACATCGACCCAAATTTATATTAACTTTTTAATACCGATATAGCTTTAAGTGGTGAAATATATTTAAACGAATTATTTTATTAAAATAATGCGTTAAAAGTAACAATAAATTTCGAAAGCCAACAGGAACAATTTAATGATGATTAAGTAACATTCCATGGTGTGTGTACAAATTGAAAAATTGTAAAACAGTATTAACATTAGAAGAACATAAATTGTGTTATTTAAAATCATTTTTTTTATCATCTTCAAAAGTAAATATTAGAAACATCATAGGTTACCAGAGATGCATTCTCGTACTAGACGAAAATTAGTATAAAACAGTCAACGTTTCTATTTTAAAAAAATATATGTACTTACGCTTAGGAAAATGAAAAAAAGAAAGCAGAAGAAATAAACATTAAACATTTTTTTAAGAAAATGTAAATGTAAATACGTATTAGTATAATAATATGCAACAAAACTCAATTTCGCTAAAATGTCCAACAATGATATCCTAATAGAAAAATAATTCACAAATCGTTTTATTAGGAAACATTAAGCATGTGTGATGTGTTAACGTAGCTTTAACAATTTGGCAGTCATATCGTATTGATGTCTGCAGTGTGTCAGTTTATCATGATGTCTAACTCTGGGAAATCATTCGCAGACATTTCGCACCCTCACATTATCCTAACACCAGGCCGACCAGTCCAAATACTAACTTCTTAACGCTAAGCGCCAAGCGAGGCAGCTGTAAGTACCATTTTCATAAGTCCTTGCTATGACGCGGCCGGGGATTTAAACATCAGATGGTGGACGCTATAACCATTAAGTCACCGTAGGACTCTTTCTTTAAGTAAATACAGTTGAGATAGAAAAACGAGATAAGAAAAATTGTGTCAATATATAAGTTTGAAATTAAAAATAGTTGAAAAGGATGAAACACAATTGAACAATGAATTCAAACAAAACGATTAGAAACAGAGAATACTTACACAGGTTAAAAGCAAATAATATAAAAGAATCAATGTGAATTACGGTACTTGAAGAAATCATATCCCATAACTGGTAAGGGAACGAAAGAGACTTATAGAATACTGAGGATTCTAATTCTTGCTGACAATATCACACTTAAACTATTTAATTATATAAAAGAAATTGAAAAGAAGACAAAATATATCAATAAAGTTTAAAACATAGTTAAAACATTACGTTTTTAGAAAATAAAAATCACATTCCAACAAAATGTGAGTTTAGCTTATACTTTTTGCAAAAGAACTTGTGCCTTCCAATGTAATCTGTCTTGCACTATACTGGATATCACCATTATTTCTTATCCTTAAAGGGGAGTAGATCTCGCCTACACTTATATTTCGAAGTAAAGGTAGAGAACAATGTATTGATGGCTTACCATAGGAGGGGGATCCAACTAATAGATTGGGGGGCAGATGATACGGCGCCCAAGCAAATCGAAATCTTGGCCGCATTACAAGGCCAAGGTCTAGACATGAGCAAAATTGAAGCGCTCCAAAATGCCGGACCAAAAAGGTTTATGTTATACCCAGTAAACCAGGATGTGCCATTATTGAATTGCGAGACTTTCAAGGTCAAGGGAAAGAACGCGCAAGTACATGAAGCGCCCCCCTTCGAGAGGAAAATTGGTCCCAAATTAGTAGAAGTGCACTTCTATGGCCTACCTCTACAAATTGAGACGCATGAACTAGAGAACAAATTGTACGATAGGTTCGAAGTTAGAAGCCATGTAAACAGACAGGCAAACTATTGGGGGATATAACAACATTACAACAGGGATAAGGATTGTCAAAACCACGAAGGGTTTAGACTGCGCACCTGGTACAGAGATTGGTACAGAGATTGTGAAAGGGATAGAAAGTGCCCAAAATGTGGTGAGTTGGGACATGGCCGGTGGGAATGAAAAGGGCAGCCAGCACAAAAAAGGGAAAAACATACGCGGACGCAGCGGCAGGAAACCTTGAAAGAACTAAACCAGAAGAACCAATAGAACAAGTGGAAGAGGAAGCCAATGAGAAAACCCCAGAAAGATTGGAGAAATGAGTCGATATTCTCACCCCAAATAGAACGGGGACAAGACTCCAAAGATAATAATACCCCTGCTTGCGACCCACAACACATTTGAAGTACTTCCAAATGAAGAACCGTCAGATATAATCAACAAACTGGAAAACATGAGGCCTATAGAAACTTCCACCCCTAAAAGGGCTGTAAGGAAAACTGAAAAAAGGAAAGCTGTGAATCTATCTACCTCACTGGATAAAACACCTAAGAAGGGAGTGCAGAAAGAACAGGGGACATTATCCCAGTCATGGGAAGAGGGAGGAACAAAAAAGAAGAGGGAAGGAAAGAAGACAAATCCCCAAGAAATAGCCCAAGATAACGCCTCTGAAAATGCCCTAGATGCACCAGAGAAAGCACAATAGATGCCCTAAATGAAACAATCCCTGAGGAAATGGTCTTAGGGGATAAATCCACTGATACACCCTATACGTCACAGGTTACCAGTGACTTTTAAATCTTAAACAGTACAGTTAAATCAGCTAAAGATGATCCAGGATCCCCTCAAAAGGGGGGAGCGTTAGGGTCCTAACAAAATCACTAGCCATTAACCATATAACCACCAGAATAAGCGGCCACCTGGAGGAAACACACAAATGGAAGAACAAAACTTCTGCTTGATGTCCTTAAATATAAATGGTTTCAATAAGGAAAAAGTACAAAAACTGACACAAATTGGGGACTTTGACCTACTGTATATACAAGAAACACATAACGTACTAACGGACGAAATAAAAGAACAATTAGAAAGAGAGATGGACTGTATAATCATTACTAATAACTATGCCGGAGGGGATAAAGGAGGCGGGGTAGCAACATTCATCAAAAATGAAAGGGGCTGTAAATGGGAAAGGATAGATCAAGGGGTATTCTTTAAGGGTAGATTAATACATTTAAAAGTTCGAAACAATAATTATTTAAAGATATATGTGCCAGTAAAAACAAATCTGAAAATAGCCTTTGCAGCAAAACTGATGGAATACTTGGAAAACTACAAAACAGAAAATTTGATCATAGGAGGGGATTTTAACTGGGTAGGGGACGAAGTAGTTAGGAAGGGACAACTGACATACAACAATATAAATAATAAGGACATAATGAAACACACTATGAAATCCTTAAACCTGATTGATATTTACAGATGTTTAAATATGCAAAGGGTGGAATACACTTACACATATCAAAACAATAAAGGAAGTAGATTAAACAAATTATGGGGCACATCTTTAGGAACAAATAAATATATAAAATCAGGAATAATAGACTATCATATGTCGGACCATAAACTAATTAATGTGGAAGTTGGGATAAAAAAAAAGAACTAAAAGGGGGAGGAGATCATGGAAGTTAAACAATAGAATATTAGAAAATGAGGGATTTATAAAAGAGATTAAAAGGGAGGTAGAAGATTTTAAAAATAAATGGAATACAAATATTATAGACGAATGGGATAAATTAAAAGTTAAATTCAGGGAAATAGCGATGTATCATTCAAAAATAAGGGCTAGAAAATTTAAATTAGAAATAGAGGCTTTAGAAAATTTGATAAATACAACAATAATCCTTAGCATCAAAAGAACACTAGTTGCAAGATTAGCGAATTTAAAAAATAAACCACACAAGGGAAGGGACATTAAAGCAGGTATCTTTACTAACCTATATGTAAACGCAGAAGGGTTATATAAAAGGGAGGAACTAATTAGGGGGGAGAAAGAACATTAGAATCTCTAAACACAGAGAGGGAAGTACTAACTGAAAAAAACTCAAATATTAAATTACATAAAGAGTTACTACAAGGACCTATATACTTCACAGAGAATATCAGATGAAGATATAGAAACGTACCTACAAGAGACAAATTGTGAGAAAATTACCTCAGAACATAGAAACAAATGTGAGGAATTTATCTCACAAGACGAAATAATAGCGACATTAGGGAAATTATCGAAAAACAAATCACCAGGGAGAGATGGACTCTCAGCAGAATTCTATCAAAAAGTCTGTGGGGAGTTGTCGCCTCTTCTTGAATGGTTATATAATAATATTGCACTAAGGAATATTGACATGTCCAACACAATGAGGGAGGAAATGATGACATTAATATACAAAGGGAAGGGTAATAGGGATGAAATTAAAAATTGGAGACCCAGCTCACTCCTAAACATCGATTATAAAATTTAAAAGCAAAATACTAGCAGAAAGGGTCAAAGAATGTCTTGACCAAATCATAAATATAAACCAAACTAGCGGGCCTAAGGGGAGGGATATACAAAACAATATTTTAAACAATAAAACTATTATAGAACATATAAATATGACAGGGAACAATAGTGCTATGGTACTAATTGACCAGGAAAAAGCTTTTGATAGACTTGAACAAAATTACCTCTATAAGACACTGCAAAAATTTGGCTTTGGAAAGAATTTTCAAAATTGGACTAAAATCTTGTATAAGATATAAACTCAGTTATACAGGTAAATGGAGAAAACAAAAGAGAAATTTGAAATCCAAAGATCCGTGAGGCAAGGATGCCCATTATCTATGCTATTATACGTGCTAGTAATTGAAATACTAAGTATCAAAATTAAGAACAACCAAAACATAGTAGGGATAAAAGTTCCAAATATTAAAGAAGAATTGAAAATGCTGCAGCATGCGGATGATTGTACAACTTTATCCAAGATGGAAATTCCTACAAGGAACTAACAATTCGTCGAATTTGGTAAAGTATCGGGATCTAAGATAAATACCGACAAAACAGAAATTCTACTGATAGGAAACTGGAGAGGTAAAACACATGGGTTACCTCGTCCACTGATTTAAGACAGTATAAAAACGTTAGGTATAAATTTAGGAAAATTTTACACACAGAGAAACTTAAAGGAAATCAGGGAAAGTATACAAACAAATATGCGGATCTGGGCGCCTGTGTCAATATGCCTTATGGAACGGGCACAAGCTTCTAAAAACTATATGTATGTGCATCTTAATTATAAATTCAAAACAATAGACATACAAAATGCATTAATTAAAAAAATAGATAACGAAATTATCAAATATTTATGGGGCTTTAAAATGCACTACACCAACAAAGAAACTATATAGGGAAGGGAAAAGAGGAGGCCTAGGCCTCCCTCACACGACCCTAATTAAATACATCAACATTCTAAACAGGTTTAAGGACATTAAATCAAAGCAAAAAATAGCTTGGCAGTTGCTCTATATTTATTATTTTGGTTTCTCTATGAAGCAGAGAAATGGCATATATAGGAACAATAAATTAGTCAAACTTCTAGAAAGTGCCAAGAAAATTAAGATCAATAAAAGAATTACTTTTCAAATATAGAGATGCTAAAGACCTATGGGAAATTGACACTAAATCTACATATAAATGGCTCACACAACAGACAATAAATAAGAACAAAATAATGTGGAACACAAACACATAAATATCAATTGGGATAGGGCATAGGGAAACTGGGTCAAAATAGGATCGCTAAAAATGAAAAGTATCCTGTTCAAATACATGCATGATGCATGGTTGACAGGAGAAATAGCAGTGAGAAGGCATATAATCGTAGTGTCGCCTAAATGTCCACTGTGCAAATATTATAGCTTTTTTAAACTACACATCTTTACCCAAAGTTGTGTTACCATAAATTGGAGGAAAACAATAATTAAGTCCATTAACGAAAAATAATTGTACAATATAAAACATTTACTATGCTTAAATGGAAATTTCTCAAGGATATTATTACAAGAAATAACTAGTTTTATAGTCAAATATATGATAGCATGCGGACCTGTCTATAATATAGTAGAAAATATTAGATAGACGGGAGGGACGGGGACCTCAAGAGAGGGAAGTACTAGCAAGGAAAGCACGGGGCTAAATCACATGGCGCTACGCGAAGTGGGCAGGCCCGTGTAAGAGATGGGAAATAAACTCACTTAGAGGATTAAGCACGACCCATACAACTACATTTCACGCACTAGAAAAAATCACTGAAGAAAATCATTTCATTATACCCCAATATAAATATTAGACTCGCATGAGTTTATACAGAAAGCCCGTTTAAAAGGGAATAAATAAATGATCACCTTTTGGTTTGAAATAGGAAATATAAATAAATAAATAAATGGCGAAAAAGATCGAGGCGGGTGAAGTACAAATAAAATAAAAAATATGTACTAATCCTGTCTCGATCCAAGTAATCCTATTACATAAATATGGAAGATTACAAAACATGGAACACTATAAGGCAAACATTAAAACAATATTATAAAACTTAATTTAATACACCAAGTATTTGTACAAAAATTTGAAATTCATAATTTAATTTAAAAAAACCCACTTATAATAAATTAAATAGAGACCGTTTAGGGATCTCTTTGTCATTTAAGAAAACCGGGAAATTTGATCAAAATAGGCTATTCTTACAAGACAAACTATATATATATATATATATATATATATATATATATATATATATATATATATATATATATATTACATCACACAAATAGCACAACACAAATAGCACTCACATGATACAGGAAACACCTAGCCAGGGTTAACTTAAAGAACGGAGAGGACAGGAGACCCATGATGAGCCTTTTAGCTCGGGTAGCCTTGTCATAGAAAACACTAAGGACCAAAATATCTTCCTATTTTTCATATAATCCCGATGGGACAAAATTAAGGTTAAGGTAAAGTAAATGAATTTTTTTTTAAAAAACACAAAAACTACACATCAGGGGGTACACATCAACACATAAACACATTTTAAGTTTTTTCAAATAAGAGGAGGGGACACCTGTCTGGTGTCCCCCCTCTCCCCCCCGAAAAAAAAATTGTATTGCTTGCCTACTGTTCTCTTCTTCTCTTCATCTTCATGACGTAAATCATCTAGTTAAAGACGTGGTATATTGGCATGGGCAATGGTGTAAGAAAATCCAGGGAAAATCCAACAAAAACAGAACATCGCAATGAATGGGTCAGATGATACCAACGTTTGATGTGGCAAAAGCGTGACTTAGTATAATTCCCTGGAGTATAACAAACATCTGCCGGACGAGAAAACAATGCATTTCCATTCTAAAGTTTGTATTCTACTGTCTCTGTGCTAGGTTGTCTTAAAGACAAGTCTATTTAAATGATCGGAAATACTTCTGTAAGAATATTTAATTGGATTATACTGTACAAATCCTTGCAATCAATATCGTTACAATCTGATGAAAACATATATGAAATCAAGCGCTAAATAATGTTACACTTAATACATTGTCTCTTACAATCTAAACAAAACGTACTCTAAAACGTTCAACTATGACATGGAAATTACGAAATTTCACACAATCTTGTAATATCATATTTCAATTTGTTATAGTTCTTTTTCCGAGACTTATAATAAAAAGTAAATAGTTGTGCATTAAGATTTGTGTAGCGATTTTCGCATCTTTACTGCAACCAATTTTATGTTGCAGAACACATTGTATTTATTACATGTTTTTATAAGTTTAATGTCAATTCTGGTTTTCGGTTTGAGATTTTCAAATAGATCTTATTAGTCCAAAGTGTTTATTCTAAATTTCTTGTTCGATTTTGAATCTGACCATAGTAATAAGGTCTGCCATTTGAACCAAAATATCCAGACTCATTGAGCCTTGGTAAATATTTTATAAGATATTTTCTAATTGCTTAAGAGCATGTTAACCTAATTAGTAAACGTTAAGTAGAACAATATTAGTTTTCATCTGATGTGGGAGTGGGGGGAAAATTTCGGCCAAACCATGCTGGAATAACAGTTTCGTCGTCTGGGGACAATTTGAACTGATAGAGGTAAATGCTGTTAGGTTACGGAAGGGTAGGGGCCCCTTTATTGATAGCGGCCATAAGTTCATGATGCTTGAATCGACCAAAATGCTCAAAGCACGGTAGACAAAATATAATGGGGTAGAACACAGAATATGTTGAATGAACAAATAAGGGCAGTAATCTGGATTCCATCATGCTCATATTACATGCAGGATCGTTGAACGTTTTCTAGATAATATTTCTGGGTTTTTTTCCAGCTATTTGTATTCTGGGAAAGATACGACATAAAGCTAATCCTGTAAATGAAACCTTAATTTGATCATTCATCGTATCGGGGCTACTGTTGTATTTAGATGCTAAATATTCAATGTTGTTGTGAAATTCCTCAGAATGGTAACAATTTCCGTAGGGATGTACGAACTGATGGAAAACGTTTGCACAGTGATCTCCATTGCTAAAAAAATCGTTAATAAATACCACAAAATCGAAACCCAACTTTCCAGAATAATGACTCTATAGACCAAGCAGGTTTGTACAAATATTATGACTAACTGTGCCCGTTATTGTCGTAATAACAACTTGACAATTCAAAACGGTACAGTCGCTGGCTAGTGAACCATTTTCTCCCATACTCAGTTAAATGTATCAGTTCCAATTCGAGAAAGAGCATTGGGAGTAAGGTCATTGATCACGTCAATTTCATTCACAACCTAGGTGACCAGAAATGCATTCTCGTACTAGACGTCATCGATACATATCCAAAATCTAAGTGGTGATCACATCCTCAGCATATTATCCGACTGTCGATCGGTAAATATTCAACAGTATTCGCCAACACATTACTGACCCCAACAAGTATTCTTCTCCATGTGGACCCAATTGCATTATGATAAATCATATGTATTAATAGTATTATGTTTCTAATTAATTTCTGTGTTGGATCTTTCCCATCTATTGTTTCGATATCGAGGACAGTAGTATTTAAGGTATTTGCTAGTGGTCTGCATCATTGTCTTTCTTCGTTGTATGTATGACTAACTGTATGTATCCTTGATACCAAAAAATATTTCGCAGTCACAGTTTAGTGCTTATATATCTGGATGTACTGCACACATAAACAGCTTATCCCAGAATACTTATTTTCGGAAGTAGCAATAGTTTTGTCAATCGGAAGGTAAAATATTATTTATAGATGGGCAGACACTTGTTGGGGTATTGAATAAAACAATTAATAGTTAATTATTTTCCAAATAATTTTATTTTCTATACAATGAGAAATGTTAATTGGCGATGTGAGGAAATTACAACTTCTATATATCGATTTTAAGTAAAGTATCTTTCTTTATTTACAGTGTCATGAATAAACCTGGTGCATTTCACTTCCTAATATTTTTATTGGATTTTTTAGGTCATGCAAAACGACCTTTTTGGCATCCATCATCGGAAAACAAAGAAACTGAGACACTTCACCAAGCGAAATAAGACAAATAATGAAACGAATACAAACTATTTTTAAAAAGGAAGATTCACCCAAAAAAGAAAACCTCCAATATGTAAAGAAATACAATAAAGAGTCAAACTCTTATGCTATTTGTTCCAACATTTTTCTTACAGTTCATCTCACTTGCCGTTTGTCCCTTGATACCAGGAAAATTAACCTTTATTGTTTACCTCTCATGTACAATAAAGATACGTTAATATCGTTAGTCTTAGTGGAGTTAGACTTCATTCAATATTTTTTGTCATCATTACTTGAGATTTTATTAAATAATAAAATCAATAAATTATGATATTATTTAAACTAATTTTGATAATTTATAAAAGGCTTTTTGTGAATATTTACATCACAGGAGATTTGAGTGTTTTATTGCAATGTTGAAATTGCATATAATATGTACACTAGCTGGGGATATTAAAAATGCCATTGAGAAAATGAGAAAGAGAGAGAGAGAGAGAGAGAGAGAGAGAGAGAGAGAGAGAGAGAGAGAGAGAGAAACATGTGATATGTTTTTCATTGAAATATAGTTAGTGTGATAATAGGATGTTGTGCTTTTGAAGGAACTATCAAAACAGAATGCACTCATGCGTACTCAAACTCTTGTGTAAACAGTTAAATAACCAATAATTGTGCCCGCAAGGCAATTACTTGGCAATCTCGTAACTCGAGAGTATTATAGCGTCATGATGGGAAATAATAAGTTATAAACATATATCCAGATGAGTATGATCAATACTATGCTGCTTTTTTAAACCACTATCCAGTCATCTCAAACTGATATCTTAGATACAGCTTAGTGGCAAGACATACAGCAAGTAGACATGAAAACTCGAAACAGTTAACTTTGGAATATGATTTGTAATGATGTTACACTATTTTGTAGATTTGATGATGTAGGATATTTATTTTCTCCAAAAGTGGGGTCCTCAACGTTGATGTATGTAGCATTTTCCCTCGTTCAAAAAGATGTGTTGAAAACTACAAGTAAAATAAAACAGTTAAATGACTCCATAACAAAAAAACAAAGAAGTTGGAATAATGTTCTTCTAAATTGTAGATTTTATAATGATTATTCTTTTCTCCCAAACTGGTGTTTGCTATGTTCGTAAGTCGATCCATACAAGTATGGTATCTTGTTTGGCAGCTTTTCTTTTCTGTCCTTTGTATTCAGTTTTTAAGTTTTAGTGATGTCTAATCTTAAGATATCGAGTTACGATGCATTTGTAATGCCCTCATCAATTGTGCTATTTACACTGTTGTTTCTCGTGCGTCTTCTTTAACTGTTGTCCTTCGATGTACTTTAATCATTGGCATATTTGTATTAAATTTCTTCTATTTTGGTTCCTAAAGTAGAAGTTGTTTAATGCGTGTGCAATGCTTAATGTTTCTTAATCGGATGTATTTTATCTTTCTTTCTTTCGTTTAATTTACACTCATTCATGATACTTCAGTTATTCGACTTTCTTGTGCTATTGTATTAGGTGTCTTTATATATCTTCTACCTGTATGT
Organism: Unio delphinus; assembly: GCA_029339505.1. Taxonomy (NCBI): domain Eukaryota; kingdom Metazoa; phylum Mollusca; class Bivalvia; order Unionida; family Unionidae; genus Unio; species Unio delphinus. Next base: position 12,473,796 of record JAQISU010001235.1, read on the forward strand.
TTTTTATTTTATTTAATGTGTCTTTGTATGTATTTGCGTGAGATTGTATCCGTATCAGCGCATCACCTCTGGCTGAGCGTCGATATAACAACATCCTGTCTAGGCGAGGACCTGCGTGACTCTTTAGAAACCGTAATTTATTTCCACATATACTATTTTGTGTTTTTCATCCCCAACCATCGGCATACGCATGAACCCCAGGTGCGTATCAAGAACACTCTTCAGCGCACATGTACGTCAAGAAATTGAATATCTATCTGAAGAGTCGTTTTTTTATGGTTCCTTTGAGTAGTTTGTGTTTATCGGTTTTGTCTGGGTTTTGATAAGTTGGCGTTTATTTGTTTCTTATTATGGCTTGTATGAACTATCTATATTTGTAGTTGTTACCCTATTGTTGCCTTTTCTTTGTTGTGTTTGTGAAATGGAATTAAATTTGATCTCATTCAGACATTTGTACCTATATTTCCGTTTCAAAGTGTAATAAAATTGTGTTTGACATGTACCTAATAGAGTACATGGCTTTGTTTTAATGTCCAAGGTTAAGGTCAAAATGACATTGATCTTTGTGCGAACGTGACTGAAACAAGATAATTTCATCGGGCGTGTAGTTATTGCTGTTTGGGTTTCTGACAATTTTGGATCGTTTCATACAAATTTTTTTTTTGGTTCTTGTGTAGCTGCAAACACATTTTTCAAATTTCATTTCGTAGCTTTATATGTGATCACATTTAACACATTACATAGCTTTAACAGAGTTCAACATTTATTCCAGATTTTATTGTTCTTCTAACTGGTAGTAAACGATACTCATTTTTACTTTATTTGTGTCTCGACGTCTATTTGTCCGCTAGATTTAGCCTGTAAGTGTGATGTTATTCCTTTCTGTTTAAGGTGTTTGGAATGTTATTTTCTGCCCTTATTGACGTCTCGTTTCTTTTGTCATTTTCTGATAATATTTGAATTCACTAATCTAATGTTTGAAATTGCTGGCTAGGATGGTCTAAAGATTTATTCTAGACTGGGTAAAAGACAGATGAAACAATTAATGTAGAAAATTGATTTGCAATGATGTTACTCTATTATGTTAATTGTATTCTGTTCATTTCTTATTTTCTCTAAAGGTGTGATCTTTCTAGATTGATGAATATTGCATTTTTATATATGTTGTCACCTTCTACGGATCTTAGTGTATATTATTTTTGCCCCAAAAGAAAAACAAAACTAAGAAAATTTGAACAAGCATAAAACAAAGTAAAGCAAAGAACAAACGAATTAATTTAGATTAATGATCTGAAATGTGTTACTCTCGTTGGCAAACTTTACAATGTTACCTGCTTATTTTTTTTTATACAAAAGTATGATCCTTGGCTTGTACTTCCAACTGTCCGGATGGTCAGGTTTTCTTTCTTTTTATCCCATTTCACTGCATGTTCATTCATTAGTGATCTTAGCTTTGAATATTCGTGTTAAGAAGTAATTATTACGTCTCGTTGAACTACATGGTCCTATTGTTTTCTAATAATTTTTTCTTGTCATACTTACTTTGTATGTGTCTTGTGATGGGATGTTACCTAAGTCACACTTGTAATAATATCTTTCCTATCTTTAACTAGGAAGTAGACGATATCTAGGTTATGTGTATGTGTATAGTAATGGTTACGTATATTTGATATAAGTCATTTGTATTTTTTTTATTGTTTGTTTGTTAGATTTAAATTTGGCATTTTAAGTTTTAAGATTCGTTGATTGAAGGGTGGGGTGGGGTGACCTGTACTTTACAGAGTAAATACAAGGTGTTGACCTCATTTCTGACCTGGTTTCAGAGTTGTAAACAAGCTTTTAAAATGATTTGTTGGTTCCAAGGACATTATGGAGTTTCATATAAACATCTTTCTATTTTAGTTGCGTCATACGCTGTTTACGTGATTTCTTGAACGTAAATTTGTTCTGAGAGATTCAAGAATATAGTGACCCATTTCTTGTTTACGTAAAAACAGGTATATAAACTATGTTTTGGAGCGAGCTATTCAGCAGAAGTAGGGCTTTTAGAATATTAAGTTGTGTTTTATTGAGTTGTTATAAATTACCTTGTACTGGAATTTATATCAATTCGTTTGGATCAGGAGGAATTTATTTTGTTATTTCTCTGAAAAGAATTGTGCTCATAGATTTTTATTAACAAGAACTGACTTCATCAAGTAACGTCGTCTTCCATCTTTGATACTTTGCTGGGATTCGAACTTGGAATTATTTGGACATTTTATCACCAGAACTTTTGCAGTTACCCTAGGGGATAATAATTTGAATAATTATTCAAGGGTGATTAATTTTAAAATTGATTCTTAAAACCGTAAGTTTATTTTTCTTTTCTGGAAAATATTTGTGCTCAATAAATTGTTTATTAAGTTTTTACAAGCTTGTTATTTTCATTCTTTCTATGTTACTGTTTATTCGAGACTAAGCACATAACATTATGTGTATACATTTTATCTTTCTTTCTTCCTTTTCTCTGCATTATACATGATGCATTAACTTGCACAATTATTATTCTTTCATGGTTACAAATCCCACATGAACAAATATTCACATATTTTAGAATGTCTGGGATCCAAAGTACACATTTAGTACATAATATAGGCTGACTTTCTACCTACAGTGAATCTGTAAGACACATTTCCGGCTGTGTGCAATAAACGTATCCCATAATGTTATTTTCGTCATGAATATGCCCATGTATGGAAACATATTTCATATTAGTACTTGGTATCTTTAGCAAAGTGTTAGAGTTGGATTAGATTGAAGCACTCCAGAAGTATGGTGGTGATAGCAATGTTTCATAAGGACATATACAGTCTACTGCCAAAATTGACCATGATTAGTTCATAACACCACACTAATATATAGCACCTCACAGACAGGGCTTAGGTCTTCACGAGAGAGATTAGCACCATTGTTCAGTAAAGTAAAGCATGCCTCGAAACTGTAAAAAGTAATATGTACACAGTGTTTAAATCTTGATAGCATTAAGGTTGCCCTCTCTCTCTCTCTCTCTCTCTCTCTCTCTCTCTCTCTCTCTCTCTCTCTCTCTCTCTCTGTTTTACTTGCCCGAAAGGCAAGTACTTGGCAATCTTGAAACCGACCGTGCCAATATCGATGTTGACCCGAGAGTATTATAGAGTCACGATGGGAAATAATAAGTTAGAAACAAATATCCAGATAACTATTATCAATACTATCTTTTGTTTTAAAACACCATCTAATCACTCCAAGTTGATAACTTAGATGCAGATTAGTGGCAAGACATACAGCAGGTACACACGAAAACTCGAAACAGTTTGATTTGCAATGATGTTACACTATCTTGTAAATTTTCTGATGTTGGCTAATTTTTTATTTCTCCAACGGTGGGGTCCTGAAGGTTGGTGTATATTGCATTTTCCCTGGTTTAAAAAGATGTGTTGAAAACTATATGTAAAATACATCAGTCACATAACTCCCCTACAATAAAACAAAGAATTTGGAATGATGTTATTCTAAATTGTAGATTTTATAATAATTATAATTTTCTCCCAAACTGGTATTTGTGATATTCGTATTTCGGTTCATACAAGTATGGTATGCTCTTTGGCTGGATTTCTGTTCTGTCCTTTGAATTCACTTTTTAAGCGTAAGTGATCTATAATCCTAAGACATCGAGTTAAGACGCATTTGTAATGCCCACCGCAATTGTGCAATTTACACAGTTATTCCACGCGCGTCCTCCTAAATTGTTTTCTTTCGATGTTCTTTAATCATTGGCATATTTGTATTTAATTTCTTCTTTTTGTTATTTAAAGTAGAAGTTGTTTAATGCTTGTGCAATGCCTTTTGTTTTCTCAGCAGATACAGTTTATCTTTCTTTCTTTCGTTTAATTTACACTCATACCTGATACTTCAGTTATTCGTCTTTCTTGTGCTATTGTATTAAATATTTTTATATATCTTCTAACTTTATGCTTTTCATTTCATTTAATGTTTTCTTTTATATATTGGAGAGAGATAGATTTTATCCATCTCAGAGCATCACCTCTGTCTGATGCGTCTAGGCGTGGCCCTGTGTGACTCTTTAGAAGCCGTAATTTATTTCCAAATCTACTTTTTGTGTTTTCCATCCCCAACCATCGACATATGCATGTTCCCCAGGTGCGTATCAAGTACATTCTTGAGTGCACATTCACGTCAAAAAATTAGATATCTATCTTAAGAGTCGGTTTTATTATTCATGATAAGGTCTTAAGTTTTCTTAGATTAGCTTGTGTTTATCTGTTTTGTCTGGATTTTGATTTGTTTGCATTTGTTCGATTCTTATTATGGCTTTTATGAACTGTTAATATTTGTTAATGTTATCATATTGATGCCTTTTCTTTCTAGTGTTTGTGAAGTGCACTAAAATTTGATGTCGCTCAGATTGCCTTAAAGACATGCGTATCTATATATCCCTTTCACAGTGTAATACAATTGTGTTTGATGCGTACGTGACAGAGTACATGTCTTTGGTTTAATGCCCATGGTTAAGGTCAAAATGACATTGATGTATGTGTGAACGTGACTGTAACAACCTAATTTCAGCGGCCGAGTAGTTCTTGCTGTTTGGTTCTGCTGACCATTTTGGGTCGTTTCATACAAATTTCTGTTTGGGTTCTTGGGTATATGCAAACACACTTTTCAAATTTCATTTCGTAGCTTTATATGTGATCGCATTTAACACATTACATAGGTTTCACAGAGTTCAAGATTTATTCCAGATTTTATTGTTCCCTAGATTAATCCTGATGTTATTCCTGTTGTTTTAAGTTGTTTTAGAATGTTGACGGCTTTATTGACGCCTCTTTTCTTTTGTCTTTCTCTGATAATGTTTGAATTCACTTATCTAATTTTGGAAATTTATGAATAAAATTTAACTTAGAAAATTGATCTGCAATGATGTTACTATGTTAATTTTTTTTGTCTTCGTTTCTGATTATATCTAAAGGTGGAATCTTGTTACATTGATGTATGTTGAATTTTTATCTATGGTGTCACCTTCTGCTGTCGAAGCACAAAACAAAGTGGTGCAAGAAAGAACGTACGGAACAATTTAGATTAATGATCTGCAATGGTGTTACTCTCGTTGGCTATCTTTATTTTGTTACCTCCTTATTTTCTTCAAATGTATGATGCTCGGCTTGTACGTCCAACTGTCCGGATGGTCAGGTTTTCTTTCTTTTCATCCCTTTTTATTGCTTTTTCATTCATGAATGGCCTTTGCTTTTAATGAATGGTGTTAAGACGTAATTGTTACGTCTCGTTGAACTACATGGCCCTGCTGTATTTGAATCATGTTGCTACTTACTTTATATGTGTATTGTGATGGGATGTTACCTAAGTAACACTTGAATTAATATATTTCTTATCTTTTACTAGGAAATAGAGGATATCTAGGTTATGTGTATCGGTATAGTTACATGTATAAAATTTCATCTTCCTTTCTTCCTTCTGCTCTGCATTACACATCATTCCTTCACTTCCTCAATTATTATTCTTTCATGTTCGATACCATTAAACATATGTCTAAATCCTCTTGTCTTGTGCTTTGTGGTGTTTTATTTTGAGACGTTTTCAGTGACTTGGAGGACAGCTACTGAAAAGATTAGCCATTATGCGTCACACTAGAACTATAAATTATGTCTTACAATAATCAAGTTCGGAACGTTTTATCAGACTATATGTTTCAATTAAGGCTTAACAGATTTGCTGTGGGTTTTTTCTTGTGATATTTACATAGTGTGTTTACTCTTAAAGAGCATGAAAATTACTTCTCATTATGTTCTGAAGATAAAAAGTATAATTCGAATCAGTAATAACATAGTTATATGTTTAGCACAACATCTCTAGAGTCTGAATGAGAATTAGAAGGATCTGTACTGAAGTACCCAGATGTAGCGATGTTAGCGATATATGCTAGTTGGTTGTCCATATGTACAACGTCAATTGCTTTTTTCAAAGTTTGTAAAGGTACCTTACAAACTGATCAACGTTAATGCAAATATTTATTCTTATTTAGCTTCATTGAAATGTTTGAATTCTTACAATATGAAGTCCAAAGTTTAAATAGTGTATTTGAATGTTAAAGAGATTAAATTCGTTTGTATATTGGGTCGTTTGATGTCCTACATGACCTCGTCATGCTCATGATTTGGTATTTGAATTATGTAGTAAGTACGTGACTGATTCAGTAATAAAGTCTGTATTGACGCAAACACTCTGAGATAATTTTTACCCAATAATATTACAGATCCGTGTTTAAATAACTATAAATACCCTTAGGTACAAATAATCAATTCGTATTCAAGCAGATACAACAGGGAGAAAACAGGGAATCAGATCTTTGGAAGAGACAACGTGGAAACAGTTGTGTAAGTATTATATGATAATAATGTTTTCTTAACATTAGCTGTGTTGTCTTTATTATAAGCAACATGTGATAATAGCAATACAACCAAACATGACTCTTTCGAGAAAAGACGCAACTTGTCGAAATACATCTGATATCATTGCATTTTATTTTGTTCATTATGGGCTCAATTTTGTTCTAACATTGACATCGGATTAACAACATTTCCACGTACATTTCCATATTAACTTGAGTGATTGTAGTGGTGCGGGTTGTAGTTGCCTTATAATTCGGTGCTGGGCTTTAAAACCATAGGTGAGATGGCATGCCTTATTATTTTCAAAAGATGTATTCTTTATCAGGTAAACTGAATTTTAATCAAGTTTTCTTGTTATTGGTATAGTCTAAACAATTCTTACTTTGATCAATGTCAACACATTTTAATTATTAGAATTGATATAAAATTAAGCAATCCAATTTTAACTGAAAGAGATGATGCTTTCGTTTCCTCTCTAAATATGAACCATCATATATAGCACATAAGTTAATCAAATTTGTTTAAGTATGTTGTTAATGAATTTGCAATCAAGTTTCCATGCGTTTTTCACACGTTCCTGTGTTTTTAATCCTTTTTTATTAGATAGTAAAGTCCTCAGTAGGTATGGTGGTTTTGTTTCCTAATTACATATGTACAACCGTGTAACTATGTTGAGGATTTGAATGACTTTAATCATTTCCACTGGGTACAATTTGCATATAACTGATATTTTCGCCTATTCGCCAAGTTTAACTAGACGCTTAGTTATGTCGTTGTTGGAGATGGCGATTTTAACTTTATCTTAAACGCGACATTTTTTGTGCACTGTTTAGCTGTTGTTTTCTATTCTCTATCTTGACCACGTCATACGTCCGGATGTTATCAATTCGTGTGTATGGCTCCAACTCAGCCATCCTTCGTTTTCGATTCTGCTTTACATCTCATTGATGGAGTCTTGTTTTATGGAGATCCCAGTATCCAGTTTATTCATTATCCTTCCAACCAATCATCTGCTACTAATGGATTGAATTGTTCTCCTTCTTTCTTGTTTATATTTTGTCATATCATCGATTTCTTTGCGCAGCCTGTGTAGAAATGTAATTACACATAGCATATGTTTGGTACTGTGGTACTTATAATATACATTTCATACTTTTAGACTTGTGATAGAACATTTGGTTCATAATATTGTAATGTTACGTTAAAATTTCACTTTCTAACACAGAGAAAGAAATTATTTGTTTATTTTGTTAAACCTGCTCATGTCGTTGCTTTCTGTTACATAGTGGAATAACTATCGTCGTATTTTTAGTTTTCTTAAGTTTCTGTGAAACTATACCGAACGTATTCTCTGCTACATATCAGCGGGCAGATAAAACAAGCCGACCAACAAATAGTTGCAATAACGACAGCGGGCGAGGGGTAATTCCTAGGGTCGTTCACAGCTCCATTAAGTGCATAATAAAGTTCAGTTTAAAAGTACTGTTTTTAAAAACAATGATGAAATGTTATCGCAATGTTTTTTATCTGAATACTAGCCTTCATTTGAATTATTCCTTCGTGGTTTAAAATGTTAGAGTTCTCTGTATTGTACCGTATCGGCCACTTTTACGACTTCTGATTACGTATCTGTTCGTCAAGCATTTATATATTTTAATATCATCTAGAACAATTTATAAGATTTACATAATTCCATGTTGAATATCTAAATTTATAATTAGTGGCAAATGTCAAAGCTATTATATATAATGCGTTTGAAGAATGGATAACATACCTTCAGGGTATAAGTGTTTAAAAAAAAACAAGAAACATTGACTTTAATAAAAGATATTTCACATCAACATTAGATTATGATGATGAGCCTGATATTACTTTATAAGTGTAAACTTTACAATATTGTACGGTGGGTATGAAGTGCATCATTGCATTTGCAGTATATCTATAAATTATAATCCCACTGGTATTGTCTTGTTAGATTATGCATTATAGAGAATAATAAGTCGCACGTTTTGTTAATGTTGAAGTCGGAAACAATTATATATTGATCTTAGAATGTATGTGACCAGTGATTTATGGTTACAGTTAGGTGGTTCAGCGACCTGTGAGATTGTTTAGGTAGTTTTCTTTCAATAATAATCTCATTTGGCATGGGATTATCCAGTAGGGTTACAACTATGAAAGAAGCATAGGGCACTAGTTCTTCACCACGTTAGGAAGAAATCTCTGGATCAGAATGTCTTAAACATAATAATAAAATAATTGCGTCAGCGATTTTCAGAACTTTTTTAAAGAGGAAATGGTGACGATATGGACTTTAAAATACATTTACAAACACTAGGCCTTGAACATTTAAGAACAGAAGCAAGGCGAGTACTTTTCCGCAATGTACGAAAAATGATTCTTCGGTGGTACACACACATTTACGAAAACAAACAATAAACCAGCGGTAATCATAGACTTTTTTTTTAAAGGAAATCTGGACTGAATCAGTGGTTCACACAAATTTATGATATACCATACCATACCGTACCGTACAATAGCATACCATACCATACCATACCGTACCATACCCATACCATACCATACCATACCGTACCATACCATACCATACCATACCGTACCATACCATACCATACTATAATATGCTAAGGACTAATGTATTGCAAATTTGGTGTATAGTGTTTAACGTCTAACAATATACAATTGCACAACATTGATGACCAATCACAGTTTGATGCATGATAAATAAGTTACATAGATTTAACTTACTAATAATGTTGCCACTCCATGTCAAAATACCCATAGGAAGCGATGACAAAACATGAATCTGGTTATGACATGAAACAGCGTTGTGTATTCATGTTAAAATGATGTTTAAAAGTGCCGGGTCGGACTTAAGAGTGTTTCAATATTAAATAATTCAATATAATGGTAACTGCTGTGCATTGGATGACAAATTCACGAGTGAAATGTGTAGACAGCAATTTTTACACATTCAGTCTACTGAACCTGATTTTTCCTTTCTTCTCCATCACTATTACTGTTTGGCCGGAAACCAACATTAATACTGCTTAACATAAACAAAATAGAGGACAATATAGTCTTCTGGATTTACTTTATGGTCCATAAATGCCGCATTGTTAAAGCAATTTTCATAAATATACCATAGGGTCATTTGGGTGTAAATTTAAATTCCCCAATTTTGCAATAAGGTCTTCTGGTGTTAATGCAAGTTTTTAAATACACATGGTATTGTAGTGTTAATTTCATTTTCCTAAAAAGACCAGAAATGTAGTAATCTCTAATAAGTATAAGCATGAGATGTAGAAGCTATAGTAGCTGGTAGGTTTTATTCGATTATTATATACTGTTTATTATGATATTTCTTCATACAATACTTCATATAATAGCAAATGAAATGAAACTAAAATAACACAATGAAGTCGGATGATGAAGTAATATAAACAGAAAAAGATGATTTATTGCGAACATGCTCGACGTTGAAAATTAGAGAAGTGACGATCAATCATGCGCCTCACATGCGCTATGTTTCAAAAAGACTCAACATGGAAAGTTTTATCTCTCTTCTCTATCGATTCACAATTCTCCATTTTAACAAGGTTGAATATGAATCTATGTCAATTGCAAAGAATATGGTCATTAAACATTATACACATTTTTGTTCTTTTTAGTGTCAGTGATACTCATCCAAATAGAGCATACCGATCGGAACATAATTGAAAAGATGTGGAAATCAAGCATACTAGCATTTTGCTGTCTTGTCTCATGGACTGCAACAGTAATGTGTCAAAGTGGGTAACAGTGAGCTATTTCTTGTGGTTTATAATGTTATTCTAACAGCGCTTATGCGTTCTAGATCTCTTCTTAACTTGCACATGCAAAACAAGTGAGGTACACACAGCATAAACATATATATATATATATATATATATATATATATATATATATATATAGAGAGAGAGAGAGAGAGAGAGAGAGAGAGAGAGAGAGAAAGAGAGAGAGATAGATAGATAGATAGATAGATAGATAGATAGATAGATAGATAGATAGATAGATGATAGATAGATAGATAGATAGATAAGGCAATGGGTGATAGCATCAGTTTAGACAGTACAAAATGGTACTACATATGCTAATGTACCACATATAATGATATACTACATATACTAATGTACAATATGTACTAATGTACTACATTTAATAATGCAATTAGTGAAATACTTTGATGCTAAGGTCATTCTTTTAATATTGGAAAAAAAAACACACATACACGCTAAAAAACATGTATATATATTTTGAATTTGATGTTCTGATTGCTTGCATTTACCAAGAAGTTATTTCAAGTTACCGTATGTTCAGTAACTATTAATGAGTATTAGAAATAATTTTGATCATGGCATGATTTATTTATACTAATATTCTACCTTTATATTGTTACTCTAAACTAAAGTAGTTATGGTTGTAACTGGACAAACACAAAATTCAGCTTATTAGGTGTCGCGTTTCGACGTCTGCATTGTAAAAGGGAATGTTCACTTTCTCAACGATTTAGGTGATGAAGCAATGGTTTTACAAGTTTCTTTTGAAATGCTCTTATTATGATAGTATAATATTTGCGAGATAATTGTCGATTTCGACCTAATTAATTATTGTGATATGTAATCATTTCACATGAAAATTGTATTTTTTTAATATTGTTGAAAACGTTTTCTTTACATCACAACTATATTTAAAGGTATTTGCGGCACTACCCAATACAATCCGACATTTAGTATGTGCTGCAATGGAGTGGTTCAACCAAAATCGGGCATAAGCCCTTCCTGCTGCGGAACAAGAGGATATGATGCAAACTTCTACATGTGCTGCTCGGGAACTATCCAGCCTCGTTCAGGATTACAACCTTCTTGCTGTGGAACACTAGGATATGATGCAAAATTCTACATGTGCTGCGCTGGTACTATCCAGCCTCGTTCAGGATTGCTACCATCTTGCTGTGGAACAAAAGGATATGATGCAAAATTCTACATGTGCTGCTCGGGAACTATCCAGCCTCTTTCAGGATTGCAACCTTCTTGCTGCGGAACACTAGGATATGATGCAAAATTCTACATGTGCTGCTCGGGTACAATTCAGTCTCGTTCAGGATTGCAACCTTCTTGTTGTGGAACAATAGGATATGATGCAGCTTTCAGAAAATGCTGCAATGGTCAATTGTGCTAACTGGCACTAATAAGTTGTTCTGTTATATTTCCTTTGTAAACAGAATGTAATAGTAAACATCATCCTCCATAAACTTACCTAACAAGAATATAAAGAGACATGCATCTTTTTAATTGAAACCCGATTTCTTTGTTTTAGATACACGTTTCATATGCATTTTTCAAATCTTGATTGTTCTAAGTTTGTGACAAGTTTCCTGTTCTTTCACTTATGATCACAGAGCAAAAGATTTCTTTGTCTTTTCTTGATTTTGCACGTTACAAATTGTTTGCCCAAAGATTCTGCCAGTTTCAATGCATCAATAAATTATTTATTTTTTGTCGGCGAATAATCATTCATGTATTTGGATGAAAAATATTTATGTGACGTTTTGTGTTAATCTTAATTACTCCATGGTTACATTTTGTTTTGTAGGACGTTCTTTCATTTTGACGAAGAGTATTTAAAAGTAAATTATAAGATGTTATTTCTGAAGACCATCTTGAAAAGATAAGATATACGACAAAATATATAAAACATAGGAAACTATTTAATAAAATGGCAAAGGAACAAACAGTGTTTGCGTCTTTTCTGAATTGTCAAACAAACCTTAATTAAACGTCAAAGTTGAGCGGTCTCAATCGCAAAACCAAAAAAGAAAAAAGATATGCTGTAATGTTTTTCATATTCGCAAAAGTATTCTGTGTTTAAGAAAAACCACAAAAGATATAATCCACTGAGGCAAATATAACCTGTGAAGGGCCAGGGGCGGTAGAGTGTTGGAGGGTGCAATTGACTGAAAAGGGGCATTAAAGGGTCTTGCGTTTTTTGTTTGCTTGTTTGCTTGATTATGATTTTTAAAGTAGCTTTAATAATTCTTCAGTCATATTGCTACGATAAATTCAGTGAGGCAGTTTATAGTGATGTCTATCACGTAGCATGATGTCCCACCTAGTCACATTATCCTGACACCAGGCTGACCAGTCCTAAGACTAACCTCTAAATGCTGAACATCAAGCGAGGCAGCTATTAGTATCATTTTTGAAAGTCTTTGGTATGACTAGGCCGAGGATCAAACCCACAACCTACCGCTTCCAGGGCGGACGCTCTAACCACTAGGCCACCGGAGAGGTTATAGGGTCTTAAGTTATCTCTCGTTTGATATTGTATTAGGCCACTACTTGGATGTATGGTGCTTAACGTTAGATATTTTCCTCGGATTAACAGTTTTGTCGCTAAAGGGGGAAAACTGAACGTTAGGTTGGTACTTTGAAATTTAATGACAATTTCACATTGAGAGCATCTTACGGATCACGCGGGGATATGCTGCTATTGGACAGTTGGGGAAGGTACAATAGATATGTCATAAATAAATGAAGTCCAACGTCAAAGGAAAAAAGCATTTTAATGGCGGATGTAATGAGATCATGTAGGTTCAATACCGAACTTCAGACTTTTAGAATATAATACAGCTTTGTGGCTGTGTTGACCCTGGTGTCATTTAAAACTTCGTAAGTCATTTCGGCGCATTGTTCTTTATATTTATTGACCAGACATACACGTGACTAAGTAAAGCCACACAAATGTATATTTTACGAAATGACTTGATCTCATTCACTGCCAGTAAGGAAATTTCGTTGTTTTCCTTCTTTCTATTAGGAAAATTCGTTACATTATGCAATAAAGCCTTTGTAGAAGAAAGATTGTAGATAATGCAGATTTAATCAAGTGCAATGTGGTCTTCAATGCGACCATTGTCTCCACAAGGAATTTTACAACCGAACTTATAGGGTTGTGGCAGTCGAATTAGGTAAAGGAAGGCTATACAGTGTTCAAATTGAAGATTAGATTTTGCGGATAATATGAGAAAGATTCATAGATGTATGAACGCTAGTTAAAATTGTAACCAATAAATCTTGAATTTCCTAAAGAATAAACAAAATACAGAATCTTACATTATCTCTCTCTCTCTCTCTCTCTCTCTCTCTCTCTCTCTCTATATATATATATATATATATATATATATATATATATATATATATATATATATATATATATATATATATATATATATATATATATTGTCGTTGGTCGCTTAAAGTGATGTGCGAGTTCCGACATTGCAACGGAATGCAGCAGACTAACAAATCAAGATAAATATATTCTTGATCAAGCCTAAAAAGTTGTAATGTTGTAAACCTCACAAACAATTTGATCACAATTAATTATTTCTTGTCCTGGAAGAAATTAACATCGACCACAATTTGCATTAAAATTTAAATACCGATATAATTTTAAGTGGTCAAACAAACGCAAACGAATTATTATATTAAAAGAATGAGCCAAAGGTAATACATAAATTCGAAAGCCACCAAGAGCAATACCATATTGCAAAATTAATGTTCAATCTTGTGTATACAAATTAAAAGATCGTTCAACAGCATCAACAGTAGAAGAATATATATGATAATATTTAAAATCTTTTTCTTTAAATATTCAAAAAGTAAATCTTACAAATATCTCAAATTAGAATATAATAGTAAATGTTTGTAACAAAAAATGGAAATAGAAGTCCAAACGTTTAAGAATATGAAAAGCAGAAAGCAGAAAAAAATAACATTAAACATTAGTTTAAAAAATGTAAATGTAAATTCTTATGAGTATAATAATATGCAACAAAACACAATTTTGGTAAAATGTCCAGCAATGAAATCATTTTAACAATTATTGGATGGAATGCAATGCAAAATTTAAATTAGTCCTACTAGAAAATTAATTCCCAAATCTTTTTATGAAGAATCATTACACATGTGTGATGTGTTCACGTAGCTTTAACAATTTGACAGTCATATCGTTACGATGTCTGTAGTGTGGCATGTCTAACACTGGGGAATCATTCCACAGACAGATTCCATGGTCACATTATTCCAACACCAGGCCGACAAGTCCAAACACTAACTTCTTAACGCTGAGAGTCAATCGAGGCAGCTGTTAATACCAATTTCATATGTCGTTGGTATGACCCAGCCAGGGATATACACATCAGATGGGGGACGTGATAATCAATAGGCCACATGAGGGCTCTTTCACAAAGTAAATACATTTGGGAAAGAAAAACGAGAGATGAAAAATTATATAAAATATAAGCATGATATTAAAAAAAGTTGAAAAGGATGAAACTCAATTGAACAAAACAAAATGATTAGAAACAAAGAATACTTACACAGGTTAAGAGAAAATAATTTAAAGAATCAATGTGAGTTACGGGACTTGAGAAAAAAATATCGTAAAACAGGTTAGGGAACGAAAGAGACTTATAGATTACTATAGACTCAAATTCCTGTTAACAACACACACTTAAACTATTTCAATATATCAAGGAAATTGAAAAGAAAACAAATATATCAATAACGTTTTTAACATAGTTAAAACATTACGTTTTTAGAAAATAAAAATCACATTGCAACAAAATGTGAGTTTAGTTTATACTTTCTGCAAACGAACTTGTGCCTTCCAATGTAATCTGCCTTGCACTATTCTAGATATCACCATTATTTCTTATCGTTTGTATTGCTTGCCTACTTTTCTCTTCTTCTCTTCTTCTTCATTTTGGCTTCTAGTTAAAGACATGGTGTATAGACATGGGCAATCGTGTAAGAAAATCCGGGTGAAAGTCCAGCAAGAACAGAAAATTGCAATGAATCTAAGGAAAACGCAATGTCTTCTCTGGGTCAGACGATACCAACGTTTGATGTGGCAACAGCGTGACTTAGTATAATTCACTGGAGTATAACAAACATCTGCCGGAGAAAAGAATGCATTTCTATTCTTAAATTAGTAGTCTGCTATCTCGGTGCTAGGTTTTCATAGACGCATATCTATTTAAATGATCGGAAACAATTATGTAAGAATATATAATTGGATTCATAATGTACAGATCTTTACAATAACATCGTTACAATCTGATGAAAACATATATGAAATCAAGCGCTAAATAATTTTACACTTAAAACAATGTCTCTTACAATCTAAACAAAACGTACTCTAAAACGTTCAACTATGACATGAAAATCAAGACATTTCACACAACCCTGTAATACCATATTTCGATTCGTTATAGTTCTTTTTCCCGAGACTTAAAATAAAAAGTAATTATTTGTGCATTAAGATTTGTGTAGCGAATTTTGCATCTTTACTGCAACCAAATATATGTTGCAGAACACATTGTAATTATTACATGTTTTTATACGTTTAATGTCAGTTCTGGTTTTCTGTTTGAGATTTTCAAATAGATCTTATTAGTCCAAAGTGTTTATTGACATCTCAACTTCTTGTTCGATTTAAAACTTGACCATAGTAATAATGTCGGCCATTTCAACCAAAATATACAGACTCATTGAGCCTTGGTAAATATTTGGAATATATTTTCTAATTGCATATGAGCATGTTAACCTGATTAGTAAACGTTAAGTAGAATAATATTAGTTTTCATCTGATGTGGGGTGGGGGAAAATGTCTGCCAAACCACGCTGGAATAACAGTATGGTCATCTGGGGACAATTTAAACTGATAGAGGTAAATTCTGTTAGGTTACGGAAGGGTAGGGGCCCCTTTATTGATAGCGGCCATAAGTTCATGATGCTTGAATCGACCAAAATGCTCAAAGCACGGTAGACAAAATATAATGGGGTAGAACACAGAATATGTTGAATGAACAAATAAGGGCAGTAATCTGGATTCCATCATGCTCATATTACATGCAGGATCGTTGAACGTTTTCTAGATAATATTTCTGGGTTTTTTCCAGCTATTTGTATTCTGTGAAAGATACGACATAAAGCTAATCCTGTAAATGAAACCTTAATTTGATCATTCATCGTATCGGGGCTACTGTTGTATTTAGATACTAAATATTTAATGTTGTTGTGAAATTCCTCAGAATGGTAACAATTTCCGTAGGGATGTACGAACTGATGGAAAACGTTTGCACAGTGATCTCCATTGCTAAAAAAAATCGTTAATAAATACCACAAAATCGAAACCCAACTTTCCAGAATAATGACTCTATAGACCAAGCAGGTTTGTACAAATATTATGACTAACTGTGCCCGTTATTGTCGTAATAACAACTTGACAATTCAAAACGGTACAGTCGCTGGCTAGTGAACCATTTTCTCCCATACTCAGTTAAATGTATCAGTTCCAATTCGAGAAAGAGCATTGGGAGTAAGGTCATTGATCACGTCAATTTCATTCACAACCTAGGTGACCAGAAATGCATTCTCGTACTAGACGTCATAGATACATATCCAAAATCTAAGTGGTGATCACATCCTCAGCATATTATCCGACTGTCGATCGGTAAATATTCAACAGTATTCGCCAACACATTACTGACCCCAACAAGTATTCTTCTCCATGTGGACCCAATTGCATTATGATAAATCATATGTATTAATAGTATTATGTTTCTAATTAATTTCTGTGTTGGATCTTTCCCATCTATTGATTCGATATTGAGGACAGTAGTGTTTAAGGTGCTTTCTATTTGCTAGTGGTCTGCATCATTGTCTTTCTTCGTTGGATATATGAATAACTGTATGTATCCTTGATACCAAAAAATATTTCGCAGTCACAGTTTAGTGCTTATATATCTGGATGTACTGCATACATAAACAGCTTATCCCAGAATACTTATTTTCGGGAGTATCAATAGTTTTGTCAATCGGAAGGTAAAATATTATTTATAGATGGGCAGACACTTGTTGGGGTATTGAATAAAACAATTAATAATTAATTTTTTTCCAAATAATTTTAGTTTCTATACAATGAAAAATGTTATTTTGCGATGTGAGGAAATTACAACTTCTATATATCGATTTTAAGTAAAGTATCTTTCTTTATTTACAGTGTCATGAATAAACTTGGTGCATTTCACTTCCAAATATTTTTATTGGATTTTTTATGTCATGCATAACGACCTTTTTGACATCCATCATCGGAAAATAAAGAAACTGAGACACTTCACCTAGCGAAATAAGACAAATAATGAAACGAATACAAACTATTTTTAAAAAGGAAGATTGACCCAAATAAGAAAACCTCCAATATGTAAAGAAATACAATAAAGATTAAAACTCCATGCTGTTTGTTCCAGCATTTTTCTTACAGTTCATCTCACTTGCCGTTTGTCCCTTGACACCAGGAAAATTAATCTTTATTGTTTACTTCTCATGTACAGTAAAGATACGTTAATATTGTTAGTCTTAGTGGAGTTAGACTTCATTCAATATTTTTTGTCATCATTACTTGACATTTTATTAAATAATAAAATCAATAAATTATGATATTATTTAAACTAATTTTGATAATTTGGAAAGGCATTTTGTGAATATTTACATCACAGGAGATTTGAGTGTTTTATTGCAATGTTGAAATTGCATATAACATGTAAATTAGCTGGGGATATTAAAATTACCATTGAGAGAATGCGTACTAAAACTCTTATGTAAATAGTTAAATAACCAATAATTTTGTCAATGCTAAGAATTGTCCATAGTGATCAATGTTCCATGACCATTAAACAAAACTCAGCTCGACATTTCCCAAACAAATCAATCCTTTAAATTAATTATGGAACTTAGATTACTGCATGCATTCCTATCAAATACTAATACAATATATCATTTAATCCATTATTTCATAATGTAATCATATACAAATAGGAATACTCAAGTTAAAATTTGCTCATATTCGACTATAACCTATTATCGAGATTGGCTTCTTTACACAACTTCAATGAATTCTTGGTTGGATTGTGCTAAGAAAAGCTTACTCACTCTTACTTTTCAGAAAGGTCGTTTTCCCAACCAAACACCTTGGCATTTCTCTTTTTTAACTATGTTCTTATTTCTGGAAGAGTACATAATTCATAAGCTGAATTTCAGGACATGTTACTATTAATACTACGTCGATATGGAATCACATCACAATTATTATTTCCAATTCAGTTAGAACGTATTTCTAGTCTATTTTTAAACATTTTGTCCTCTCATTTTGGTGGTGATAGAAGAGTTATATTGATGTATTGTTGGTAGGGATTTAAAGTTAATTGTTTATTCTTGGAAATATGAGCTCAGAAAGTTGTTGTCTGTGTGTATTTTGGCAACAGTGCACATTCACTGATAAGGCCTGGTTCATGATCTGGAATTGCAATCTGTGTCCTGTTTACGTGTTGTTCTGTTTACATTGCAGCCTCTCAACAAAATACCGGTGAACCTTTGACGAAAACTTCACCGTGAAGTCATATTTGGATGTATTTTAGATTAACTTATGATTTATACTCATTGTCGCATATTTGAAAGGTCAGTACTGAGAAATATTTGTAGAAAACATATAATACAATTAATTGTGATGTATGTCGTGTCAGGATAGTTCTTAAAACTTAAATTAATATAACAATGTTATTATTAATTGTATTGACACGAAATTTTAATGTGTTATATATACTAACATTAAAAAATATAATATCATTAAAAATTAAAAGTAATTTTCTTTTTACAATTTATTTATTAATTTATAAAACCATTTATTAGGGACCCAAGCAGTTAGTGTATGTGGTTATGATAGGGTGACTTCGTGAGTAACAAATATCTTCTTATACAGCGTTTGGTAAATGTTAACAAAGTTAGTTTCATGGTATTTACAGAGAGGACAGTGGAAAAACCTTCATTCTAGAACCTACTCATGTTCTCTTCTAAGTCATTTTAAACTGTCTGAGAATGAAATGCAGGTTGAAGGGATAAACTATACGTTCCCCATGTATATTTACCCTTGGATGTAAGAAAACAGCAAAATGAGGTAAGTTGAAAAGAAAATGCATTCAATTGTACTGTTCAATTTGGATAAAATATTGATTAGTGAAGTGCAGCTTTGTGGCCTGCATGATGTTATGGGAATTATTACTACTAACATTTGTCAACCAATACTCTAACGATTGCATATGATCTATTAAAATCGATATTTTGAGTTGAACTGTGTACTACTGATCTTAACATGGTTACATATCCCACATGAACAAATATTCACATATTTTAGAATGTTTTGGATCCAAAGTTCACATAATAATAATAATAATAATAATAATAATAATAATAATAATGAGGACTTTGTGTAGCGCCTAATCTTTCGAAGCTATAAGCGCTTTACACCATCAATAATGATAGGACTACACTACAGAACAACAGATGACAAAAACAAAAAAATTGGAAAACATAAAAACATGCTGAAAACATATAAGATACAAAGCATGATTAGGTCGCTAAGTTTGTTCCTGCAGTCGAAACAGGTGAGTCTTAAGAGCACTCGTAAAAGGTACCACTGTGTCTTTGTGTCTAATTTCAATGGGTAATTCGAACGTTGTCCATATGACTTTGTTTTCATATAAGCTGACATTGTACCTACAGTGAATCTGTAAGACACATTCCCGGCTGTGTGCACTAAATGAATCCCAGAATGTTATGTTCATTATGAATATGCCCATGTATGGTAAGATATTTCAGTTTAGTACTTGGGATCTGGAACAAAGTGTTATAGTTGGGTCATCTTGGAAGCTCTCCAGTAGTATTGTGGTGATTGCACGGTTTCATAAAGACATATAATGCCATAAGTGACCATGATTATTTCATAACACCACACTAATTATATAGCACCTCAAAGACATGGCTTAGGTCTTCACGAGAGAGATTAGCACCATTGCTCAGTAAGGTAAATTCTACCTAGAAACTGTTAAAGGTAATATGCTTTGTTTTTTTTGTGTTTCATCTAGATACCATTAGGCTTACCTGTTGGAGCAAATCACAAATCTCTCTCTCTCTCTCTCTCTCTCTCTCTCTCTCTCTCTCTCTCTCAATTTTTGGGGACTTGTCCGCATTCAAATACTTGGCAATCTCGAACGAAACTCTAGAGTGCTATAGCGTCATGATGGGAAATAATAAGTTATAAACAAATATCCAGATGAGTATGATAATACTATGTTGCATTTTTAAATCACTATCCAATCACCCCAAGCTGATATCTTAGATACAGCTTAGTGGCTAGACGTACAGCAGGTAGACACGAAAACTCGAAACAGTTAACTTTGGAATATGATTTGTAATGATGTCACAGTATTTTGTAGATTTGATGATGTAGGCTATTTATTTTCTCCAAAAGTGTGGACCTCAGTGTTGGTGTATGTTGCATTTTCCCTCGTTGTGTTGAAAACTACAAGTAAAATACAACATTTAAATGACTCCATAACAATAAAACAAAGACGTTGGAATAATGTTATTCTAAATTGTAGATTTTATAATGATTATTCTTTTCTCCCAAACTAGTGTTTGATATGTTTCTTAATTCGATCCAAACAAGTATGGTATCTTGTTTGGCAGCTTTTCTTTTCTGTCCTTTGTATTCAGTTTTTAAGTTTTTGTGATGTCTAATCTTAAGATATTGAGTTGAGAAGCATTTGTTATGCCCACCGCAATTGTGCTATTTACACTGTTGTTCCTCGTGCGTCCTCCTTAACTGTTGTTCTTCCATGTGCTTTAATCATTGGCATATTTGTATTAAATTTCTTCTTTTTTGGTTCCTAAAGTAGAAGTTGTTTAATGCGTGTGCAATGCGTAAAGTCTCCTAAACGGATGTATTATGTCTTTCTTTCTTTCGTTTAATTTACACTCATTCATGATACTTCAGTTATTCAACTTTCTTGTGCTATATTATTAAATATCTTTATATATCTTCTACCTGTATGTTATTTTATTTAATTTAATGTGTCTTTGTATGTATTTGCGTGAGATTGTATCCGTATCAGCGCATCACCTCTGGCTGAGCGGAGATATAACAGCATCCTGTCTAGGCGTGGACCTGCGTGACTATTTAGAAACCGTAATTTAGTTTCGCATATACTTTTATGTGTTTTTCATCCCCAACCATCGGCATACGCATTTGCCCCAGATACGTATCAAGAACACTCTTTAGCGCACATGTACGTCAAGAAATTGTATATCTATTTGAAGAGTCAGTTTCAATTTTATGATACGGTCTTAGTGTTTCTTTGAGTAGTTTGTGTTTATCGGTTTTGTCTGGGTTTTGATAAGTTGGCGTTTATTTGATTCTTATTATGGCTTATATGCACTGTCTATATTTGTAGTTGTTACCCTATTGTTGCTTTTGCTTTGTTGTGTTTGTGAACTGGAATAAAATTTGATCTCATTCAGACGACCTCAAAGACATTTGTACCAATAGTTCCCTTTCAAAGTGTAATAAAATTGTGTTTGACATGTACCTAATAGAGTACATGGCTTTGTTTTAATGTCCAAGGTTAAGGTCAAAATGACATTGATCTTTGTGCGAACGTGACTGAAACAACGTTTCATTTCTTAGCTTTATCTGTCCTCGCATTTAACACATTACATAGCTATAAATTAGTTCAAGATTTATTCCAGATTTTATTGTTCTTCCAACTGGCTTGAAACGATACTCATTTTTACTTTATTTGTGTCCCGACGTATATTTTTGTTCGCTAGATTTATCCTGAAAGTGTGATGTTATTCCTTTCTGTTTAAGGTGTTTGGAATGTTGTTTCTGCCCTTATTAAAGTCTCGTTTCTTGTCTTTCTCAGATAATATTTGAATTCATTTATCTAATGTTTGAAATTTCTTGCTAGGGTGGTCTAAAGATGTATTGAAGACTGGGAAAAGACAGATGAAGCAACTAATGTAGAGAATTTATTTGCGATGTTACTCTATTATCTTAATTGTATTCTGTTCGTTTCTTATTTTCTCTAAAGGTGTGAACTTTCTAGATTGATGAATATTGCATTTTTATATATGTTGTCACCTTCTACTGATCTTAATGTATATTATTTTGCCCCAAAAGAAAAACAAAGCTAAGAAACTTTGAACAAGCACAAAACAAAGTGGGGCAAAGAAGAACAAACGGATTAATTTAGATTAATGATCTGAAATGTGTAACTCCCGTTGGCAAACTTTATCATGTTCCCTCCTTATCATTGTTTACAAAAGTATGATCCTTGGCTTGTACTTCCAACTGATCGGATGGTCAGGTTTTCTATCTTTTCATCCCTTTTTACTGCATGTTCATTCATTAGTGACCTTAGCTTTGAATGTAGGTGTTAAGAAGTAATTATTACGTCTCGTTAAACTACATGGTCCTATTGTTTCTTAATCATTTTTTCTTGTCATACTTACTTTGTATGTGTCTTGTGATGGGATGTCACAATTGTAATAATATCTTACCTATCTTTTACTAGGAAATAGACGATATCTAGACTATGTGTATTTGTACAATTACGTGTATACATTTTATCTTTCTTTTTTTTTGTCTGCATTATAAATGATGCATTCACTTGATCAATTATTATTTTATTCTTTCATGTTCCATACTATTAAACATGTCTAAAACTTCTTTTCTTATGCTTTTGGGTTTTTCATTTTGGAGAGTATTCAGCGACTTGGAGGACAGAGCTACTGAAAATATTAGCCAGTATGCTACAAGCTGGAACTATAAACTGTGCCTTACAATAATCAAGTTCGGAATGTTTTATCAGACGATATGTTTCATTAATTGCTTAACAGTTTCGCTGTGTTTTTTTTCTTGTGATATCTGCATAGTGTGTTTACTCTTAAAGAGCATGAACATTACGCTTCATTATTTTCTGAAGATAAGAAGTATAATTGGAATCAATAATAACATAGTTACATGTTTAGCATAACATCACTAGAGTCTGAATGAGAATTAGAAGGGTCTGTACTGAAGTACCCAGATGTAGCGATGTTAGCGATATAAGCTAGTTGGTTGTCCAGATATCTGACGTGAATTGTTTTTTTTTTCAAGTCTGTAAAGGCACCTTACAATCTCATCAACGTTATTGCAACGATTTTTCCTATTATTTAGCTTTATTGAAATGTTTTAATTTTTGGAATATGCAGTCCAAAGGTTAAATAGTGTATTTAAATGTTTGATATCCTCCATGACTTCGTCTTGCTCATGATGTGGTACTTGAATGATGTAGAAATCGTGACTGGAAAAGAAAACGTGGACACAGTTGTGTAAGTATTATATGATAATAATGTTTTATGAACTTTAGTTGTGTTTTCTTTATTATAACCAACATGTGATAATAGCAAGAAAACCAAACATGACTCTTCAGTGAAAAGACGAAACGAGTTGAAATACATCTGATATCATTGCTGTGTATTATGTTCATTATCGGCTCAATTTTATTCTAACATTAACATCGAATTAACAACATTTCCACGTGCATGTACATGTTACCTGGATTGGTTGTGGGGTTGCGGGTCTGAGTTGCCGTTATCTCCATACATTACGAATTAATCATTTGGTGGATTGGTTGTGGGGGTGCGGGTCGGATTTGCCTTTATCTCCATGCATTGCGATTTAGTCATTTGGTGCTGGTCTTTGAACCCTTTAGTAAAAATGCATGCCTTACTAGGTCCAAAAGATGTATTCTTTATCAGGTAAATTGAATTATAACCAAATTTGGTGGTTATTGGTATATTCTAAACAATTCTTAATTTCATAAATATCAACAGATGTTTATTATTAAAATTGATATAAAATTAAGCAATCCAATTTTAACTGAAAGAGGTGATGCTTTCGTTTAGTCTCTAAATATGAACCATCATATATAGCACATAAGTTAATCAAATTTGTTTAAGTATGTTGTTAATGAATTTGCAATCAAGTTTAGACGCGTCTGTTACACATTCATGCGTTGTTAATTATATTTCCTCTGATAGTAAAGTCCTCTGTAGGTTTGGTGATTTTGTTTCCTAATTACATCAGTACAACCGTGGAACTATGTTGCGGATTTGAATGACTTCAATCTTTTCCACAGGAAAAATTTGCAAATGACTGGTCTATTCGCCTATTTGTCATATTTAACCTGACGGTTAGTGATATATATTTGAACTTTATCTTAAAGGCGGCACAATTTTTTGTGCACTGTTTAGGTGTTGTTTTCTTTTCTCTATGTTGTCTACGCTGTACGTCCGCATGTTATTAATTCGTGTGTTGTGCTCCAACCAAGAAATCCTTCGTTTGCGATTCTCCTTTACAGCTCATTGATGGAGTCTTGTTTTATGGAGATCCCAGTATCCAGTTTATTCATTATCCTTCCAACCAATCATCTGCTACTAATGGATTGAATTGTTCTCCTCCTTCCTGATTTATATTTTCTCATATCAGCGATTTCTTTGCACAGCCTGTGTAGAAATGTAATTACACATAGCATATGTTTGGTACTGTGGTACTTATAATATAAGTATTTACTTTTAGACTTGTGATAGGACATTTGATTCATAATATTGTAATGTTACGTTAAAATTTCACTTTCTAACACAGAGAAAGAAATTATTTGTTTATTTTGTTAAACCTGCTCATGTCGTTGCTTTCTGTTACATAGTGGAATAACTATCGTCGTATTTTTAGTTTTCTTAAGTTTCTGTGAAACTATACCGAACGTATTCTCTGCTACATAGCAACGGGCAGATAAAACAAGCCGATCAACAAATAGTTGCAATAACGACAGCGGGCGAGGGGTAATTGCTAGGGTCGTTCATATTCCCATTAAGTGCATAATGTAGTACAATTTAAAAGTACAGTTTTTAAAACCAATGATGAAATGTTATCGCAATGTTTTTATCTGAATACTAGCCTTCTTGTCTTAAAACTAGTCATTTCAAAAGTTCAAATACCTTGATGCATTTTAACTATTCCTTCTTAGTTTATCAAGTTAGAGTTTACAGTGTTGTACCGTATTGGTCACTTTTACGACTTCCGAATAATTATCTGTTCGTCAAGCATCTATATATTTTCATATAATCTAGAACAATGTATAGGATGTACATAGCACCATGTTGTACCGAGGTTAACCGACTAAATCAAAACGTCACCCGTTTCAGGTACGAAGCTTTGAAGCTAATAGCGGCCGTGTTGGAGGTCTACATATTTCTTTTACAAGTTTAATGAATGATCATTTTGTTTTCAAAGATCTTGAAATGGCTTTTATGTCAGCTCTTCAAGCACTTAATTTACAAGTCGTTTCCCCCTTAATTGTATGTCAGCACACACGAGGCAGGACACACCAATAATCACTACACATATTAACTGAATGATCTACGGAGAATATATTTGAATACACCGAAAAGCAATACGTTCCTTTTGTAGCACATATACTAAAAAAATTCAAACGTATCAAGATAAGCTTGGTATAAAGTACAATGTAAAATTTTGTA
Source organism: Unio delphinus (assembly GCA_029339505.1). Lineage (NCBI taxonomy): Eukaryota > Metazoa > Mollusca > Bivalvia > Unionida > Unionidae > Unio > Unio delphinus. The sequence continues at coordinate 12,499,789 of JAQISU010001235.1, forward strand.
TTGCTTTCCTGATAGAATATTATACATATGCAAGAAAATGTTTCGCGGTTACAAAAACAACGTGCGAAAGAGAGATGACGCGGATGAGAGCTAACATAAAAATGGTATGACCGTATTTCGACTAATTGGTAAATCCTTTATTCTCTGGATAATTTTGTCTTTATTTTGAAAGTCTTCAAACAAATAAACATTCTAACCACGATTCCTTTATATAATCACCATCGCTGAAAGGCTTGCCATGCCTAGCTATGATTTTTGAAACTTCAAAACTCGCAGCCACTAAATTAGATGTACTGTTAACAAACTTGGCAAAAGAACTGGTTTGTAAGTTTAGTTTTTTATCTCACGCGATAAATGTTCTTTTTGTTCATCTTCGCTTTTGCCAAGAAGCCAGCTGTGATTGCTCTCATAATGACGTTTAACTGAAGACGTTCGACAAACAACACTTTCCGAACACATGACACAAAAGGCCCTATTCCGTTTGTTGATCATTCCATTTCGTCGAGTTCACCACTCTTGGAAATCTCTGCCACTTCCTTCTTCGGTAAGCTTAGTCTTCTTTGGCTTTGAGAACGACATTTTATTATATTTAAAAGATTATTTGTAATACTTTTAAAAATCAACAACATGGCAGACGAGAGCTAGCGAGATCTCGTTCAAAATACGAACGTATTTTGTTCAAAATTTATTGTGCACCCGCGCCCCCTAGCGAAAACAGCAAGTAAGTCAGTAAATTATATGTTAAAAAAAAGATTGAAAAGGATAGGGTAGGTCGATAGAACTTCTTCCATATCAGTTAAGCCTTTCTAAAATATGTTTACAGTAGCAATTATACTAAATTGAGATTTCAGTGATTTAGCAAGATGAATAATGTGTTTCATATAAGCATAATGACGTGCCACGCACAATCATCTCACGTGCCACTTTGGGCACGCGTGCCATAGGTTCGCGCCCCTGAATTATACACCAGTGCATATAAGAAGGATAACTCTTCTGGAACTAGATAGGACTAAGAGTTATCCAGTCATAGCAGATACATTTTCATTTATGTGTATTGCATTTTTTTATAAAAAATTGTAAATAAAAATATAAACTGTGTAATATTTACGAATTAACAAAACGTTGCATATTACAAAGAAACTTAGCTATTTTATAAGCCTTTCAGAAACAGCAACTCCTGCATAATGCACCAATCGTAGCTAGTTTTATTGTTTCTCAATACGTAGTTCCCAACACATTGGGCTCCGTCATTAGGGCTTTTGCTACTGTTATACCATAACGCTATATCTTACCGTGTGTTTCAAAGGGAGCAGCTTGTTTTCAAGGTATGTTTACTTGTATGTGCTTGTCAAGGTAAAGATAATCTGTGATTCTTCTTGATTAAAGCAAAATAAGATGAACTTTAACTATCATCCCAAATAGTGGATTCATTGGCATAAAATAAGTCGTCTTGACTGGATTGAGATTAGGTATTGACTCAAATGTGGACAGGGTTACCTAAAGTATGTCGTGCTATTCGTGTAAAACAGATCTTTCTTTAAAATGTGTAGTGAAACCTGGATATGACCTTTTATCTTTAAAGTGATAGTGATGAAAAGCGACGCTTACAAGTCTCATATAGTTATCCACGTGTACACGTATCGCGGAGAGGGGAGATAGTTGGTGACAAGACAGCAATGTAGCTCTGTTCTTACCAAATGTTCTTCATTAAAACTTGTTGTTTACGTTTTTTAAAAAACCGTTAAAATACTATGGCAGTATCTACTAATAACCTAGACGATTATATTTTAAACCATCACTCTTTCTCAAATATGCATTAATGTATTCGGAATAACTATCAGTGTCGGTTTTCGTAAAATAAATAATGAAAATATTTCGTCATATTTCGCTTATAAACTGTTGCAGTAAGAAAAATATTGATGTATTGTACAATTAGCTTTAGCATGAGATGGAATTATTTTGGTCTTTTACTAAAGAGCTATTTAATTCTTTCTTACATTAGTTGAATTTATCTTTCGGCTTGTTTGACTTGTCGCTTTTTATCTATGGTCATTCCTATTTTCGTTCTGTGAAGAACCATCGATCCGGTAAGCTACTGTCAAGCATTCTGATATTTACGTTATGGCCGAGCCTAAGAATCGAACCCACGCCGACAGAAGTTAAACAACATTAATCAATAAAGGCTGGTTCTTTAGACCTCTCGTCCCTCGGTGTCCTGTTTGTTGGTAATACCATTGACAGTGCAACATTAGCCCTGATAATCATATCCTTCTAACTGTGGGGAAAGAATATTAATTATGTATCTGACTTTTGGAAATTACAACCGATTTATATTCCGATAATACCAGTTTAAAAATGTCGTGAAATTGATGACTCGACAAAATAGTGATAAAACTTTGGACACATTTCGCGACTAAAGTAGGATATGATACATTAATATACGACATATTTTAGTATCTTATTGCCAGACAATTTTACCAATATATGTACTATACAAACCATTGTAAGTTCATTTCATTCCATCAGTAAGTTCATTTCATTCCATCAGTAAGTTGTTTCCTATGTCGTTAGCGTAATAAGGGAAAATGCCGTGTATCATACGCCATCAAACAGAGAACTTAGGCTGTCGTATTATGCATGTAATCCGTACACCAATTTAATCTGTATCTAGTTACTGATCAACTAATGCAATGCTCTGATTAGTAACACTGACACGCTTACAAGTATAAACGACAGTATGTGTTAATCATGTAAACGTTTAAAAAAAAACTAGTGGTTAGTTTTCTTGAATGTTTTGTTTTCACGAAACAGGCAAGCGGTCGCAGTTATAATCTGTCTTCAGCGATTCATGTTACCAAAGGTAATTTTTGAGGTGATCGTTGCTGATTAGATCGAGAATCAGAGTTTAACATTATGATAATATAAAGTCCATTATTTTGTCTTTTTAACCATGGCATTAGCGTTTCCTGAATTCATTGTATCCAAACATTCAATAATAATAAAAATAATAATAATAATAATAATAACACTGATTGATTTAGAAAGGACGACTCGTCTCGTCGAGGAATATTCCCGTGACTATCGAATACGAAAACTATAAAACTACATCATACAAATAGACTAAAAATTAAGTATGTTATAATCCATAGTCAGTTAGTAACATATGTATACCGATACTGTCCCTGTAATATTTTCTGCAGAATATAGATGCAGTGAAAGCTTCTTGCAGGAACTTTATCATTAAATGGAATATTTTTCTTAGACTGTTCTTAGACTGTTTTCTTTATTCATTTTGATGGATGAATGTATCCATGTCATTCGAACCTCAACTGGTATAATGTTGAATAAAGCCTGTATAACTACTGAAGATAATATGGTGCAGTTCCATGTATATATTGAACTGTCTTGTTGTGAAAATCAATTATTTACAATGCTGAAAACAAATTTAGGCAGACGAAGAATTCTTTTCATGTGTAAACAATAGATTCGTCTAAAATAGTATATGTTGCCGTTTTTTAAGTTTATAAATACTGTGGAACTGAAATATGGCTCAGTTTCCTAATTCTGTAGAACACTTAACACTTCAAAGTAAAATCTACAGTATGTCAGTAGTTGTAAGATTCCAGGTGACTGAATTTGCACATTTCTGCATGGTCTTAGAGATACAACTGTGATGGACGTATGGTCTTAATAGGTAACTGATGTGTAAGAAAATGTACGCACCAAGTCAGATTCAGTTCTGGATATGGAAGAACAGAATTTTTTTTTTAAATCTTGGCAATATTGATAACCTTCCTCGAACAACTGGAGTATCTGGTAAATTAAGCAGTTTAAATTCCGTAAATTAATTTGACTGGCTATTGTTTCTATACACATCTAACGACTGTTGTTTTTCACCGCCTCGGTGGTCTAATATTTATTCCGTAAATATTTGGCATGACTTTTTAATTTATATATTATGTGTTTATTGAACGTGATAGTATGGGTTGGATTGTGTCATATATACATATGTGACTGTATAGGAAAGGAACCAAAGTTCTTGGGCTAATCCGGGGAAGAATATGTCCCTAACCCATTTGCATCACTCTTCCACCACAATCTTGACACAATCCAACCCATACTATCACGTTCAATAAACCCATAATATATAAATTAAAAAGTCATGCCAAATAGTTACAGAATAAATAAATATATATATATATATATATATATATATATATATATATATATATATATATATATATATATATCTCTGTGTGTGTGTGTGTGTGCGTGCGTGCGTGCGTGCGTGCGTGTTATAGATAGATAGTTAGATGTGTGTGTGTGGAACCAATCACTTCCAAAGCCTACAACACAATCTTTGCATCTTTTATTCAGTCAATTATGAAAGAACGAAATAATATAGATTCAATAATGGTGCACACAAAATGGGCATCTGTAGACCACAGCATTGTGCCTTGTGAACTTTATTTTAGTTGCATTATCTTTGATATAATCAACGTGTGATGAAATCGAAAGAAAACTGAACAAATACATATTTTATGAATGGAACCAGCTAGTATAACCTCTCCAACAATTCCATTTTTCAGCACACGATAGGCTATATATGGTGGCCAGTATTAATGATAGAGAAAGAACCCGGGAAAATCCCCAGAAAGAACCACCGACCCAAGAGAAGGTACTGGCAAGTTTTCTTACATACCCATATTGGCTGAATCTGAGACTCGAACTCACGCAGAGAGAGATGAGATGGCAGTGATCCGTAACGGAGAGCACTTTAGACCACTCGCTATAAATACTCCATCATTTATTTTTGTGATAAAGTACACGAAAAATATCATAGCTCAATGCATCACCAGATTTGCCAGGATGAATTTGGATTCAATACCTTAAAGATGGTGTACAAATTTGAACTATTTTTTAACAGTTTATTTGATCTGGATCGTTAAATTTACATATTCATGACCAATCACAGAGTAAGTGCCACGTGTGATACGGTGCTTTTCTAATTTCTATTGAACGGTTATAAAACTCTTCACTCATACAGAATATAATGTCATCATCCTTCTACTTCAATCGGGGTAGAAAAGCACCGCTTCGCACTCTCGTATATGTTTGAAGTAGTTGTATAACAAATCCACTTTAAATTAGAAATTAGATAGATTAAACAGTTGTTGAAAATCGCCCTTCCACGTTCTAATATAAATAATACGTTATATGGAATACGTTCCGAACGTGACATGCCCCGTTGCTTCAGTCAGCCATAACATTTTTCAACCAACCTCGTATTATACACTTTCAAATTAATTCATTCTTGATTAGGAGAAAAACGAGAGAAAAAAATTCCGTATAGACTAAATTGAGTTGTGGTGATATTAAATATTATTACAAACAAGAGGCAACCACTGTGATGTAAAATGACAACTCTAAGTGCTGTAGACAGAAAAATTTATTCGTGAGTGGAGCGTGCAGCTAGGCGATGTTAACTTTCCTTATGTATTAAAAATGATGTATGATATCAATCATTCCATCAACTTATAAATCCGCGACGTAAGTGAAAGTTTATGTTCTTATAAAGGCTGTCATGTACGCTTAACGGTTGCGCATGGATGGAGAAAATGATTTTACCTTCAGAAAGTGCATGCACGTGAATAGGAATCGGCAATGACTTACCGCCAAACTTCTAGCCAATCTATCAAACATTTTATTACTCTGTGCCGTTTTTGCATGAAATTAAACTATATAATGAGGAAAGCAGTTGTAACGAAAAAGTTCATTAGCCAGAATTACTGCTGTGTAATGTACACCACATTTGGTATGTAAAAGCAATACATTGCGCAAGGTCGGATACGTCTTAGAACGCCTGGACACTGAGAATACAGACTTATAAATAGACCCTGAACGATGTCTTTAAATTGGTCTTTATATTCAAAAAAATATACTAGCTTTAAAAGGCTAGTATTAGGGGTTTATGTCTACATTTGGTTATATTAGCATATGTAATTTATCTACGGTAGTAGCAATGGGGAAGAGGGCGGACACATAAACCTGCGCAATAAACTTAATTCGGCACCTATGTAATCATAACATTAAAACACTTGCAGGTGACTGAAAGTCGGTCCCATGGCTTAAAAACTATATATATATATATATATATATATATATATATATATATATATATATATATATATATATATATATATATATATATATATTATTTTAAAAAAAACACGAAGTCTACTTTCATTTATTAAGTATACTTGTCTTCATTATGTTTAAATCCTAGGGCTAAAAATTAAGGTCTAGAGGTATTTTATATGCTGAATTTATTTAAATATTTTACATGGAAACTCTTTTTAGTTTCAGGAATATTCTTCAGAGTTGCAATATACTAATCGGAAGAGAATGAAAGGAATATGGAAATCTCATTTACTCCTCCTATGTGGCCTGTGGTTATGGATAACACCTGCATTATCCTTCTTAGGTGACACAGTGTTATGGTTTTGATGTTGCTATAAATTATGAATTCCCTTGTGTTAATTAGGTCACAACTAAATTATTCTCGGAAACATAATTATAGTGATACAGACAATTTAATAACTGTACTATATAAATAAATATTCAACACGCATGAGCGCCAGAGAGGCACCACATGAAATGAGCCTTTTACGTTTAACCTTTTACCCGTAACACTGACCTCCACGAATGGTCATTGACCTCCACAAGTTATTTAAATAACCATTGACCACTGGCCTTCAAAGGTGAACGAATCATAAACCAATTAACATCTGGTCTAGCTTCTGTCCCATCTAATATGGGACATTTGCACATGGTAACTGACATTTAAAACCCGGGCAACTGGTCTGAAATGTTTGCAACTCCTTACAAACTGTGCACCATGCCCATACTCTGTGTCACTGGAATTCCAATAGTCTGCACCACGACCTAGGGCATGCACCAGGATCTTTAACATATATTTGAAAATATATTTTATAACAATAGTACCATCAGCTCCACCCGCACCAAAAATGTAAGACCAAAAACCAGCCCATACTTTTAATAGCATTAACAACAATTTGCTATATCAATCAATCTTGCAATTTAGGTTTAGAAAGCTAAGAAATATATCGCCTAACTTACTTTTACTTGAAACAGAGTATTTATAGTAAATACATTTTACAGCATTTATATTCACAAAATAAACTGACAATAGGCAGTGCATAATTAGTATCTAACTATCCTGATTATTAATGGGTCTTTTATCAAAGGCAAATATATAACGTAGACAAGACAAAAATGATAATTATTGGCATTTATCAAACAATTTCCATATCTGTTTGTACTCACAGTGAATTTGATAAAACTCGATGGAGTGGTCAGATGCGCTGTATGTTGTTTTTTATTGTTTAGTGTTTGCTGGTGGAGTTTTGGTGGCACTTTTGTGATAAAGTAATCCAAAATAATTACGGTGTGGAATTTATGCATGCCGTGGGCCAGGCTTTTGAAGAGCAGAAGACAGGTCTTTAAGATACTTAGGAAAACGGTCAGATGTACAGTTGCCCTAAATCATAGACATTAAGTAAATCACATATCATAAGCTTTTGAGGAAGGCTCAGTAGTCAAGGAAGCTTTTCATATATATTTTATAAGTCCGTGTCCTAGGCGCGAGGTCAAAAAACATGCGAAATGATAATGGCTAGTGGTAGCAGGTCAATGTTCAAGTGACAATTAATCTATACTACTTTTGTATTTTATATTCCTGTTGCAATTGGCTTTTCATATACAGATATGTTTGTATATTAAATGGAGCACAACATAACGCATTATCCAAATAATATCCATTCCTACAAAGTTTAAAATCAACATACATATGTCGATGTATACCTTTAATTTATTTTAGGTAACACAAATATAAGGTTAGTGTTTTGATTTAAAGGAATCTTATGACTGATGCATGAAGAACGTGTAATGTAATGTAACCCGTCATAATTACCTTCCAGGGGTTAGTAATACAGTGATCGTTTTCACTCCAACCCATGTACTATATTTAAATATTCGTACATCAACACCAGATTAAAAAACAACAAACTCAATGATAGTAATGGAGCCTTGACATAATTAAATCTGTTGTGTCTCCATATTGACAATATTTTGAAGAAGCAAAATGCTATTGTCCTTAAAAAGTTGAGAGAGAGAGAGAGAGAGAGAGAGAGAGAGGTTTAGATTTGTTAATATTTGTGAACTTTATCCATTGATCCATTTATTTTGTTTTAATGGTGCACTTTTTAAAAAAAAATAATTCTTCTCTTAATATTTCAAGATGTTTGCGGGAAAACACGTTATCAACCTATATTGAACATGTGCTGCAACGGAGTGGTGCAGTCAAGGTCTGGATTGCTACCTTCGTGTTGTGAAAGAAAAGGATATGATGCCGCCTTTAAAATGTGTTGCTCAGATTCGATACAGTATCGTTCAGGATTACGGCCTAGTTGTTGCGAAACAATTGGATATGATACTGCATTTTACATGTGCTGCTCCGGAATAATTCAGTCTCGCTCAGGGTCGCAACCTTCGTGCTGTGGTACCACGGGATACGATGCGGCCATCAGAAAGTGCTGTAATGGCAAAGTGTGCTAGATGTTACGCTGCCCGTGGTCTTCTTCTAAAAACAGAAGAGTGGACATCACATATCAGTGAATTTAAATTAACCTGACTAAAGTGAAATAGAATAGGTTAATTGTCCCTCAAGACAAGATACACAAAATCGACGTTTCATTGAAATTTTTCTAGCGTTTGTTATCCATGATTGTAATGGCTTGGGTTTTTATAGTAAATGGATAATGGGTATGTGTGTGTTCGCAAAGTTTGTCCATCACAAATTGAGTCGCCAATGTATTTTGCACGTATACATTAAACAGACCACTTGTGTGATCCATTCAATGTTTTGAATTAAGTTGTCTACGTTGCTGAGTCATTTTTTTAATTATTTCCTTGCGAGCAATATCTCCCTTTCCATATTTGCTGAAGGTGTTAAACAGGTCTTTCTCCACGATCTACAAAGTCGTATCTATCATAATGATGAAGTGTATTAGGAAGAGAAATCAAGAATATTCGTAATGCCTTCTTAAACGTTTTGACTTTAAATACAAATATCTTATAGAATACATTCACTTATACGATATTTAAAAAATACACCAATCTATGGAACATTATTGTTTTAATTCCATTCCCATTAATAAACTTATTATAAAGGTATTTCCAGCTGAAGAATAATTAAAAACACTTTTATTAATATACCAGGTACTATAACATTGGAGAATCTTCGAGGATTCTGTATTAGTCTTGAGGTCTAGTGGAATTTCCGGTTGAAAACGACTATGTCTCATATCGATAGTTCATGTTAAAATGGACGCTTATCAGTTCAAGTGAATGTCTAAAGAATCAGTGGATTATATATAAAAAAAATTATCTGAAGAAAAACAGTAATGAGAACACTAGCAAGTCCATTATTTCCATCAAAGAAGCAGTCATTCTATTTAAATTAGACAGGTACTTTCCCATTTGAGGTATTCTGATTTTGGATATTCTTTCATCCCGCTATGTAAAACCTAATAAAGTTCGCTGCTATATATATATATATATATATATATATATATATATATATATATATATATATATATATATATATATATATATATATATCACTAAATGTATATCTATATTGTATACATTATAAGATGTCCTCATAATTAATACGATCTAACATTTCTTTGAATCTAATCGGTGATGAGTTACACACTAGCAAATAATTTGTTGTAGGGAATAACAACACAATTTATATCATATAGTTAGAAAACAACCAGTTTTATGTTTTATTTTTACTATATATCCTAAAATACGTTCTAACTCGACGCTAGAAACGGCTTTTAACATTCCTGGTCTCACTTGGAACACACACACACACACACACACACACACACACACACACACACAGAGTAACAGAATAAGTAAAAACGACAAACTTTGGAAATGTTAATAAATAAATTATTTCCCTCGGGAAAAAATGGTACAAATGGAAAAAGAACTTACAGTTTTAAGAATTAAATCCAAAATTAATCCAAGAATAATCCATGAAATAAGTTACGAAAAAATGCTAATTATAATGTAATATATTCAAGTTCAAGTCCTGTTGGTAAATGCAAGACAGCAGACTATGACGTATGATGCAGTCTGTTGTGTGCTAATCTACGGTTCCTTGCAAAAGCACAATATTTAACACTATGGTGTAGGAAATTCGAATAAGATTTTGACAAACTGTGATGTCCATGAATTATGTATGAGCATATCAAATATTTCCAGCAATTCGAATTAATCATATAAAAACCAAATGAATTGATGAAAAATTAACATCGATTCATAAACTGGCTACAACAACAAAACATGATTTAACGTCATTTACAAAAGCCCATGACTATATATATATATATATATATATTCATCGAAAGTTATTGAACTTTCATATGTAACACAGACGCATCATAAAGAATTATTCTTTGCTAATTCTTTAACGAAAATAGATGTTCGAATTATAATTGGCGTATGGTGAATGATGAAGACACTTTGACAATAATACGAACTGAAAGAATGATTTCCTTATATTAGAGAGCAAAACAGTTAAATAATAGTTCGTGTTCATGTTAGGTTTGCACTGAAAACTTCAATGTAAGTTTAAGTAACGTCTAAACACATTTCTGTTCAAAGACCAACGTCTTTAAATAGTAAGCCATGTGCAATGTGTGTACTGCAGTGATCTTGCACAATGTAACAAATACCACATTGGCATGTTAGACCCGAAATTGTAGTAACGAAGCTGCAAATATACCTGCAACGATCAACGCAAAACGACCTGTTTATGAAAGACTTAACATTAAATACAACTACGTTTTATGAAGTAATAGCTGTGGCATTTAAAGTTTATTTTGATTATTGTGAACAAATGTTCCAGTGATCATGAAAATGGGAAATGGGAAAAAAATGATCATGAAAATTGCTATTTGTGGGCACTACGACGGTTAGTATCACCATGAGTTTAAGTGTGGTATGCTGTGTAGGAAATATCTACCCCATACCGTGGTTGTACGTTTGAAAATACAGTCATACACACATACAGATATAAGAAAATGATTTTATGCATTCGTATTTAGCCTTAAAAATCTCTATCAAAGCTAGCCGGAATGTGAGAAGTGCTGGTCGTAATGTCAAAATAGCGGGATGCTCTTGATTAAAGTTTATACAAACCTGGAATGAAGAAAAATAAAGATATCGATTCTTTAGATTTTTAACCGGTATCGTGTGGGTCTTCCAAGTAACTGTGTTGACGTTATGAACGTTTTTACAATATACATTATTAAAAAAAAAATATTTTCGAAGTTTCTAACTTGTATGTAATTGCTTATTATGATATTTTTGAGTATATATAAGGAAAATATTACACCAAAATGATGACTCGGTTCTCAAAACAATTGGAGACCAAACAGTGTAAACTATCATTGCACACAATGTTATGTTAGCGAATACAAACAAAATTGATGATTCAGACATGCATATTTAACTTAAACAACTTTTGGTCCAGATCTGATCTTTAGTTTTGGATCTACGTCAACTTCAAATGGCATTAGTTTAAGTTTCTACTTTCAAGACTGTGCGCACCATGTTGGAATCGGATATCGAGGACATGTGATCGTGGTAATATCTTTAGTTTTCTTTGTGTGATGTCTGTAGTGGTCTGCAATGGCACCATATGCATGCGTCTGTATTGTATTAAACATTGTGTACCATCTGATTATCTACCGTTGTATAATGTTCAGTTGTCATTTATGGGCGAAGTGATGTAGTTAGTATACACATGCAGATTCTGTTTCGAGGATGACTAAGATATTTATTTTATATTATCAATTCATGTTTTTAGAAGAAGATTTGCTTTCTATTCTTCAAGTTTAATAATGTCTTATATTAGCGCAAGTCCCCTCACTTCACCCCATCCACCACCACACACATCATGGCAGAGAGCATTCAAATAATAATTTAATGGAAAGCAGACAAAAAATATATATTGCGAGTAAGAGTTCGACCGGTAGAAATTTCGGTGGGCTTGTCCCAACATACATGTTGTTATATTTAACACTATGCATTGCTTAACTAGAGAACATTTTTTAGATCGGTATCCCATAAGCGTTCACCACTAATGTTCGCGTTGTTATTTTTTACAAATCCACACATTATTATATCTGTATACCGATCTAAGATATTTTATCTAGTCCAGTATCGAAATGTAACATGTTTTAACTAGAAATGTGGTACATTCTGGTTTGTTATACTCTACTGTAATTATATTTTTGGGGCTTGGCTTTTCCTTCCCTCATTCGATGTAAGCACTGAAGATCGATGTTTTAGGGATTTTTTAGCGAACAGTGTTTTTTGTGGCCTCTCCTTAAGACATATTGCAGCTGCAATTATTATCAAAGTATCAATAAAAACAATTCAATTTACTTTCACTCTGAAAAGCACGCAAACGACTTTCTTATTGTCACATTCGAACACCTTTGCCTTTGTCGCTTGATTGACACTTAATATGCTTGCAACTTTCTCACCTTTATTGTTATTTGGTGATAACCTAATTCCTTATAAAGTATTATCTGACTATTGTTTTCAGATGCTGACACAGTGTTCATATCTAGTTATAGCCTACGAGTTCATATTTGCCTTACCATTTCTCTGATTCACGTTCCTTTCAAACGCTTAATAAAAATTATTGCACTTTCCGCAACATTGCTCCTTTCGTGGACATTAAACAACCAGGCTTTTCTACAACTTCCTCTATTGCATTAAAGTGTTAATAAGTGCAGTTTCATGACGTCACCAAATTTGAATATTCCTTGCGTATTTAATAATTTGTGCATCAACACCTGACACCAATTACAAATGTAGCCATTCCGTGACAATTTGGATATTTAAATGAAATAAAACACGTTTCATGGAGAGCATTCATATATTACAGGCTTTCTTTTCATTGATTGTTCACATGTGTCTCAGTTTCATACATTTGTCCTATTTACGGGATATTGTAAAATAATTCATGTGCCAAATTTAACTGCGAGTTAAAACAAATGTTTATTTACCTCTGTATATGCCTGATGTAATAAATTGCCTAGATATGGCCTCCCACTACACTTCAACATCATACTCACGGTGAAGCTGGCCATTGTCTAACGTGGTCTAGTCTAATTTTTCCGCCATCATAGCTAAATACAATCATGTCGGGTATGCTACCCATATATGTTTAAGTTATGTTTCTTAGTAGTTTGCAAAAATACCAATATGGGGTTGATTATAACTTTGTTCATAAAAATTTCAACATAATTCGTTCAGTTTTGTTTGGACCCATCACAATATAAACAAAACAAATAAAATCCAGAACAATGTACGATCTTAAATATCTTCATTCAGAAGGAATACAATTGAAATGTAAGCGATTAGTATTCCCGCACATATATGTTCAAAATGTGATACAGACGAAAATAAACAAGCATATATGATTGCTAATGTGTACAAACTCATTGATAAATATAATATGCAGTACATAGTCCTTCCTTTTATAAGTTCCTCTATATTACCAACGATGTTCTTTTATAGTACCGTTATTGCAGCTACGCAATCTCTATTTTCACGAGCAACACATTTGCTTCGTGTCAAATGTATTCTTTGTATATAAAATTTTATTGGCGAAATTCGTTGAAGGAATAATCCTGTTTATATTGTTTTATTCACGTTTCGCAGACTACTATTTTGTTATGACATCGGACATTCAACAAAGATTGAGAGGTCAGATTTATTCGGCCGTAACAGATCCTTACTCGTTAGTCGCGGACTCATTTTTTCTGTAAGCATAGTAGCAGATTGCACATCAAAAAGAATATTTTGGGTTGACAGTGCACGAGATATAATCGAAAGCATAGGATACTACAGAGAACAAAGGAAACTGTTTAGTTGGATGTCGGACACCAATTCCCTCGATATTGCATTATGTGAGGTTTGGTAGACTATATTTTATATTTTGTTCTTGTGTTACTGCATCTCAGATCGAAGTATCTATATATTTCAGTAAAGAGATATGTAACTTGACTACTGATGTATATAAAGTTTCAATAATTTTCATTTGCTAAATTGCATTTTATGATTGCAAAGAGAGTTGTAGAAGAAGATGTAGGAGTTATAAAACTCGTAGAAGTTGTCATTTGTAGTGTCTTTTTAAAGGTATATTTCTTCTTCCAGTTAGTACTGCGATAGTTTTATCTATTTATTCGGTTTTGTAATTTGTTAAGTTTATCAGCTTCATCTGTCAGTGATTATAATTCGTCGTCTCTATTGGTAGAATGTGTTGCGTTGTAACTGATTGTTTAGTGGCATTTACAAACAACATATGGAGATAGTTAACGAGAAAATGATCCATCGGCATTTATTGTTTGTAGCAATAGCGTCAATAAAGAGCTTCCAATTCTAAAACAAACAAAAAATTTTCTTACAGGTTTATATAGAGGGTATCCAATGAGTTACGATTTAATATTGAATTTATGAAACGAGTTGAATAATATCCATTTTGTGCAAGCCTTTGAAAGCCAAAGGAAATGTATATAAAGAGTTTAATAAATATATTATATGTCCCATTTAATATTTTTTTATCACATAGGTTTATTTCAGTGAAAAGCAACTAGCTTGAAATAAAAATGAATAATTTTGTTCAGTTTGACTGATATGATGCACTTTTCATTTGTTGTGCGTAAAAAAAAGTCCCAAACGATGTTTAGCTAGTATTAACGCTTAAAAGTAGAGTATACTATTTTACAACCTATAAATAAAAAGCACGTGCCATTCCAAATAAAAAGAACATTATACACAAACAAAATCATTTCTCAGCACAAAATGTCGCTGGACACAAACATTCCTATATTTGCTGTAATGCATTTGCGACCCGATACTTGCGTCATTCGATTTGGAAAAGTAAGCTATAGAAAATGAAAACAAATTTTAGTTTGAGTCGGAACTGCATCACATATTCCAATGCAGATAAAGTTCAGGCAGTTGTTATACTGGCATATGACTACATTCTTCTGTGAACAGAGGTGAGTTTAGTTATTTGTGTAAGTTAACATTTAAACCACGCTTGTACATAGGTATATTACATGTATATTATAATGCCCCTCCACCAACAACCTACAGAACTGAGCAAATACTTCAGTTTTACTTCTTTAATTCGTTTTTTCTTTGGGATTTACGCCAATTTTCATACGGTGATATATTACAGATAACATAAAAGGCCCCAAAGTAGGTGTAAATTGTCCATATTCAGACAGACGACACCATTCTTCCTCCATTCCCTTTTCGTGATTCGAGTAGAAAAATGGCCGCCAAACATACTGATAGTGTAAACAAACTTTCTCGCATGAGGGGTCTAAACTGTATTCCCACGATCGCAGCCAATCAGAGAAGAGGATACGGCACAATAATTTCATGGGCTTAATCAAAATCTCATAAAGTATCGAAATCACCAAAATGTAATACTATAGGAAAACTATACCAACTATGGGATAAGATATGCATGTTTATAGTTTACAGAGACCTCTTTACTTATTTCTCGTCCCAAAGTAAGAGTAGGGAATGATTTTGTACCTTTCACAACACCGTCTCCATTTTTCGATGGATTTTTTTTTTCTGGAAGAGAACTGCAACAAAAAGTATTTCATCATTTGAGAAAGAGGACGCCCATGTTGCCCAGATGGCAAATTTTTTAATGAAACAAACGGGGCATTTTACCTACAAGAGTATGAAAATTTTGGTAAGTCAACGTTCTTTATACTTAATATTTCTTCATGGATCTAAGCATAGACTAGTTAAGTTAAAAATCCTCCATCATCCCCTTGTATGATGGCGACGAAGAAAATGTAAAGTTGTCAAACTCTGGAGACTAGTTTTTATTTTTTCTCTTTCATTTACTATCGATTGTCTTATGAGAATATTGTGTACTTTATTAAAACGGCAAATGTCTCAATAGTATTTTAGTTATAGCATTATGTAAGTTCTTTCTCATTCGCGTCTTTCTAATATATTCACCCAAATACCATTTCATTAAGTTTCAAATTAAATGTTATGTACATCATTTTAATGACAGTCAAATAAAACGTTGTTTTTCTGTATAAAAGAGATGATAATATAGCACATATAAATTTCGTCAATGCACAAGGTTTGCACTGAGAGATCCCATGTTCCAGTATTGCTACACACTGTCATAGCCACTGAAATGATTGATATATCAGACTTATGCATTAATTTACATTGACAAAATGTATGTCAGTTATAAATACCAATTTTTTGCATACTTACTGTACAGAACTTTCTCAATTTGTGGCTTAGATTTACGAACAGAAATACTATAATGTGTATCGTGCACCTAATGGAATCGCATTAGTGGGATATCAGTTACCAATTGTAATTATCCGCTTGTAATTTTACCTCAAGGAAAACGTAACTAAAATAATATCTTGGAAACTGTTAATCATATTTAGACAATTCTTCAAAGAGGCCGACTGGTGTGTCAAAAGGACACTAAATGCAGTCAGTTTTAAACATTGAATGATATGTTCTTTTTATGTTACTAAACCGTGCCAACAGTCTCAGGTGTCTGTTGAACGCAATGGTATTTACATATTTATAGTGATAGGGTACGATACAAATATAGTTTTTTTTTTTCTTTTAATGAATAATTTGTTTCTTCTTCGAGGAATTAATTTATATTTTGGATGGTGCCACTGTGTCAAATGGTTTATACATAATAAACAAAGCGAATGGTATAACACAAGAATAATAAGGAGTGAGAAAAGTCAAATAATAAATGCGTTAGCAAATTTAATTTGCATTCAAAGGAAAATAATATACCAAGTTGTATGTGCATCGAATATATTTTATCAATTATTAAAAAAATTGTGCCTTATCCTTATGTTTGTTCAAACTTCATTGAATTAACATCAAAAATATAAGTAATGTTAGTATCTACGTCACTCAGTGTTTATACTGAAAGCTTATTGTCAAGTGCCAAATTTTTCGTCAGTGAAATTCATTAATTAATTCGTAGGCTAGCCGACAATTAACTGTCTTGGAGTAGAGTTTGGACGAATGGAATGTTTATTTAACTGGGTCACGCTGTTAGAATATTTATAGTAGAACGTAACTAAGTGTATTTCTCACGTATGGCTGTCAAAGCGATTTGAAACAAATGATAGGGTGATATTTCGACCCGAGTGGCATTTTTTTTGCATCTTGATAGACGGTTTCAAAATGTCCGTAGGAATAGCATTTATTCCGATTGGTCAAATATGAAATCAGGGGGTTGGGTCGATCTTTAATGTTGAAGGGAATATATACTACGTATCAAACGATGTTAGTCTAGGAAGACCTCTGCAAGAGACGGTCAGCATTATTAATTCCAACATAGGAGAAGACTCCGAACGTTCTTTGCAAGAAAGTCGTTCGTAAAAGAAATTGTGTTTCCAGAGAAAAACTGAATGTGGAACGATTGTAAGACGCCAAAAACACAAGGTATTTAACTCAAATTCACCTTTATCATGATGTAATGTATATGATGTTTTTGTTATAGATGCATGATGTATTGATACTATGATACGAATAGCTCGGTATTACAGTGATTTAATAACGTATTTTGATATGATGTTTCTTCATTACAGATGCATGATGTGTTCATATTTTTGATAGTTCGGTATTACATTGATTTAATAATGTATTTTTGAATTCTGAATTAGCATTTTCACCTTATATACTTAGGTAGGTTAATGGGTGTTGTAGAAAACCCGCTGTGTACATTTATGATTGGAAAGTGCTACATTAATTTTGAATTTATCATATTAGTGAATATAGATTGTGTGCTATGATATATTGCCTCACTTTACGTAATGATTTACGGAAATATATGTGACTTTCCCAAATTCTGATGTTGATAATTAGCAGTATAGCTCTATTGATCTGAAGACTTGTGTAGTATTTGTTAGCCGTATAAAAGTTAACACTGATAGTAAGATCTGATTGTTCGAACCAGAAAGACGGACGGACAATCTCAACTCTTAAAGCATAGCAAGATACTTAGGGCGTTTTACCCTTTTCTTTTCAAAGGAAAATAGTTTGTTTGGAAAGAGTGAGAATTAGCGAGAAGTCAAGAAAAAGGAGGGAAAAGAAGTCAGAAGTCAGAGTGTGGAATTCCCCGTTCAATCAAAGGGCAAGAAAGTCGTGACGCACGCAGAAGGAAAAAACCAGTCAACGAACAAAATCATTGTGAATCACCCAACAGTCCAATGTTAATGAACATTCGATTCCATGATGAGAGTTACTATCAGTTATTAACGGTTAAATTCATCTATTTTATTAGTGTTTGAATTTTAATTAACGTATCTGCTATTTTAAAGCTTCGGTTTTGAAGTACTTCTGAATGAAGAATAGTCAGAAGGAAAGAAAATTGTAATTTACTGTGTCATTCTTCTCTTAATTGTATTTTAATTAAATTCTCTTTTTATCTTTACGGGGGCTCGTGTGTTGTCTTGTTCAAGGTACCATCTCAGATTACCATATCCACTCTATGACCGGGCAAATTACACCGTAGGGGTCATTCCTTAGATAAACGAGTATTAACGGGAGGTTGTGTCGAGTGTTGTTTTTCCAAGTTGCGCAATACCTCTGACCAGGGACTTGTGCAATATTGTACTGATAACCCTTGATAACCGGCAGCCCGTTACACTTATTGATTGGTTTAAGAACTTCATATGTGATTTTATTACTAGCACATATTATATGAGACTAGTTTCGAGTCTGCATTGGTCTAGAAAGCAGCCAATTAAATATGTTATGGAGCTACCCTGAAGATTTCAAATGCGATTTAACAGTTTAAGGTGCCTAGACGTGTTTCCAGGTACGTTCTACATAGTTACTAAATATCTTACAGCCTGACTCATTTATTTTTCCTACATCACAATTGTTATAGAACATAATATGTCTACAGTGACTCGACGTTTTGTAACTATTTCTAGAATTTTGCACGGTCGCTAGTTGTACGTATTTTTGTGTAAGTAGTGAAACAAATACAAAATGCCAATGTAAGGAATTTTCTTTTACAAGGATGCACCAACGTGTTCGGGTAATTCAAATAGTACTTTTCTTTTTTATTATTACTGCAAAACACAGTATAGATAAGATATACAATATGCCTTAACACATTAAAAACGTATAGCTTGTACAGGATTTTCATTTTGTTCATACTGTCTTTCCTTTTGTGTGTTGTCGAATTCTAGCATAGCCTAACTTGTTTTAGCCAACCTGAAGAAAGATTCGCAACGGCGATTTAATAATTAATATAATCTAAACTTCGAAGATATCATGGTACGCTTCCTAGAAAATTAACTTGCGTCTTTGATGGCGAGGGTAATTCGATTGATATCAGACTGAATATCCATGCATTCCGCACCTAACCACACCAGTTTATGTGATTTGGATTTTTATCGTAGCTTTGTTTTTTTGTTCAGACATTTTACTACGTTGTCTGCAATGTTGCTGTTTGCTGTTTATACATTTCACACTTCACCACAACAGTGTGTGTGTGTGTGTGTGTGTGTGTGTGTGTGTGTGTGTGATTTGGATTTTTAACGTAGCTTTTTTTTTGTTCAATCATATTACTACGATGTCTGCAATGTTGCAGTTTATAGCGGTTGGTGCAGTTTATAGCCCTGGGGCATCATGCTGCCGACACTTAACATCATGCAATACGCAGCTATATTAGGCTAACACTTGGCCGACCAGTCCTACTACCACTAACCTCTCAATGATGAGCGCCATACGAGACAGCTGTTACTACCATATTTATAAGTTTTGGACATGACTCGGCGGTAGTTCGAACCCGAGAACAGTCGGATATATATATATATAATCCGTATTCCAATTTTTGTTTAGTTTTCATTTCATAATTGTCTTTCTTATGGTACGTGCAGATTTTAATAAATTTAGACCAGACAAATATTAATTTATATATAGTTTTTATGTACATTTTTATTCGGAACATTGAGCAAAAAACAAGAGTTTGAAAAACTGCATTAATTCATTTCAAAATGATGAAAACATTGCCTCTTTGACGTATTTATTCATAAACCTGACTAATGACTGTTGCAGAAACTCTGGTTTTCATAGAAGTATGGTCTACAATAATACCACAAGTATTTGAATGTTTGACGTTCCTGAAGTCACAAAAACCTTTGGAGAAGACCAAAAGAATTGTTTCATGCATAATGCAAATATACTGTTCTTTGAAGTGGATTTGATCAACAAGGAAGTCATTATGGCCATTTACCTAATCAACAGAGATATCTACTGGTGTGACGAAGATCATGGAATATTATTTAAAAAATTCGAGATCTACTCAAACCAGATCGATAATTTGAACCAAACTAGACTCTCGGTGAGATATAGTCATCAGCCCAGAACAGTGTGTAATTTAAACCCTACTATGGACAACTGTTTCTTCTTTTCAGCAGAATTCTCTTGCTAAAAATTATTTCGTATAATAATAGCATTTTCAAAATGGATATTGTGGCAGCCATACTGAATGATCAGGCAACACCCTTTCATTTTGAGCTACCCAGACATCATAAGAAATCTTCAGGTGAAATCCCAATGGCAATATCACATTTTACTCAAGTGGAATAGCACTGACATCAGAACAATACCATTTTCATTTAAGGGCAAGTAAACATTATCTGAAATCTTTCTGCAAAACTGAATCCTGAAATGACCCTCAGATCACAATGAATAATGTAACAGGACTTTCAAGATGACAGATGAAGTAGCCACAATGGACATTCGAATGGCACCATCTTCATGAAGGACCGACTAAACATGATAGAAAGTCTTCTGGTAAATATCTCATGTCAAATGCTATTCCATTCTGGAAGTGTACCAATATCAAAAATTTGTAAATGGCCACTGTGACAGCCACAATGGATTCAGATCAGCATTAGTTTTATTTTGGACCCACTAGATATAACAAGTCCTTCAGTGAGTACCCCATGAAGTTATGACCATCAATCATAAGTCCATTAGTGAGTACCCCATGTTGATATGACCATCCATCACAAGTCCTTCAGAGAGTACTCCATGTAGATATGGCCATCCAAGCAAGAGAAGCATTAGCAACATCTTCAAGATCCTGGATATCTGAGTAGCACCTTTCTAATTTTGGCCCAGCTGGGCTATGAGACAAATCCGTGTATAAAATGTGATGGCAATCCTCCAAGTAGTTTAAGTGGAGTAGTGCTAACAAATTTGTGCTATGTATGTCAGGTGCAACAACACAGTCCAGACCCTGATCTTCTGTCACATGGTTTGTAGACAGATCATGGTCCTTGTACTTTATTCTACTTATTAATCCTAAGAAATTGCATACACTCATATCTGTTGGAGCATTATGAAATGGCAGATCTGGGTCTATAGAGTCTGCAGTTGAATCTGATGCTTAAGTGTGGATATCTTAAATGCTTATTAATATTTCCCCCACTATTTACCAAAATTCAATACTCTTGAAAATTTAAGACTCATTTTAATATTTCATCAAAGACTTTAAAGTAATTTTTACTTTAAACTAATTTTTACTTTAAAACTTGTATTTCTTTTTGTAAAGAAGGTCCTTTATCAATAAATTACCAAAAAAACACAAGCATGGATTTATAATCATGTATATTCTATTCAAGTGCTGTTTATTTATTACCTACAAGAAACATATTAGACAGTCCCTTTCTTAAGGTGTGAAAGAGGAATCTTTATATACCATATATGAAAGAGGACTAAGTAATCTTTATATACAGTACATGAAAGTGGACCAAGAGTAATCTGTATAATATAGTATATGAAAGAGGACTAAGTAATCTTTATATACAGTATATGAAAGCAGACTAAGTAATCTTTATATACAGTATATAAAAGAGGACTAAGTAATCTTTATATACAGTATATGAAAGAGGACTAAGTAATCTTTATATACAGTATATGAAAGAGGACTAAGTAATCTTTATATACAGTACATGAAAGTGGACCAAGAGTAATCTGTATAATATAGTATATGAAAGAGGACTAAGTAATCTTTATATACAGTATATGAAAGCAGACTAAGTAATCTTTATATACAGTATATGAAAGCAGACTAAGTAATCTTTATATACAGTATATAAAAGAGGACTAAGTAATCTTTATATACAGTATATAAAAGAGGACTAAGTAATCTTTATATACAGTATATGAAAGCAGACTAAGTAATCTTTATATACAGTATATAAAAGAGGACTAAGTAATCTTTATATACAGTATATGAAAGCAGACTAAGTAATCTTTATATACAGTATATGAAAGAGGACTAAGTAATCTTTATATACAGTATATAAAAGAGGACTAAGTAATCTTTATATACAGTATATGAAAGCAGACTAAGTAATCTTTGTATACAGTATATGAAAGCAGACTAAGTAATCTTTATATACAGTATATAAAAGAGGACTAAGTAATCTTTATATACAGTATATAAAAGAGGACTAAGTAATCTTTATATACAGTATATGAAAGAGGACTAAGTAATCTTTATATACAGTACATGAAAGTGGACCAAGAGTAATCTGTATAATATAGTATATGAAAGAGGACTAAGTAATCTTTATATACAGTATATGAAAGCAGACTAAGTAATCTTTATATACAGTATATAAAAGAGGACTAAGTAATCTTTATATACAGTATATAAAAGAGGACTAAGTAATCTTTATATACAGTATATAAAAGAGGACTAAGTAATCTTTATATACAGTATATGAAAGCAGACTAAGTAATCTTTGTATACAGTATATGAAAGCAGACTAAGTAATCTTTATATACAGTATATAAAAGAGGACTAAGTAATCTTTATATACAGTATATGAAAGCAGACTAAGTAATCTTTATATACAGTATATAAAAGAGGACTAAGTAATCTATATATGCAGTATATGAAAGAGGACTAAGTAATCTTTATATACAGTATATGAAAGAGGACTAAGAGTAATCTGTATAATATAGTATATGAAAGACTAAGAGTAATCTGTATGAACAGAATATTGCAGTGGGCTAAGAGTAATCTGTGTAATATATTATATGAAAGAGGACTATGAGAAATATGCATATACATTATATGGAAGAGGTCAAAGGGTAATCTGCATATAAAGTATATGGAAGAGGTCATAGGGTAATCTGTATGTACAGTATATGGATGAGGTAATCTGCATATACAGTATATGGATGAGGTAATCTGCATATACAGTATATGGATGAGGTAATCTGCATATACAGTATATGGATGAGGTAATGAGGAGAGTTTTCTCCACATTCTTCTTTAAACAGAGGTGAGTTTATTTACTTCTAAACATTAACTCTAAAACATGACTCTATATAGTGTGTATTCCATGTAAGAGTCATACCCCACTCCTTTACACATACATGCTATCAATGGACTGATTCCTTTAGTTTTATTTCTTCTTCTTTTAAGGAGTTTAATGCCATTCTTCAGCACTTGATAATCTATAGATGGCATAATAAACCCATGTGGGAGTAAATGGGCCATATTCAGACAGATGTGATTTGATCTCCACAATTCCCAAAATGGCCACTAAAATGTTAGTAGTAATAGTAAAACCAAAATGTTCCAGTAGGCAGGGTAATTATATTTTCCACAATCACAGCCAATCAGTAAAGAGAATACTGCACAGGAATTTCATGAGTTTACAAAGAAAATTCAGAATCATATAAAGTGATAAGTCAACATGTTGTTGTTGTATTAGGGTTTAACGCCATTTTTCAGTACAAGATAGGCTATACATGGCAGCCAGTATTAACGGTGGAGGAAGAACCTGCGAAAACCCCAGAAAAAACCACCGACCCACGAGAAGCTACTGGCAAGCTTGACTCAAACTCATGCAGACATAGGTGAGCTGGAAGTGATCTGTAAGGGAGAGCGCTTTAGACCACATGGCCACTCGGGGCCCAAAGTCAACATGTAATATTACTAAAACTATTACAGTAAATGATAGAAGACTAGGTAATATTTGTAATTTAATATGTGGAAGAATAAATAAATATAACAAAAAAATTATTTATTTAATGTTATCAAGATTTTGGAAATCCATCATCTTGAAGAAGAGACTCTACTGGGTCTTGAACAATGCTGGGTCCAGCACCAGATTGTGTGTGTATGACATATTGAATAGCCCCTCTCTGAACTGGCAGTGAAATGAAAGATACATCTTTCTGAAAAACAGATTGATATTCAGCACACTACATATGATGTTTAAGTAAACAGTACCAATGTAACAATGCTTAACACATCCCGAATATTCAGTAAAGAGATACAATTTCTACAGAGGTCGACCAGGGATTAAATGTTTTCTACTTAAATGACTGGCATCATAATATATAATAATGACTTGTGAATGAGAATAGGGATTAAAGAGTAATTGATCTATAAAATTAATCTCCCCCAATATGAAAACATATTTTTTCAACAAACAGCCTACCTGAAATAATATTATTGTGGATATTTATATTCTGTATTTCGAGTTTTCTCAATTAATATTCAAGGTTTAGAAATTATGTCAATTTTCTCAATGTCTGATTCTTATTTAAGAAAATTATAAAGCATCTGATACCTAATAGTACTCATACAACTAAAGAATTTTGACAATCGTCTAATTGTTTCCAAGAAAGGGCACTTAGTCAACTACCTGCATAGATTTGTATCATTAAACATTCACCTCCCAGCCTACCTCATTCCTATAATGAAACACATTTTGTACTGTGTTGAACAATTTGCAACAGCTAAACACCTGCCCTATCTTCAGTGTGAACAAATATTTTTAAAAAAGTATCCTGGGAAAACTTGGCTTTCAGTAGGCACTGATAAAAGGAAGGTTAAAAAGCATCTCTGTAACAGATACCTGCAGTTGCATGATTGCCAAAATGTCTAAGACAGCAAGACTGTATGCACTCCAAAGCACTATTTTTCCTTTTCATCTATGTTGTTGGTCAATTGCTGCTTTGCAACTTGGGATGACCTCTGTTCCTAAACCTGTTACTCCTGTGGTTATTTTTTTAATAATATCCTTTCATATGTAAATCATGTAACTCACACTACAGATTAGAATTTTACAACTTCTGACACTGAAGGCTGGATATAGGTTGTTGACAAAATTGCAGAAATTTAAAACTGTTCTAAAGTAAGTGTGTGTGTGTGTGTGTGTGTGTGTGTGTGTGTATGTGTTTGTCTGTCTGCCAACCTGCATCCATGCATGTCTGCAGGTAGGTAGGTAGTTATGTATGTGTTGGGTTTAATGGCTATATGGTACTGATTCAAAATGAAATTCTAAAATTCTAAAGACACAGATTTGCAGAATAAAACTTTAGGAAAATAACCCTTTCAAATATACATAAAAAAACACAGTACTACAAGATAAAAAATAAAAGGTAAAGAAGTTAAAATTCCATAAAAGATGTATTAAAAAAAAAATGTAACAAATATTTCTAAAAATGTCCTAAAATAAAAGACATGTAAAAACTATATTTAAAAATGTCCTTAAAATGTGTGGTCCAAATTTTTATATATATGCTGTATTCCCTAAGAAGTTCATGATTTTCTCAAGAAATACGTCATACAGTTCTTCTGACTCTTGATAGCAGAAGATAATACACTCAACGAGAAAGTGTTCCACTGTTGGTTGACACTCCCAGGATAGGCAAGGTTCACTCTACAGAAGATATGCACGAGACAGATATGTTACATTGTTAACAAGACTGTACTTTGCTTCTTAAAAGATTGCTATAACATATTTTTTCATTATGAAAACATACCCGGTAAATGTTATTATTCTGACTACGTGGTCAACTGAATCCACAATAAAGCTTTGTTTGTATAACCTGCAGGTGAAATGTTAACCAATGAATACCATGTCCTCAATGTGTTTTTGAAACAAGAATGCACTTTACTCAATTTGAATAATAGAAGTAAATTTCCTTTTTGGTAATAGTTTTACTCAATTTGAATAAAAGAGAAAAGTTCCTGTTTAGTCAAAGTTTTTTTCAACTTAAATAATAGATGGAAAATTCCTGTTTGGTCATAGTTTTATTCAATTTGAATAATAAAAGGAAAGTTCCTGTTTGGTCATAGTTTTACTCAATTTGAATAATAGAGGAAAGTTCCTGTTTGGTTATAGTTTTACTCAATTTGAATAATAGAAGGAAAGTTCCTGTTTGGTCATAGTTTTATTCAATTTGAATAATAGAAGGAAAGTTCCTGTTTGGTCATAGTTTTACTCAATTTGAATAATAGAAGGAAAATTCCTGTTTGGTCATAGTTTTACTCAATTTGAATAATAGATTCAAAGTTCCTGTTTGGTCATAGTTTTACTCAATTTGAATAATAGAAGGAAAGTTCCTGTTTGGTCATAGTTTTACTCAATTTGTATAATAGAAGGAAAGTTCCTGTTTGGTCATAGTTTTACTCAATTTGAATAACAGAAGGAAAGTTCCTGTTTGGTCATAGTTTTACTCAATTTGAATAATAGAAGGAAAGTTCCTGTTTGGTCATAGTTTTACTCAATTTGAATAATAGAAAGAAAGTTCCTGTTTGGTCATAGTTTTACTCAATTTGAATAATAGAAGGAAAGTTTCTGTTTGGTCATAGTTTTACTCAATTTGAATAATAGATTTAAAGTTCCTGTTTAGTCAAAGTTTTACTCAACTTAAATAATTGATGGAAAGTTCCTGTTTGGTCATAGTTTTACTCAATTTGAATAATAGAAGGAAAGTTCCTGCTTGGTCATAGTTTTACTCAATTTGAATAATAGAAGGAAAGTTCCTGTTTGGTCATAGTTTTACTCAAT
This sequence comes from Unio delphinus, assembly GCA_029339505.1. Classification (NCBI taxonomy): domain Eukaryota; kingdom Metazoa; phylum Mollusca; class Bivalvia; order Unionida; family Unionidae; genus Unio; species Unio delphinus. Next base: position 12,526,842 of record JAQISU010001235.1, read on the forward strand.
TTGAATAATAGAAGGAAAGTTCCTGTTTGGTCATAGTTTTACTCAATTTGAATAACAGAAGGAAAGTTCCTGTTTGGTCATAGTTTTACTCAATTTGAATAATAGAAGGAATGTTCCTGTTTGGTCATAGTTTTACTCAATTTGAATAATAGATTCAAAGTTCCTGCTTGGTCATAGTTTTACTCAATTTGAATAATAGAAGGAAAGTTTCTGTTTGGTCATAGTTTTACTCAATTTGAATAATAGATTTAAAGTTCCTGTTTAGTAAAAGTTTTACTCAACTTAAATAATTGATGGAAAATTCCTGTTTGGTCACAACTTTACTCAACTTGAATATTAGATGGAAAGTTCCTGTTTGGTCATAGTTTTACTCAGTTTGAATAATAGAAGGAAAGTTCCTGTTTGGTCATAGTTTTACTCAATTTGAATAATAGATTTAAAGTTCCTGTTTAGTCAAAGTTTTACTCAACTTAAATAATAGATGGGAAATTCCTGTTTGGTCACAACTTTACTCAACCTGAATATTAGATGGAAAGTTCCTGTTTGGTCATAGTTTCACTCAATTTGAATAATAGTTTCAAAGTTCCTGTCTGGTAATAGTTTTACTCAATTTGAATAATAGAAAGAAAGTTCCTGTTTGATCATAGTTTTACTCAATTTGAATAGTAGAAGGAAAGTACCGGTTTGGTCATAGTTTTACTCAATTTAAATAATAGAAGGAAAGTTCCTGTTTGGTCATAGTTTTACTCAATTTGAATAATAGATGGAAAGTTCCTGTTTGGTCATAGTTTTACTCAATTTGAATAATAGAAAGAAAGTTCCTGTCTGGTAATAGTTTTACTCAATTTGAATAATAGAAGGAAAGTACCGGTTTGGTCATAGTTTTACTCAATCTAAATAACAGAAGGAAAGTTCCTGTCTGGTAATAGTTTTACTCAATTTGAATAATAGAAGGAAAGTACCGGTTTGGTCATAGTTTTACTCAATTTAAATAATAGAAGGAAAGTACCGGTTCGGTCATAGTTTTACTCAATTTGAATAATAGATGGAAAGTTCCTGTTTGGTTATAGTTTTACTCAATTTGAATAATAGAAGGAAAGTTCCTGTTTGGTCATAGTTTTATTCAATTTGAATAATAGAAGGAAAGTTCCTGTTTGGTCATAGTTTTACTCAATTTGAATAATAGAAGGAAAGTTCCTGTTTGGTCATAGTTTTACTCAATTTGAATAATAGATTCAAAGTTCCTGTTTGGTCATAGTTTTACTCAATTTGAATAATAGAAGGAAAGTTCCTGTTTGGTCATAGTTTTACTCAATTTGTATAATAGAAGGAAAGTTCCTGTTTGGTCACAGTTTTACTCAATTTGAATAATAGAAGGAAAGTTCCTGTTTGGTCATAGTTTCATTCAATTTGAATAATAGAAGGAAAGTTCCTGTTTGGTCATAGTTTTACTCAATTTGAATAATAGAAAGAAAGTTCCTGTTTGGTCATAGTTTTACTCAATTTGAATAATAGAAGGAAAGTTTCTGTTTGGTCATAGTTTTACTCAATTTGAATAATAGATTTAAAGTTCCTGTTTAGTCAAAGTTTTACTCAACTTAAATAATTGATGGAAAGTTCCTGTTTGGTCATAGTTTTACTCAATTTGAATAATAGAAGGAAAGTTCCTGCTTGGTCATAGTTTTACTCAATTTGAATAATAGAAGGAAAGTTCCTGTTTGGTCATAGTTTTACTCAATTTGAATAATAGAAGGAGAGTTCCTGTTTGGTCATAGTTTTACTCAATTTGAATAACAGAAGGAAAGTTCCTGTTTGGTCATAGTTTTACTCAATTTGAATAATAGAAGGAATGTTCCTGTTTGGTCATAGTTTTACTCAATTTGAATAATAGATTCAAAGTTCCTGTTTGGTCATAGTTTTACTCAATTTTAATAATAGAAGGAAAGTTTCTGTTTGGTCATAGTTTTACTCAATTTGAATAATAGATTTAAAGTTCCTGTTTGGTCATAGTTTTACTCAATTTGAATAATAGAAGGAAAGTTCCTGTTTGGTCATAGTTTTATTCAATTTGAATAATAGAAGGAAAGTTCCTGTTTGGTCATAGTTTTACTCAATTTGAATAATAGAAGGAAAGTTCCTGTTTGGTCATAGTTTTACTCAATTTGAATAATAGATTCAAAGTTCCTGTTTGGTCATAGTTTTACTCAATTTGAATAATAGAAGGAAAGTTCCTGTTTGGTCATAGTTTTACTCAATTTGTATAATAGAAGGAAAGTTCCTGTTTGGTCACAGTTTTACTCAATTTGAATAATAGAAGGAAAGTTCCTGTTTGGTCATAGTTTTATTCAATTTGAATAATAGAAGGAAAGTTCCTGTTTGGTCATAGTTTTACTCAATTTGAATAATAGAAAGAAAGTTCCTGTTTGGTCATAGTTTTATTCAATTTGAATAATAGAAGGAAAGTTCCTGTTTGGTCATAGTTTTACTCAATTTGAATAATAGAAGGAAAGTTCCTGTTTGGTCATAGTTTTACTCAATTTGAATAATAGATTCAAAGTTCCTGTTTGGTCATAGTTTTACTCAATTTAAATAATAGAAGGAAAGTTCCTGTTTGGTCATAGTTTTACTCAATTTGAATAATAGATGGAAAGTTCCTGTTTGGTCATAGTTTTATTCAATTTGAATAATAGAAAGAAAGTTCCTGTCTGGTAATAGTTTTACTCAATTTGAATAATAGAAGGAAAGTACCGGTTTGGTCATAGTTTTACTCAATCTAAATAACAGAAGGAAAGTTCCTGTCTGGTAATAGTTTTACTCAATTTGAATAATAGAAGGAAAGTACCGGTTTGGTCATAGTTTTACTCAATTTAAATAATAGAAGGAAAGTACCGGTTCGGTCATAGTTTTACTCAATTTGAATAATAGATGGAAAGTTCCTGTTTGGTTATAGTTTTACTCAATTTGAATAATAGAAGGAAAGTTCCTGTTTGGTCATAGTTTTATTCAATTTGAATAATAGAAGGAAAGTTCCTGTTTGGTCATAGTTTTACTCAATTTGAATAATAGAAGGAAAGTTCCTGTTTGGTCATAGTTTTACTCAATTTGAATAATAGATTCAAAGTTCCTGTTTGGTCATAGTTTTACTCAATTTGAATAATAGAAGGAAAGTTCCTGTTTGGTCATAGTTTTACTCAATTTGTATAATAGAAGGAAAGTTCCTGTTTGGTCACAGTTTTACTCAATTTGAATAATAGAAGGAAAGTTCCTGTTTGGTCATAGTTTTATTCAATTTGAATAATAGAAGGAAAGTTCCTGTTTGGTCATAGTTTTACTCAATTTGAATAATAGAAAGAAAGTTCCTGTTTGGTCATAGTTTTACTCAATTTGAATAATAGAAGGAAAGTTTCTGTTTGGTCATAGTTTTACTCAATTTGAATAATAGATTTAAAGTTCCTGTTTAGTCAAAGTTTTACTCAACTTAAATAATTGATGGAAAGTTCCTGTTTGGTCATAGTTTTACTCAATTTGAATAATAGAAGGAAAGTTCCTGCTTGGTCATAGTTTTACTCAATTTGAATAATAGAAGGAAAGTTCCTGTTTGGTCATAGTTTTACTCAATTTGAATAATAGAAGGAGAGTTCCTGTTTGGTCATAGTTTTACTCAATTTGAATAACAGAAGGAAAGTTCCTGTTTGGTCATAGTTTTACTCAATTTGAATAATAGAAGGAATGTTCCTGTTTGGTCATAGTTTTACTCAATTTGAATAATAGATTCAAAGTTCCTGTTTGGTCATAGTTTTACTCAATTTTAATAATAGAAGGAAAGTTTCTGTTTGGTCATAGTTTTACTCAATTTGAATAATAGATTTAAAGTTCCTGTTTGGTCATAGTTTTACTCAATTTGAATAATAGAAGGAAAGTTCCTGTTTGGTCATAGTTTTATTCAATTTGAATAATAGAAGGAAAGTTCCTGTTTGGTCATAGTTTTACTCAATTTGAATAATAGAAGGAAAGTTCCTGTTTGGTCATAGTTTTACTCAATTTGAATAATAGATTCAAAGTTCCTGTTTGGTCATAGTTTTACTCAATTTGAATAATAGAAGGAAAGTTCCTGTTTGGTCATAGTTTTACTCAATTTGTATAATAGAAGGAAAGTTCCTGTTTGGTCACAGTTTTACTCAATTTGAATAATAGAAGGAAAGTTCCTGTTTGGTCATAGTTTTATTCAATTTGAATAATAGAAGGAAAGTTCCTGTTTGGTCATAGTTTTACTCAATTTGAATAATAGAAAGAAAGTTCCTGTTTGGTCATAGTTTTATTCAATTTGAATAATAGAAGGAAAGTTCCTGTTTGGTCATAGTTTTACTCAATTTGAATAATAGAAGGAAAGTTCCTGTTTGGTCATAGTTTTACTCAATTTGAATAATAGATTCAAAGTTCCTGTTTGGTCATAGTTTACTCAATTTGAATAATAGAAGGAAAGTTCCTGTTTGGTCATAGTTTTACTCAATTTTTATAATAGAAGGAAAGTTCCTGTTTGGTCACAGTTTTACTCAATTTGAATAATAGAAGGAAAGTTCCTGTTTGGTCATAGTTTTATTCAATTTGAATAATAGAAGGAAAGTTCCTGTTTGGTCATAGTTTTACTCAATTTGAATAATAGAAAGAAAGTTCCTGTTTGGTCATAGTTTTACTCAATTTGAATAATAGAAGGAAAGTTTCTGTTTGGTCATAGTTTTACTCAATTTGAATAATAGATTTAAAGTTCCTGTTTAGTCAAAGTTTTACTCAACTTAAATAATTGATGGAAAGTTCCTGTTTGGTCATAGTTTTACTCAATTTGAATAATAGAAGGAAAGTTCCTGCTTGGTCATAGTTTTACTCAATTTGAATAATAGAAGGAAAGTTCCTGTTTGGTCATAGTTTTACTCAATTTGAATAATAGAAGGAGAGTTCCTGTTTGGTCATAGTTTTACTCAATTTGAATAACAGAAGGAAAGTTCCTGTTTGGTCATAGTTTTACTCAATTTGAATAATAGAAGGAATGTTCCTGTTTGGTCATAGTTTTACTCAATTTGAATAATAGATTCAAAGTTCCTGTTTGGTCATAGTTTTACTCAATTTTAATAATAGAAGGAAAGTTTCTGTTTGGTCATAGTTTTACTCAATTTGAATAATAGATTTAAAGTTCCTGTTTAGTAAAAGTTTTACTCAACTTAAATAATTGATGGAAAATTCCTGTTTGGTCACAACTTTACTCAACTTGAATATTAGATGGAAAGTTCCTGTTTGGTCATAGTTTTACTCAATTTGAATAATAGAAGGAAAGTTCCTGTTTGGTCATAGTTTCACTCAATTTGAATAATAGTTTCAAAGTTCCTGTCTGGTAATAGTTTTACTCAATTTGAATAATAGAAAGAAAATTCCTGTTTGATCATAGTTTTACTCAATTTGAATAGTAGAAGGAAAGTACCGGTTTGGTCATAGTTTTACTCAATTTAAATAATAGAAGGAAAGTTCCTGTTTGGTCATAGTTTTACTCAATTTGAATAATAGATGGAAAGTTCCTGTTTGGTCATAGTTTTACTCAATTTGAATAATAGAAAGAAAGTTCCTGTCTGGTAATAGTTTTACTCAATTTGAATAATAGAAGGAAAGTACCGGTTTGGTCATAGTTTTACTCAATCTAAATAACAGAAGGAAAGTTCCTGTCTGGTAATAGTTTTACTCAATTTGAATAGTAGAAGGAAAGTACCGGTTTGGTCATAGTTTTACTCAATTTAAATAATAGAAGGAAAGTACCAGTTTGGTCATAGTTTTACTCAATTTGAATAATAGATGGAAAGTTCCTGTTTGGTCATAGTTTTATTCAATTTGAATAATAGAAAGAAAGTTCCTGTCTGGTAATAGTTTTACTAAATTTGAATAATAGAAGGAAAGTACCGGTATGGTCATAGTTTTACTCAATTTAAATAACAGAAATAAAGTCCCTGTTTGGTCATAGTTTTACTCAATTTGAATAATAGATTCAAAGTTCATGCTTGGTCTTAGTTTAACTCAACTTAAATAACAGACAGAAAGTTCCTTTTTGGTCACAGTTTTTAATACCCATTTTTACTATCAAGCTCAGTTTAATCAATGAATGTCTTTCTCTGGTTAAGCAAGTATATTGGTGACCAAAGTCAAGACAAAATTTATAATGGGAAGGGAACAAGTGAACTACTGACTTTGTAGTCAACTACTTGTTGTATTCTTGTTTGCAGATGACTAACTAGCTAGTTGTTTCAGCTCTAAGTCTTATTTATACTGTCAAAGTGAATAATGAACAACTGGCATGTCATCATTAATTACTGCAGATAGCCAAGTTCATAAATCTTATTTATACTGTCAAAGTGAATATTGAACAACTGACATGTCGTCATTAATTACTGCTGATAGCCTAGTTTCTAAATCTTATTTATACGGTCAAAGTGAATAATGAATAATTGTCATGTCAAAATCACTTAATGCAGATTGCCTAGTTTCTTCATCAACTCATTAAGGTCTAATACAAGAAACATAAATACAATATTCCTTTAATTATTCAAGTCAATAACGTTTGTTAAGATACTATTCACAAAAGGTTGTTATTATTATTTATTATTTATATCCCCAAAAAATACTGAATTTCTAATATTTGTTGAAATCTGATATTAAATCACTATAACTTACTTTGACCAATGTCTTAATACTAATGACATGATGTTATAACATCTTTCATCTTGAAAAAAGTTTTCTCCCATTGCTCGAAGTAACTGTATTTTCAAACTAATTTCATTTAAACAAAAGTCATTTCATGTTTGCAAGAGTACCTTTTGAGGAGAAATGCTTGGTGTTCTTAATCCCTGGACAAATGTGTTTAAATCATCTTTCTCTGGTGGAAAGAAATGGCATATAAGAGACAAAACTCTGTCTACATCTTCCTCAAGGAGGTATAAACAGGCATTGGGTCCTGCATCAAATGTGTATGCAACCTGCAAAGATAGAAATTGTAACTTTCTGACAAAAGACTTAAGACAAATTAAAATCACTATGTATAAATGCATATTATCAGATACCAGCATGACCATATGGTCCTACACACTCACCTCTGCTTCCTCAGTACAGTGATAAAACTGGTATGTAATATATATATGGTGTGCAGTATCTGCAGCCATATAAACCGGACTACCAGGATTGCATTTAGGATTTGATAAATGTGGGTACTTGACCCCACTGAATCTGAAAAAAGGAGGGCCAATATAGCCATATGGGGGGGGGGGGGGCTTACAGTATGGTGTAAAAAAAATGTATTCAAAAAGAGCAATATCAAACATAAATAAGTGCATTAAATGCATATCATGTCTTCTGTATATGATAGTATAACACTTAAAACTAAAAATCAAAGTCTTATGTTTTCTAATAACAATATTCTATCTACACACTAACAATTAACTAGTGTCACTCCTCTGGCCAATCTTAAAATTCAGTGTCATGTACTTATTGTGTGTCAAATGCTCAATTCTGATTTCACTCCTCTGGCCAATCTTAAAAATCAGTGTCATGTACTTCCTGCATGTCAAATACTCAAGTCTGATTGGTTACAAATCCATAACTCAGAAAGATCTGAAGAGCACAAATTTTCGTTTCATGGATGACAACAAATAATTTTTAATGAAATGTCCAAAGTTCAAAATGATTTAGGGAAAGTATATATAGTTTCTATAAAAGTTAACTCTTAACTGGAATATATTCACATCTCGGATCTGCATCCAGACTGACTGTAATTGTGACGGCATCATTCTGCAAATATGATCACTATTTCCTAAACAGCCTCCTGTCCTTCCTCATCCTCCACTCTACCAATGCCTTGTTAAAGTTGAAGTCTCTCAGAGGAAGTCCCTCAACTGAAATCATCATGAGTCTGTTGAGAACCCTTTCTTCTAGACGGTTTCTTTCTGCAGTTTTGGTTCAATTTTGATTGCTGAATCCTCTCTTAGCAGAATGGTATGGCATAACCATGGCCACAGAAGCCCTTGACGAATATATTGCATTTATTCCTACTCTCATGTTGCCAACACCAACACCCAGAAAGTCAACAAAATCCAACAAAGAACCATATTTTAGAGAAGCAATAATCTCCTTCGCCAAGTAAGAGGCAACTGAAATGGCATGAATAATTGATTCCGATTGCTTGCTGATAGCTGCCATGCATGTAGTTTTAAGATTTTCACTGAATCGCCGGTTTGTGAGCTGGTAATTCAACATGTCTGTCAAGGGAAGATGTACTAATATTAGCATTTCCATGTGTGAAAGAACTTCTTTGCCAGTTTTTACACAGCATCTGCAAAGCATCTCATTTTTTCATTCATTTCCAGCCATGGTCAATTTTGTTTCCAGTCTGAATTGAAAGAGTACTTTTTTCTTGGTGTTAGATGGACTCTTAGTTTCATCGCTACCATCTTTAAGCACATCACTAGCTTATTTGGATATGGGATTAGCCTGAGAAAGGGTTTGTTCACTGTCATTGTGCCCATTGAGAGAAACTTCTGCACCCTGACTGTTATTAGAAAGGTCAATGCTAAAAAAATGAAAAAGTGTCCGACTTTTAACTGATTTTGCCATTTAGCATGTCACGCCAAGCCAGCCTTTGTATCAAACTTGCTCTTCTGACCTTTTATATTAACCAATCAGAACTGAGCACATGAAACACAAATATGTGACATATTTACAACTATACAAGTACAACATAATACAAAATGCACTTGTACGTGTAAGATTGCAGTCATCAGGTAAGTGAACAATACAGATTCATCAAGACCTCTCTCTCTCTCTCTCTCTCTCTCTCTCATAATGGGACCTAATTTTTTATTGTGAGGTGCAAGAAGAAAAATCTAATGAAATATCTGTCTTTGTCATGGTTATTCATCTCCTAACTTGTCAATTCTAACACACATATATGTACCAGTAATCAAATTTAAACAATATATATTAATAGTTTAGTAGTACATGCTGATTTAGCGCAATTACATCTGATGCACGTTAATCTTTTTAATCCTCAAGATTGTGCAATTGTTTAAAATCCTTCTTAATGTGGGTGCTATAATTTTTAATATACAAACTCTTCCTCAAAACAAATTATTTTTTACACATTATTTTTCATACTTATTGGAGATCTTTTTTTGATGCAAAAAATCACTTGACATATGATAAAATGATTCAGATGACACAATCCATTTATAAGTTGATTTGGAGTATAAGATTAAGCTAAGATATTTTGGTTTAAAAGCATCGTCTTATAGGCCAGCAAATACGGTAATTGTTTTTATGATTTTCACTTACACAGGTAAGACAGAAATATCCAGCATATTAGGTTACAAACTTTTGAGACACTGTAATAATTTAGCCAAGTGTAATACAGCCATGTGACTTCAGATGTATTGTAATATTCCATCAAAGTATAATACAGCCATATGATTTTAGATGTATTGTAATATTTATCAAAGTGTAATAGTTATATGACTTTAGATGCATTGTAATATTTCTTCAAAGTGTAATACAGCTATTTAATTTTAGATGTAATATTTCATCATAGTGTAATACAGCCATGTGACTTTAGATGTATTGTAATATTCATCAAAGTGTAATACAGCCATGTGACTTTCAATATACTATAATATTTCATCATAGTGTAATACAGCCATGTGACTTTAGATGTATTGTAATATTCATCAAAGTGTAATACAGCCATGTGACTTTCGATATACTATAATATTTCATCAAAGTGTAATAGTCATGTGACTTTGATGTATTGTAATATTTCATCATAGTGTAATCCAGCCATGTGACTTTAGATATACTGTAATATTTCATCAAAGTGTAATACAGCCACGTGACTTTAGATATACTATAATATTTCATCATAGTGTAATACAGTCATGTGACTTCAGATATACTATAATATTTCATCATAGTGTAATCCAGCCATGTGACTTTAGATATACTGTAATATTTCATCAAAGTGTAATACAGCCATGTGACTTTAGATATACTGTAATATTTCATCAGTGTAATACAGCCATGTGACTTCTGACATACTGTAATATTTAATCAATGTACAATACAGCCATGTGACTTTTGACATGCTGTAATATTTCATCAATGTGCATTACAGCCATGGGACTTTAGATATACTGTAATATTTCATTATAGTGTAATACAGCCATGTGACTTTTAACATACTGCAATATTTCATGTGTAATACAGTCATAAATGACTTTCACAAAAATGTACAATATAACTTTAACATTATTTGTGTCTCAATCTTTATAGACAAAAAAAAATATTCATCAGCTTCTGACTCACTACCTTTGTCTTCCCACAAGAAGAGTTAAATGCATGGACAAGCTGAATAATTTGTCTGGATACATCTGTCAGGTATAAAATTGGAGGATAGCTATCCAGACACACAGCATGAAACTGGTTACTGTCCTGTAAAGAAAGTTAAATTTATCATATACAAGATCAACAGTCATAGATGTATGTTTGCTATGGAGAAAAATGTAACTATTTGAAAAGGAAATGCTAACACTGACTAAAAATTTACAAATGATTAATCTTTGTTTTATTGTACAAGGGATATTTAATTTTTCATATTCAGAGAAATACAGTTTTACTGATAACTTAACAAACATTGATAATTAGGGAGCTAATCTTAAATTGTAAACCATTACAGTTATGTCTCATCACAAGCTACAGAAAGACTAGTTTTGCTTATTCACATCAATATCCTCAAGAGAAATCAGCAATTCCTGATAACCTGTTAAATATAGAAATCGGTTTCATAAGTTTTAAAAAGAATTGTTGACTAACAGAGATTTTGAGATCTGCTACTATAAATTAAGTCTACAACATGGAAGTCAGAAAAAATATAATTCATTTTTAGTCACAATAAATACAAATATCTAAATAGCACGTAAATACCATGAGTTCACTTCTTGTGGAATCTATTTTCATGGTTATGTTAAAACTACATTTTCATTGGTAAATTTAATATTATGTCACAGCACACGATTGGCTATACATGGTGGCCAGTATTATTAGTGGAGGAAGAACCCAGGAAAACTCCCGGAAAGAACTACTGACCCACGAGAAGCTACTGGCAAGCTTTCTCACATAACTACATTAACCGAATCTTAGACTCGAACACACGCAGACAGAGGTGAGACGGCAGTAATCCGTAACAAAAAGAGCTTTAGACCACTCGGCCACTCGGGGCCCCTACCAGAGTGGTAATTACATCTGTTGATTGGGGAAGGAATACTATAATCTCACGTCTGGTAATATAATCTATATAAATGATTGCGGAAGTGATATTTTCATTTTACCAGTGTAGTAATTAGATCTGCTGATTGGGAATGGAATACTACTATTTTACCAGTGGTAATTAAATTTGTTGATTGGGGATGGGGTACTATTATCATACCAATGTGGTAATTCAATCTTTTGATTGGGAGAAGGGATACTATTATTTTACCAGCACAGTAATTAAATCTGTTCATTGAGGAAAGGATTGTACTATTTCCCAAAGATCATGGATTGTTTTGTCTTTAAATTCATGTGGTAACAACTACAAAACCTGCTAGAATCGGAACTCAATGAAAAAGAAACTACAAAATAAATAAACAAATAAATATAAAAAAACTACCTTCATTGTGATTTCAGCAAATGTTTTAAAATCTTTTTTTAGTATTGCCTCTTTAATATTCTCTACACTTTTTGGAACACATTGGATTCTTCGGTCCATTAACTGGCTTGTCTGAACTGTCGTCTGCATCCCCTCTGTACTTCCCATGCTTTTCTGCTGGTCACTCACCTGTGCAGATAAAAAGACAAAACTGTTAAGAAAATGTTCTAACTGCCAGATACCAGAGATGCAGAAGTGTGATCCTTCCTAAGATCTGACCAAACCAAACAAGACAGGGAATAAAAGCTGTTTACTGGTGATGACTTATAAAGAATGGTATTGGTTGAAACTATCTGATGAACCATTTTTTTAACAACATCAATCAGTCCATTCCAAGTTGTCAGGGGACATGGACTGCAAAACTGTCTTCACTTACACTATATTTTACAAAACTATGTATTTAATAAATATAATCATATACATACGTTAAAAAAAACATATACTGTACCTTTAACATTATGATTTTTATATGAAATTTGTGTCTACCTGTGAAAAAACAAGACACAAGACAAGCTGCCCACCCCTTTTAATGAACATCCCATGTTTTACTGACATAAATATTTGTACATGTCAGATATGTGTACACCTAATATATGTATAAATCAGATCAAAGACTCGGATGTGCCAAAATGTCAGAGTATCAGGGTTTATTTTGTTTCTTTCTCCAATTGGCTTGAACAAACAGCAAAGACCCAGATCTGTTGATGCAATGCAAGATGGCAGATCAGTCTATGTTGTCTGTTCTACCGATTTGTACTAACAAAATATTAAGACCAATAGTTACTGTCAGATAATGCACAAGATCTGGGTTTATGTTGGGTATTTTCTGATTAGTTCTAATATTATTGACTTAGATCTACCAGTGAATTATATGACAGCTGGTCTAGGTCAGTGCACTTTGATCAATTTGTATGTAAGAAATCTACCACTACTTAAGACATTATGGCTAAAAAGGGTTGATTTTAATTTTGACAAAAGACCTTCAAAATTGTATAATGTTGTATAAACAAGAACTAAATGTTATGTAAAATCAACTTGAATGTCGTCTTGTAATTCATTAAACCAGTTCCCAAACTTGTACTGATACACTGCCAGTAGCTCATATTGTTTTTTTAATATATAATAAAAGGGACGACAATTTCTCAATTCAGCTCTGAGATTCAACAATTCAACAAATTTGGCTTAAAATGAATTGCAGTCTGTTTTCTAATCCGAGTTTACTCCGAATATTCCCACCCCTTTTTTTCATATTTGGACATTTAGGTTTGTGTGATGTCACTGCAACTGCATATCAAAACATTTGGAATTCGCTGCCACCATGTGGTAGCAGCATATGATAGTTGCTTACAAGCGAGACTAGACAATTTTAACTTGTGTAATATAGACTCATACCTGCATGAAATCGATAGGAAAATTTATTTTCTCAGAAATGGCAAGTATCATAATTGTCTTGTCCTTAATCTGCTGACGCTATGACGTAGATGAAACCTGACCCAGTACTCGCCTTTTGCATAGCTAGTCACTTGACTTCACAAATCTAAAATGATGACATTTGTAGTCCATTAGTCCCATGATATCAACAACAAACTTCTTTATAATATTTTTGTACAGGCAATCTGGCCTGTCTGATTTATCAAGCACAGAGCACATGTCAACGTGATGGTCTCGTGATACAACAAAACTCCAGAAGTTGTTCTTGGAATATAAAATATGGCGAATTTTGTGTTCTTTCGTTTTTGTATTTTTATTACAACAAGTATACGACTTTCACTTAGTATATTTTTTTTTTCTTTTTTCTCTACAACATTTGAAAATGTGGGTTGTTAGATTAGTGTACACATGTAACTATCAATACAAATCACAAGTATCAGGTCACATTTCATCAACACCGTAGTTTTATCTTGTCTTTCAGCAGATTAAAGACATAATGATTTTAATACTCACAATTTCTGAAAAAACGAAGTAATTTTCATATCAATTTTATGCATGTCTGATGTTTAAGTTAAGAAACGAAGTAATTTTCATATCGATTTTATGCATGTCTGACGTTTAAGTTAAGAAACGAAGTAATTTTCATATCAATTTTATGCATGTCTGACGTTTAAGTTAAGAAACGAAGTAATTTTCATATCTATTTTATGCATGTCTGACGTTTAAGTTTGCTAAGCTATCCAGTAAGTAGCTATGCTTTGCCACCACCATGTTGGCCTCTTGTGATGCTAGACTGGTTTTTATACATTCCACGTAACGAAAGATATGGATATCAAGCTGACTTTGAAAATAAAAGTCAATTTGACAAATCATATCTATTGGGCATTTGGGCTGACTCAGCATATATGTTTATTGCAAACAACTAAATGATTCATATGCTCCGAATATTCTGGCTAGAACCCAATAAATTTAACCCACGATCAATTAAGTTATGACTCAATTATTTGATTATTTCAGGTGTCAAGTGGTGGCAGAAAAGTTTTGGGTTTTTCCTAACTTTCATCTATATTTGCAAAATGCAAGAACTTTTCACGATCTGGAAAAAAATATCATTTCTCTTGACTTTTCCCCGATTTCTCAATAGTGTGGGAACCCTGTATTATCATAATCCTATTTATTTCCACATATCACTCAGTCAAACTGGAAGTATGCAAAATAACGAGTATATCAGGCCATATTATTTTGGTACTTACTCTTGAATGACTTATAAAAGTTGACATGAAAGAAATGATATGGCTTGAGATGAGATCGTCCATTGTTAACATTAAATTTTACCATCACATACAGTTTGGTACAACTGGTTCATTTCAGTGAAAGTGCTCATGGACTCTACTCACCACCAAGAGGAGCACTCGTAGTTCAGGCCAGTGATTTTCTGCTGCGATCTGTCTGGATAAGGAATCTGAACCATCCTCCTGGGAGCCCATGTCCCACTCCACAAATCCACCATACATACTTCTACATGCACTACCAGATCCTCGTCTAGTACGTAAAATATACATATAATTTTAATAAAAAAACATCACTTTAACAATTATTTCATTCAAAATACTGGATACATGTTTAAACATTTAATGTTTAGTGAACTTTAGCAAACAAACCATTAAGTTTTCCATTTTATAAATGTGATATTACAGCAAAATGAATATTCAATTATATTATTATCTCTAAATGACAAGTTGATATTTATATCAATTAACTGCAAAAATATTCACAGTTATGAGCGAAAGTAAATTTAAATGTTTTTATGAAATTCAAGGACTTGTCAATAAGTTAATAAAGGTTTAGACACTTTCTATGACTGTAATATCCATGCTCATTTTTATCAAAGACAAATGTGAAAGTTTGTGTTGTCATGTAATAAACTTTTAAAGGAAAGTTTGTGTTGTCATGTAATAAACTTTCAAAAGAAAGTTTGTGTTGTCATGTAATAAACTTTCAAAGGAAAGTTTTGTGTTGTCATGTAATAAACTTTCAAAGGAAAGTTTGTGTTGTCATGTAATAAACTTTCAAAGGAAAGTTTGTGTTGTCATGTAATAAACTATCAAAGGAAAGTTTGTGTTGTCATGTAAAAAACTATCAAAGGAAAGTTTAAAGGATTTGAAAACATTTACAAAAATGTTTTGACCCCACTGTAATATGTACCAAATTTTCAAAACAGTTAAGATCTTTAGTTTTTTAGATATATGTTTCAAAATTTTAAATAGAATTGTAAATAATAATTATATTTTACATACATATTGCAAATTAAAAACAAATGCAACACCTTATGTGTCTCTTTAGCTTCATATAGACAATCAACTAAAACTGCTTTTTAAACACTATAATGTAACTCATCAAAATTTATCCAATATCTAAAAATCTACCAATTGCATTTGCCTAACTAAACATTTATTATGTGAATATTTTACTGGCCAGGGTCATAATAAAACTTACATTTTACAAGAATTATTTCACTCACAACGACTATTAAGTTGTACCCATTGTTGCATACTGAAGTGAAATGTGATGATTTTGGAGTCATATGTTTGTCAAGGGAGGTAATCACTATGAAATTAATCATTTAATCTCACCATGAGAATGTGGTTAAGTGTCTTTTGGTGGTGCTCTACATTTTCATATTTTGCATAGGAATAGAATTTTAAAGAAAAAGAATTCCCAGGGTTTCCTCACTGGTTATATTAGTTATTTAATAAGATCTTGTATATCTTAGGTATAGTTCAAAGAACCTTTAATTCCCTTTATTTTGGTGTATGATTGATGGGAATAATATGGGTTATAGAGTATCCAGCTTGGCATTACTTCAAATGTGCACCTTTCAAAAAAGTGCTAGCTCCACATGTCATTTTCATTTCCTGAACTTCTGAGGTAAATTGAAATTGCAAAAAAAAAGAGATGATAACTTTTTTTCTCCATTTTATATAAATGTTTTTGGTAATTCATTCATTGCGCTTTTAGGAGCTGGTATTGTCTAGTCTGGCAAAATTCATTTCCCTATTTTAATGGCAGCTAAGGATAGGTACTTTAGACTAATTCAGGCTGATTTTTTTGGCATAAGGGAGCAGTCATTTCTGTTAGCAGTGTGCTTAGATCATGTACAATTTCCATAAGTACAATATCCAAAGAAATGTCACCACATTACATCAAAGTAGCATAGAGGTATGCCAACATTCTCTCCACATTGCATGTTTACATACATCACTCTCTCAAAAGTATATAACAATTTGTGAGCACTCCATTTACATAGCTTGACAAGCCTTTCACTGTCTCAAGGCCAGACATTTAAAATACACAAAATTCCATATTTTTAAACCCACTAACTATTTAAAGTAACAGAAGAGCAGACTGCATGCCATAAACTTTTCAATGGGCTAAAATCCTACCAAGCAAATAAAAATGATTTGCATCCACTGGACAGTGTCCCCCATAAACCAGGCTGCAATGGAAGAGCTGCTTACCGTGCAATAGCTGAGAGATCTCCCGCTACGTTATACAATCTGGCTAGGGAATAGGCTGGAAAGAAAATCTCAATCTGTATTAAATGCAACAATGGCTGCTGGAAAGCAAAACAGTAATTTTTCAAATGTTTTGACTTGAAACTTGATCAATCTGATTTATTAGTGCATAAACTAGATATCATGTTTTATTATAAACAGAAAGCAAACTGGCTAACAAATGTCTCGTCATAATCTCTAATAATTAAAAAGGTAAATTTTCAAAACATATTGATTACCAAATTACCTTTGCATTGAAACTGTTTATTACAAATTATTTGAAATGTCAAAGGGTCTTATTTATGCATACTGTGTGCATCATTGGTTAAAGCTGAACTGTATGACATCATGATCTGTGGATTTTGACACTGCATCCAACTGATTGTTTGTTAAATTCTTAGTGGTTTTTGAAAATCGACTGAAACCAATATATAAAACCAAATCAAGAATAACTTTCTTGTGTATAAACTTACAAAAGTAGTGGCTACAAAAAGCCTGATATATATATTGCTCGGTTAGATTCAAAGATAGTTTATCATCAACCATTGGGTTATTATAAGAGATTTATTTAATTAAGCTTAAACAAATGTAATCATTTGGTAAGGATGTATTAATTCTCTTTATTATGTAAAACATTGTGATTGCATAAAGAGTGGTGGAAGGATGTTTACAGACTGGTTATATACAATAAGGACATACCTAGACACGCATAACCTGCAGCTGAAGATGCCAGTCCAGCTGCAGTTGGAAAATTGTTTTCTGAGCAAATATGAACCTTCCACATGAGTAAACCATCTGTACATGTATCACCATTGTGTTTTTCCTTCTTCCGCTGTTTAACTGCAAATTAAAATCAGAATAAATATTTTTTGCACTAAAATATCTTTTGACATTCATTCTGCTATATATGCAGTCATACAAACAGGAAAGCGACCAAGTTTAAAATAGTGTTACATCTAGGGGCATAAATTTTGTTAAAAGACAAGGTAAAACCCAATAAGCATTCAGGTTTCTAATATATAAATTTATATCCCTAACATTTAAAATCAAACAAAGTGAAAGAATTATAAATAATTTAGTGTATTAATTCCCAAAATAATCTAAATTAAACTATCAATTTCACACTATTCGAGAAACTGTCAAAAGGTTTTCCAAATTAAGGTTTTAATGTGTATATGCTAATGTGCTAGCACCACTGAAGAATGACAGTCCTAATTCAAAACGTTGTAATGGCAAGTTAGAATAATACTGAAATCCATTAAATTTTCACATAATCCAACAAAATTATTAAAAGATTCAAGTCCTTGAATACATTCACATACCGTATTTTCGCGCATATATCCCGCGGGTTATACCAGATTTTACAAACCCCGCAGGGGGGGGTGCGGGTTATATAAGGGTGCGGGCTATATCACAATGTTTTTACACATAATGATATTTCAACATATTGTTTGAAAAACGTAACTACATAACATATATTGTTCTAGTTTTGTTTTGCTAGGGTTGGATATTATGGCTACTACGGTGACTTTACAACAACTTACGGTATCGGGACCAAATCAACATTTCGGGATAAAAACTTAAAATTTCGTATCCGTCACGTTTTCATAATCAATATTTTCTGTTTTCAATCGAAATAACTACGATACCTAATTTTACCGCTGGGCCACGATCCACTGCTTCAGGTCAGCTTCAAGGTGAGGCCACTTTGCTTTAGGTCCGCGACGAGCATGTTTTCGTGGATTCATCTTCTCCAACGTTCCTTTTTCTTTTCTCCAACCTCGGATTACACTCTCATCAATATCAAATATTTGAGCCTGTGGCTCTATTGCCATGCACTTCAGCATACGCAATGGCAGTTAGCTTGAAGTCGGCTGTGTAAGACTTTCATTTCGGCATTTTTTAAATTAAACAGAAAGAAATTATTTAAACTCGAATCTACACTTCACAAAAATACAAGATTATTTAAAATGTCCGTGTTTATGTAGCCTGTAGTTGTGGCACAGCTCCTACGCACACAAGCACTGTGTACCGTGTTTTTCCTGACTTTTATTGAGCAAAGGTCGTCGGCTTACTTTGATGATGGCGCCGCTAAAGGCTCCAGTTGAAGGATGAAACAAATACCTGTTTGTTATTGCTGCGGCAACTTCAGATAATTGTAGAACATTGAAACAGATTTGTTTTATTTGTTTCGTACATATCAGTGCTTCAAAGGTAATCAGTTCTCTTTGAAGTGTCAGCAAACGTATTTTTTCTTCTTCCATCTGGTATTTGTTTTTAAATTAGTGTCATCTGCTTGACTGTACTCATTTTACGTTTCCGCCTTCTGCGGATTCGGATTTTGACTAGTCAGTTGCATAAAGTAATAAGGCCAGATATCATCATTAGCGGATTATGATATAACAGTGCACTGTTAGTGTGGTTTGCCAGTATGAGACAAGGACTTGTTATTTTAACAATATATTCCAGTACATTGTTTCCTGTCATGGTGCCTTTGATTTTCTCTACTCCAAACGCAAGACTGTATATACGGTTTTTATCAGCCAAAATTGGTGTCGCCACAAATATCACCAGATGGTATATTTTGTCACCAAAACGGAAAACAGAATCGCAGTTTGCTACATCAGCGAAGCCCCGTGATCCTGTAATTGATTTCATTTCCGATTGTAGCTGTATAAATATATCTGTGGTTGCGGGTTATACAAAGGTGCGGGTTATGCCAACGATCTTTTACACAAAACCCCAAAACCCGCGGGCTATATGAGGGTGCGGATTATCTGCGTGTGCGGGATATATGCGCGAAAATACGGTAATCTGATAGATATTGACTTTTAAATTAAATGTTTTCCACTCTGTTAATCCAAACAAAATTATAAATAAATCAAGTTCCTCTCTTACAAAGCTGGCATACACTGTAGAATAAAACAGTGCAAATTTAATTCCCTTATACAATCTCTATGTACATACCAAATCAACAAAATCTGAGTCACTTAACAAATTCTCAAACATTAAAATTATTTGATTGTGAAATAATATAAGTCATGTTTCTGACCTTCTCAAATTATTGAGCAAATCAGCATTTAAGGAACGCATACCTCTACATGTCATATGCACTCCAAGATTCACAAGATTTTGTGGCCTCCACTCAAACTACAGCATGGTATACTTGATCAAAATAATTTGCTGACTTGACCTTCGTCGTCAACCTTTGGGGAAATTACATACATATACCCTTATTACTAGCCAGCAACAGAATTAAAGAATCAAACACTTAAATGTCATTAAGCTCTAAGGACTAAAAACTATATCAGAAATATAATTTGTGCTATCCATAACAAAAGAAGATCTAATTTGGTATATACAACAATTTTCAACAGTGAGCACTTTAGACCACATGGCCACTTGGGACCCCTTTATTGATTGGGGTTCATTATCTGTCTGCATGTGGTTTAATCTCAGACTTGGCCAAAATGGGTATGTGAGAAAGCTTGCCAGTAGCTTCAGTGGTTCTTCCCAGGTTTTCCAGGGTTCTTCATCCACCAATTCTGCTGGCTACCATGTATAGCCTATCTTGTACTGAAAAAGGCGTTACACCCTACAACAACAACAAACAAACAAACAACAACAAGTTTCAAGTATTAACTTTTTATAATTAGTTTTCTACATGAAGCAAGCAAACTTACATGACCTGTTGCTATTTCATATTCTGTGTCATCCACACAGTGTCGTATATGTGTTACACTCAATAACAAATGCTCCACATTTTTTAGAAAAACTCTTCATTACATAAAGTACACATAATACAATCATTTATGCAGCAATTTCATCTGTGACAATTATAAAATGATGGAGAAATCATGCAGTGATTAGTGTCAACTGAAAAATGAAATTAAGTGACAACTGAAATCTTGGTACAATGTCTGTTACTGAAATATGTGCAAGCTCACATCCCACTGCAGAAAGTTTTTTTAAAAAAATTAACTAATTTTTTACAAGTAATCTCACAATCATTAAAATCTGGTGTTAAATCATGTTAAGATCCGAAGGCATTTCTGTCATGTTTCTACAGTACCCCCACCATAGCAATGTTCACTGTATCAATCAATCCAAGAAAGTTTGTATGAAACCTTAACTAATTTGGCAAAATCTAAATTTGAAGCATTCTATGTACAATAAACATTGTGAAGTCACTGTCCAAAAATTATTGTAAAATTTGGGTACTTATTTTATCAATGTAGTAGTGCAGAATGGAGAAACAAATCAATGAAAATCTGAGGACTTTGTCTTAAAATATATTTTAAAAAAAGAAAATCTATTTGGTTTAGTAGACATACTGAAATATTTCACTTGTGAATTGGAAACACTTTGTATTGACACTTGTGGCTTCACCACTCAAAGCAATACAATTTTTCCACTTCACTCGTAAAATATTTCCTTACTTAAAAAACATACATATCCACTATATATGTTCTAAAGACCTTCATAAAGTCTGTTATCCTTATGAAATTATGATCATCATAAATGCCTGTCAGCAAGAATTTCATTTCTTCTGTGAGAGTAGATACAATCCTACATCAATCAATGCTTCTGAACAATCTTCAGGAATATTTGTTTCTTCAGATTCTTCTGGTACGTTCTTTATTAGTTTGTGGGAAATTTCTTGTATCATTTTTAGCCAAATTTACAGCCTGATTCATGTACTCCCTTGATTATCAGCCAAATTGTACAGCCAGATTCATGTACTTACTTGATGATTAGCCAAATGTACAGCCTGATTCATGTACTCACTTGATCAGCCAAACTGTACTGCCTAATTAAGGTACTCACTTGATGATCAGCCAAATTGTACAGCCAGATTCATGTACTCACTTGATGGTCAGCTAAATGTACAGCCTGATTCATGTACTCACTTGATGATCAGCCAAACTGTACTGCCTAATTAAGGTACTCACTTGATGATCAGCCAAACTGTACAGCCTGATTCATGTACTCACTTGATGATCAGCCAAACTGTACAGCCTGATTCATGTACTCCCTTGATTATCAGCCAAATTGTACAGCCAGATTCATTTACTCAATTGATGGTCAGCTAAATGTACAGCCTGATTCATGTACTCACTTGATGATCAGCCAAACTGTACTGCCTAATTAAGGTACTCACTTGATGATCAGCCAAACTGTACAGCCTGATTCATGTACTCACTTGATGATCAGCCAAACTGTACAGCCTGATTCATGTACTCCCTTGATTATCAGCTAAATTGTACAGCCTAATTCATGTACTCACTTGATGATCAGCCATATTGTACAGCCTGATTCATGTACTCCCTTGATTATCAGCCAAATTGTACAGCCAGATTTATGTACTCAATTGATGGTCAGCTAAATGTACAGCCTGATTCATGTACTCACTTGATGATCAGCCAAACTGTACTGCCTAATTAAGGTACTCACTTGAGGATCAGCCAAACTGTACAGCCTGATTCATGTACTCACTTGATGATCAGCCAAACTGTACAGCCTGATTCATGTACTCACTTGATGATCAGCCATATTGTACAGCCTGATTCATGTACTCCCTTGATTATCAGCCAAATTGTACGGCCTGATTCATGTACTCTCCTGATTATCAGTCACATTGTAAAACCGGATTCATATGCTTTCATAATGATAAGCCAAAATTTACAGCCTGATTCATGTACTCCCTTGATGATCAGCTAAAATTTACAGCTTGATTCATATCAATAAATAAATATATTATATGTTCAGCTGTGTTAAGAGCCACTCACTTTCGTTCAATAAATTCTGTATTCTTTTACTGTCCATCGACTGCTCCCTGAAACAAAATTTCAGAACCTATAATAGTAACAAGAGCTAGTCATTTTTTAAAAACAGCTTTTGTGCTTGTGTACATTGCAACATTAGCTGAATTTTCATTCTCTTTGAATTACATTTAAAATAGTGTCAAATGATATCTCTCATCTCTAGGAGCACAGCACAGCTTTAATTTTAAAAAAATATCTCAACCAGAAGTATAGATATAACATTTTAAAGTGGCAAATTTTCTATTACTTTGCCAACTTTTTCCCTTAGAATAATATTTGCCACATCCAATAAATCGATGGCACCTAACAAGGAAACTATATACAAATTGATGTCATTTTATTATTCTTAAAGATAAATTCATAAACCTTTCCAATTTTATGTAAACAACATGCTGGATTCATTTATTTTTAAATTGTTTAAGATGTATTTTTTACAGTTAGTGCAAGAAAAATCTCACCAATGTTTAAATTGTTTTTAATATTTGTATGCTAAAACAAAACAGCAACAATAAGTCAATGAATGATTTTAAATAAATAAAAATGGTTTTCCAAAGCATAACCATTTAAACAGATATTTTAATAAAGCGAAAGCTGTACCGATTAATTGTCCATACTCATAATCGGGCCGATTATTAGAACAATCGGTATAATCGGTATCGGCAGAAATAATTGGTGCCGATATAAAGAAAAATAAAAAAATAACAAATTTCCAAAATATAAATTCAATCATTCATCTTGACATAGCTTTGAATTTTAAATCAGAATTAAATACAGTCCTACCCATTTATATTGAAATTAATTATATCGACAAGCCGCCTATGGCGACCAAAAAACCCAACAAAATCCCAGTACCATGGTCTACTATTACTACCAAATTGTCATGTTTATGTCGACAACGAGATAAAAGATAAACGTACATGTCGACAGAAACCCTTGCTCCAAGCTTGAACAAATCCTTTGTTTTCTAATCATTTATGTCGACAAGCTGCCAGTTCCAACCTATACCTTGTTCAATAATTAGTTGATTTTGCCACCAGGTAATGTCACAGTCGGATAAAAGCAAAAAGACAACCACCCTAGACTTTTGTTTGGGTCTATAAAGCTGGCCTCTCGCGGCAACTTAAACGAAGTGAAATCTTATCAATTCTAGAGAATGCACAGAGGCATAGCTAGGATTTTAAAACTAGGAGTTCAAGAGTACCGCCAGTAAACATTGCAGTCCCCTACCAGAAGCAAATTGGGCATACCTGAAATGGCTATATTTCCATACGAGTAGAAACAGCATTCGCCATAAAGTTTAATTTACAAACTTCTTTACAGCACTGACATGTAGCCCTTGTTTGTCCATTAGAGTGAGAGTGAATTGTATTGTCAAGATAAGGTCATATTCCAAGCACTAAGTTAGGCACGTGAAATGTCAGTTCTAGCAACTTCTAACACTGTTGAATTTCATTACAATATTCGCCAATTAGATCTTTAACCCTTCTTGTTAAAATTTGCAAACAGCATTTTGTCTAACTCTCAACATGTCTTGATTTTGAGGTCACAAGCACTACTTAGATTGCTACACTTGGAAATGAAAACAATAATGAAGGCGAAAGTTATTCATTTGATGTACTCTACTTGTACACAAGTACATCAATGGGTTACTCTACCTCTAAAATCAGTCATATCGCACATTTTCTCACCACTCTACAGCTTATAATGACAACATGTACATCTGTGGGTCTTTCAGCCACTGAATTTTCTGATTATAAACAGCTAAAATAATCAGTTGATTAACACATTTTCCCACTCAACAGGTGATTGAAGCAGGACTAGCAAGTCCTTAAATTTGCCATCCAGCAAATTGATGTGTACTGAGAACTCATGTATACGTTATTGTCTGAATCCCAGATATAATAAAGCATCTAAATACGCGTGATTACGCGTTTCCGAGGCCTTTGAAAGTGATCGGTGATTAAAACAAGTGTATTTTTGCTGTGAAAGTTTTGCTTTTAACTTTATTTACATTTACGATGGCTACCAACAGCAGTGTAAAATGCAAATTTAATTTACATTCTCTGGAAACTAAATATCTGGCTGTTAAGGAAATTGAGGGCTGAACATCTCGCAAAGAGGTCTGTGAAATTTTTTCGCTTAAAAATAACACCCGTTCAGGAAGGATGAAAGCTTCAGAGTCTATAAAGAAAGACTACGATGAAGGTAACTAAGCTCACCAAAGGAAGAAGCAAAAGATTGCTATATTTGAAGACATGGTGGAAGCCACAAAATGGTTCAATGAAACATTTGCAAAAAAAACTTATTGTGGAGAACTTCAATGCAACAAGTGGTTGGTTCAGTCGCTTTAATGTTCATAATATCATCCAATACAAAAGTATTTGTGGAGAATACATGTACTGTTGACAGCTTTTCATTTCCCTGTGAATAGCACCATCCCCTTGGTAGCCTCAATAAGATGGAAAGAGACTGACCAAAATCAAGGTCAATTTAAGTACATGTACATGAAGCATGTAAATAACTGCTATCCAACCATGTGCTAATGCCAACATTGAATATCGTACTGTTTTTTTGTATCAGGATGTGATCGGTGCAATATTTTATTGTGGATTTTATTACACAAAGGTAACCAGAATGTAATTTGTCAATATACAAGTGTATTTCACACTGATTCTCGCTTCATGTACTCAAAATTTCCTTTTTTTTCTCAAAGTGTAAATTCTACTCACTGATGACAGGTCACTCTCACCAAATGTTATTTTGTTAACTTGCCTATGTCTTAGGACACGTTAAAAATTATTGTTTTATTGTTTTATGTCCCAAGATTTACATCCGTTACAGTAGTTAACAAAAAGACCTAAAAACTATAAAGTTTAGACATTGGTCCACGGACTGGCCGACTTCCCCCCCCAATTATGCCAGGCCTTTATTTTTTCCTAAAATTATTCAGCTTATACGTGAGTATATACTGTGATAATTAAATAATCAGTCTCATAATCAGTATCGGCAATTTTAATAATCGGCTATACCCGGTATCGGCATAATCGGCAAAAAGTTACATCGGTACGGCTCTAAATAAAGCCATGCTGGTAACCATGTATCAAGTCCAAGATAATGAAGAATTTTCCTAATTCATGTAATTTTTCAAACCTACTAATTTTTTTGTTTATCATCTATCCATAAAAGTAAAAAAAATTAATTAAATGAATTATTTTTTTCATACACAAAACTTGATATTTTTGATAAAGTACTTAACATTTTAGCACAAAAAAGTTTGAATCAAAAGATTTACACATGCAAAAACAGTAAATATATCACAGAAATGTTTACAATTAAGAATACAAAATTTAAAACATCAAAACATAATTAAAGCATTGCTTTGTCATTTTGAAAATTAATTTTTCACTTTCTAACCAAGTATTTTATTATTTTATATCTGAACCATGTTTAAAACAGAACTGAAAAAATTTGGATGTATAACTATGATATGTAAAGTGATCAATGTATTCTTTATAAGAATTTCTTGGATCAAATCTCATACAAAAATATTTCTTAAATTTTGTTAAGTACTTACATACATCTTTGAAGTGAAGACATGAAAAATTTACTTTTATTAAAGCTAATACTGTGGATAATTAGCTTTTGTACATCCAAGGTTGATGGATGGAATGGATGGATACTTGCATTGTATAAGGTGATGGAGGGAACGGATGGGTACTTGCACTGTATAAGAGTGATTGAGGGTTGGTATGGGTACTTGCTATGTCCAAGGTTGATCGAGTTGGTATGGATACTTGCTATGGTCAAGGTTGATAGAGGGTTGGTATGGGTACTTGTGATGTTTAAGGTTGATAGAGGGTTGGTATGGGTACTTGCTATGTCCAAGGTTGATAGAGGGTTGGTATGGGTACTTGCTATGTCCAAGGTTGATAGAGGGTTGGTATGGGTACTTGCTATATCCAAGGTTGATAGAGAGTTGGTATGGGTACTTGCTATGTCCAAGGTTGATAGAGGGTTGGTATGGGTACTTGCTATGTCCAAGGTTGATAGTGAGTTGGTATGGGTACTTGTGATGTTTAAGGTTGATAGAGAGTTGGTATGGGTACTTAGTATGTCCAAGAGTAAGAGAGGGTTGGTATGGGTACTTGTGATGTTTAAGGTTGATAGAGGGTTGGTATGGGTACTTGCTATGTCCAAGGTTGATAGAGAGTTGGTATGGGTACTTGCTATATCCAAGGTTGATAGAGAGTTGGTATGGGTACTTGCTATATCCAAGGTTGATAGAGAGTTGGTATGGGTACTTGCTATGTCCAAGGTTGATGGAGGGTTGGTATGGGTACTTGCTATGTCCAAGGTTGATAGAGGGTTGGTCTGGGTACTTGCTATATCCAAGGTTGATAGAGAGTTGGTATGGGTACTTGCTATGTCCAAGGTTGATGGAGGGTTGGTATGGGTACTTGCTATGTCCAAGGTTGATAGAGGGATGGTCTGGGTACTTGCTATATCCAAGGTTGATAGAGAGTTGGTATGGGTACTTGCTATGTCCAAGGTTGATAGAGGGTTGGTATGGGTACTTGCTATGTCCAAGGTTGATAGTGAGTTGGTATGGGTACTTGTGATGTTTAAGGTTGATAGAGAATTGGAATGGGTACTTAGTATGTCCAAGAGTAAGAGAGGGTTGGTATGGGTACTTGTGATGTTTAAGGTTGATAGAGGGTTGGTATGGATACTTGCTATGGTCAAGGTTGATAGAGGGTTAGTATGGGTACTTGCTATGTCCAAGGTTGATAGAGAGTTGGTATGGATACTTGCTATATCCAAGGTTGATAGAGAGTTGGTATGGGTACTTGCTATGTCCAAGGTTGATAGAGAGTTGGTATGGGTACTTGCTATGTCCAAGGTTGATAGAGGGTTGGTATGGGTACTTGCTATATCCAAGGTTGATATAGGGTTGGTATAGGTACATGCTAAGTCCAAGGTTGATAGAGGGTTGGTATGGGTACTTGCTATGTCCAAGGTTGATAGAGAGTTGGTATGGGTACTTGCTATGTCCAAGGTTGATAGAGGGTTGGTCTGGGTACTTGCTATATCCAAGGTTGATAGAGAGTTGGTATGGGTACTTGCTATGTCCAAGGTTGATTGTAGTTGGTATGGGTACTTGCTATATCCAAGGTTGATAGAGAATTGGTATGGGTACTTGCTATGTCCAAGGCTGATAGATAGTTGGTATGGGTACTTGCTATATCAAAGGTTGATAGAGAGTTGGTATGGGTACTTGCTATGTCCAAGGTTGATAGAGAGTTAGTATGGGTACTTGCTATGTCCAAGGTTGATAGAGGGTTGGTATGGGTACTTAGTATGTCCAAGGGTGATGGGGGATTGTATAGGTACTTGCTATGTCCAAGAGTAAGAGAGGGTTGGTATGGGTACTTGCTATGTCCAAGGTTGATAGATGGTTGGTATGGGTACTTGCAATATCCATGGTTGATATAGGGTTGGTATGGGTACTTGCTATGTCCAAGGTTGATATAGGGTTGATATAGGTACATGCTAAGTCCAAGGTTGATAGAGGGTTGGTATGGGTACTTGTGATGTTTAAGGTTGATAGAGGGTTGGTATGGGTACTTGCTATATCCAAGGTTGATAGAGAGTTGGTATGGGTACTTGCTATGTCCAAGGTTGATAGAGAGTTGGTATGGGTACTTGCTATGTCCATGGTTGATGGAGGGAAGCTATGGGTACTTGCTATGTCCAAGGTTGATAGAGGGTTGGTATGGGTACTTGCTATGTCCAAGGTTGATAGAGGGTTGGTATGGGTACTTCAACTTGCTATGTCCATGGGTGATGGAGGGAAGTTGATGGAGGGATGGTATGAGTGCTTGAAAAAAAATCAGTGAAATTTCTGTGCTGCTGCATACTATTTAAATCTTGTGTTTTACTGCACAAGACTTACTTGCCATTCAGCCACATTCTGTCGTTTTCAAAAGACGGACTAGCCATAACTGTTGTTTTGGCCCGTAACTGCAAAACATTATAAAGACCATTTTAGCGAAAGTTATCTTTATATACCTAGATAAAAGCATACACTGTAAACCACATCAGAACATTATTACTACCAGTAACATCAACCTCTAATTGGTTTATTCAAAACTTTTTTTTTTGATACATAAGCTTTGACACCCACACACATATATACAAGTATCTCACAAACACTGATGTGTTCTCTGAGTATGAAATAGAATAAATATTTATTTCCTATATTATTATAACTTCTTAAGGATATACCATCTCATAAATTTAAGCAAGAAGCTTTTTTCAGCCTAGTTTTGTGTTCCCAGTTTGAGAAAATTGTTTTAAAAACCTTTTTTAATGGCAAAATTTTTAATTCTACCAGTAAGAAAATATGCTAGAACAGTATAACAGTATAAACTGTTTAACACATCAAACAATTAACCATGGTTTCTTTTTTAGGTATTTAGTTTTCTGATATAAAACAATAATTTGATCCTTTAAAAATTTGGAAGACATTTAGAATATGCCAATATACAACTTTCACTCAAATGTAAAAAAGCCAACCCCAACCTGTTTTAGCATGTTATAAGTTACAGTCAATAAAGATCTATGCTGTTATAAAAAGAGCAGTATCAACCCTAATCTACTAGTGCATTATCTTATAGCAGGTCTGAGTCCACATTATCTTTGGTGAGGAGCATGCAACACACAAGCAGGCATGTACTGTATTCATTTACTTGCAAGTCCAACAGCAATAGGAACAATCTAGATCTGCCATCACATTATATGTTGGCAGATCTGTTTCAGTTTGTTTGGTGTAATCTGTTGAAT
Source organism: Unio delphinus (assembly GCA_029339505.1). Taxonomy (NCBI): domain Eukaryota; kingdom Metazoa; phylum Mollusca; class Bivalvia; order Unionida; family Unionidae; genus Unio; species Unio delphinus. The sequence goes on from JAQISU010001235.1 coordinate 12,556,259, forward strand.
AAACAATATATACCCTGATCTGCTGGCTTATTATCTAATGGCAGATCAGGGTCTTTGTTGTTTACAGTTGAACCTGACCTGTAGGCAAGAATATATGGTATTTACAGTTTTAACATCTGAATCCTACATGTTTAGCATGTATTGATCTTGGCTCATTATTCACCCATTTGTCATACCTGTGCCTGATCCAAGGTAACACTAACTGAAGAGTTGACAGGCAGGACAAGTTCCTCATCCCGTTTACCCCCTAAAATAAATATTAGAAAGAGAATTATGATATAAAATGAATTAAAATAACTTTAAATGCATGTAAATAAATAATATAAAGGAGAGGACCGAGATAGAATTTAACGATGTTTAAGTCATCAGTATCCTAAAAGAAGGTGATGGAATCTAACAAATATTTAAGTTATCAGCAATCTAAATGAGACAGAATTTAACAATATTTAAGATGTGTTGTTGTAGGGTTTAACGCCATTTTTCAGCACATGATATGCTATACATGGCGGCCAGTATTATTGGTGGAGGAAGAACCTGGGAAAGCACCCGGAAAGAACCATCGACCCACAAGAAGCTACTGGAAAGCTTTCTCACATAACTACATTAGCCAAATCTTAGACTCAAACCCACGCAGACAGAGGTGAGATGGTGGTGATCCGTAACGGAGAGCGCTTTAGACCACTTGGCCACTCTGGGCCCCCTAACAATATTTAAGTCAACAGCAATCTAAATAGAGAGAATTTATAATATTTTAGTCATCAGTAATTTAAAATAGTGGGAGAGAATTTATAATATTTTAATCAGTAATCTAAAATAGTGTGCGAGAATTTATAATATTTTAATCAGTAATCTAAAATAGTGTGAGAGAATTTATAATATTTTAGTCATCAGTAATTTAAAATAGTGGGAGAGAATTTATAATATTTAAGTCATCAGTAATTTAAAATAGTGGGAGACAGGTTTGCATGACTGGGACTGGTACCATTTTTTTCATTAATACCTACATCTACATCATATGTTGATACAGTCAGCCTTGACTACAAAACAAAGGGTTGTACCTGCTCAAGATATAAGTAACATGCTAACAAATATGGCAGATAAAAGAATGATAACATTAAAGGTACAAATGTTTTGAAAGATTGTAAAAATTTGTGTCCCTTCCTACTTAGACTAATCCAGCTATCATATTGAAAAGGTATGTTTACCTCCATCAACATAGCCCTGAGAATCACAAGGGCTGACTTATAACTGGCAACTGCATTGATAAAGTCATGTGCAAATATTGCGCTTGTAGGATCACAAGTCTGGTGCTTCTGCAAATGTAGCCATTAAGTTTGCCTCTGCTGAAGAAACCAACACTCGGCCATAATGATTTAAAGAACTATCAACCAGTTTCTAATCTCCCGTTCATATAAAAAATATTTAAAAAGGTTGTTCTAACCAAACTTGTATCTTATCTGAATTCAAACACTCTTTTCAGCAATGTATAGTCAGCATATCACCCTTGCCACAGTACTGAAACTACTCTTCTAAAAGTAGTTAATGATATTCTCTCTGTTTTGGATAGTGGAAAGATTACAGTCCTCACTCTCTTTGATTTGTCTGCAGCATTTAACACAATAGACAATGATATATTACTTCAGCGTATCCAGCACGTACTTGGCATTCACAATACAGCCTTATTGTGGTTCAAGTCTTACTTAGTCAACAGGACACATATTGTATCTGCAAATGGAATACACTCCAGCCCAGTTGATCTATGTTGTGGTGTCCAACAAGAGTCTGTTCTTGGACCTGTTCTCTTCATTCTATACACTCAGCCACTCTCAAGTATCATAGATCATCACCCAGTGGCTCACCAATTATACGCTGATGACACACAAATATACAAATCTAGCCACCCTACTTAAGTTGATGCTACCATCCAAGGAGTAGAGAGGTGCATTTCTGATGTGAAATCATGGATGACAAGTAATAAGCTGCAGATGAATGATGATAAAACTGATGACTTTTGGATCACAACACAAAGACTTTCTCATTCACATCCTTTACCTCAAGCAATAAATATCAGCAACACCAACATTAAATTCACACAGTCAGTATGAAACGTAGGTGTTACTCTAGACAGTACTCTCACATACTGCACCAACATGTCACAAACATATGCAAGGCTGCATATCTTGAGCTGAGACGCATCAGCTCCATCCGCAAATATCTTTCAGTTGATACCACTAAAACACTTGTGTGTTCATTAGTACATTCAAGACGGGATTACTGAAACTCAATTCTGTCTGGTTCATCTCAATATCTACTCCAGAAACTTCAAAAAGTTAAAAACATAGCTGCTTGGATCATCCTTAGAGTACCACGATCAGAACACCACTTCCTGCTGCGCTTTACCCTACACTGGCAATCCAATCGATCCAGAATGAAACACGAAATTTGTTCTATTTGCATTGTTTCACTGATGGACTCCAGTCCAACATATATACCTGATTCTTCTTATCTTTGCACTTGTACAGTATACAATATACACCTTCAATAGTAATGTGTATACAGCTAAATGATTCATACTAAATGCAGCTAATGAAACTCACGGTGCTGGTTGTTTGAGTAAAGATGATTTCTTTAGGATAATAAAATAGTCCAATATGGTATTAATTTGACAACTTAAAATGTTTGTGGTGTTTTGAATATTCATTATCAAATTAAATTAAATTTAAAACACAAGAAATTTTGGTAAAGATGCATCTTTCATTGTGCACAGTTATCTGTCTTTTTCGTAACATATAACAGCAAAACGGAATAATGTTCTGAATTAAATTTGTCAAATTATCGCAAAATAACTAATTATGCAGATTTCAACCATTTTATCTGTATAAATTTATTTGAAACAAATACGTTCAAATACGAGAATATCTCATGTTTTGCTTTAGAATTAAGTTTTTTAGACCAAGCGTACAGCTAACTATTGTCCTTTCTTTCTCTGATTTTTTCCTAACCATTATAACTTCGAAAAATATTTATCTTGTTCACAAAATGTTCCAAATTTTATTATAAAACATATTATATAAGAATTGTCAAAATATATGTTACAAATAAATACTTGTCAGTTGTATTTTAAAATTGGGCCGAATTATCTTTGGTTGGGCCGAATTGTCTTTCGAGTTGGGCCGAATTGTCTTTAAAGTTGGGCCGAATTGTCTTATTTTCGGTCCAAGTTGGGCCGAATTGTCTTATTTTCGGTCCAAGTTGGGCCGAATTGTCTTTGGTCCTAATTGTCTATAAGCCGTTTAGAGAGACCCCTGAAGCAGATGCATTTAAGGGTGACATTGTTGCTACCTTCAACAGAAATCCTGACCATTAAATTAAATAAACAAAATTAATAAAATAACAAAAATATGTCCATTATTTACAGTATTTGATCACAGCAATATTAACGGGGGCAGTGCAAGTAACACATTTTATGTTGTCTTCCATGTTTTCCATGTGCTTTAGGAAGGAGGATAATATAATGTCGCCTGTAATTGGTTATTATTAGAAATTTGTTACTAATTTGCATAATACTGTAAATATTGTAAGACTTCGTGTTACATAATAAATGAGGTAGTACTGAATTCTAAACGTTTTAAAAATGTATCTTATATAAAATTAATATTGCTCACAGTTTGCATAAAGGAAAATATGAACGAAACCTATTTTTGGCCAATCACATGTCAAAAAGTAATTGGAACAGAGGACGAAAAATGGCAGCTTCCTTGCAGAACATGGTTGGCTGTAAACTTTGCAAAAGCACTACTTACTGTCACTGGAGACTTATAGTTAGATTTTATTCAACCAAAGTGAGCATTATGAAAACAATTGAAATAGTCTAGCTCTCCATTATATTCTTGGAATATTTCTCATTTTTAAACTGCATGCTCTTATAAAGTTTAACAACCACTATAAATATTTATAAATTCTAAGGCGTGAAGAGTAGTCCTACCTGTAAGACATAGCACATGTTGCCCCAAACATAAATATCAGCGTCGGGTCTTATATGAAGGACTAGCGTGAAGAGCAGAGGGGCTCGTATCTTTTTACAATTGACCTGTCATACATGAACTTTATAATAACTAACAAAGGAGTTCATTTCTCTCCTTTATCGCACGACCCATTTAAGAATAAATGCTGTTTATTTCAAGCTAGGTTTTGCGTAACGTAATAAATTTGGTACCGATGTTTAGCTGATGCATTGGACTTTGTATGCGTATACAAAGTTTGGCTTATTATCATGCCTTTAAGGAATGCCAGGCCATTTTCTCACGATACTACTCAACATGGCGATAATCGCGCCAGCTTAATATGCAAGAATAATGCTCTGAATGGAATACTACCTTCTCATTGCCCAACTGAAAGTAAGTTCTAAATGAATGCAAGATGTCATTTTCTTTTAACAAATGAGAGTACAGTATTCCATTCAGCAGGTTTTCACTTGCATATTAAGTGGGTGCGATGACAGCCAATACAAGCAATATTGGGGGAAAATGTCTTGTTAGTTATTATGTACATTGTAGTACATGTATGACAGATCACTTGTAAGCAATGATACGAGCTCCAGTGGTGGAGAGTAGATAGAAAAATAAAAATTGTTCTTCAGAATGATAAGTGGTAGCAAAATATATAGTAGTATACGGTAAAGAACATTGTTCAGACTTGACACTGTCTTCTTCTTTTCTTTTTGTGGGAACAGATTAGTCTTGCAAAGAATGACGTCAACTCCGTTGTACATGCTTAGGGAGGTGGACGGTCATGTTCCATTAATTAGACGCAGGAAAGGATATAAATAGACCCACATGCACAAATGAATGTCTTCTTGCAGCTTAAATTTTCTCCTACAAAGATGCTCATTACATTATTTCTCACTAAATATTAAAGCATAAAAATGACATTGATACTATTCAGCCTGAAGCAAATATAACTGAAAAATTGTTAAAGCTACATTAAAAATCCCAATCACACACACACACACACACAGAGTTATGTTTTAAAGTAATGTTTTTGTGCACTGTAGGCTCTTGGACATAGCATTGATTTTGATTCATAAGTTGTGGGACATCTTTTGACTCGTTCAAAAGTACATGCCATAAAATGCACTGAATTTTTTTTTACAGCATCATATCATTAACTCACACTGCATCCTGCACATATATGAGCCATCCTTTTGGTGGACTCTTACTTTTTACTTAGTCATGAAAATCATACATGTAATTGGAGGCAACACATATCCTGAAGTGGAAACTTTAAGTAATAAAGTAGAACTTTTATGTACCAGTCATGTGAATTTACACACTTTTAATCCCCTTCTTATCAACAGTCTGTCCAGGAATGAGATAAAAGTACACTTGGAGTTTCATCCATGTTAATGATCATCATTGTTGGCAAAATCATCTTCTTTTCTTCTGGCCCTCACAAACTCATGAAATTATTTTGTTTTCTCCTCCAAATCTTATAGGGGATGCTGTGTCATTGATATCTGTACATGAAGCACTAGATTGCATCACTTTAACAACTGATTCATTGTTTCAGTTTATTTTCAAAATTTCCATAGGTTTAAACAATGAATATATTGCTCACTGCTAATTGTGTTTGTTCACCCCCAGGGCTCCTATTTGCTTGCCATTTGTAATCTTAATTGATAAAAACATGTCTACATGGTAAATAGTATACACAGTAATAACTTGCTTTATAAATACCTTTTGTAACCCATGCTAGCGAAAATGCTTGTATCCTAGAAATCTGACAAAACTATAAAGATTGTCACTTGCATTCACAGTGAATGTATTTCAAACAATGATTTTTATTTGTGAGATACTGCCATAGACTGGATATAATACAATATTGGTTATTTTGCACCTAACACCGGGACATGTGTTAATGGTAAGTGCTATCAAGTAATCAGTTGATATTTCTCTCTCTTACTCTCTCATTTGTGATTATGTTGGATCCAGTTTTCAGTCTAATACAATATTCAAACCTTTGAGTACAACAAAACACAATTCTTTTGTGCATATGCTCATCAGTGAACATCATGTATTATCTGACATATGCAATACACACTACAGTATGGATGCATACACTATATATATAGAGAGAGAGAGAGAGAGTTTGTGTATATATAATTTCTTCAATTATCATGATGAAAAAAGAAGAATAAATGAAAACAATACAATATTAATTTCTTTCATTTTATTTTCAAGTAAGTGTTTGTTTTATTGCCACATGCAGTAGGGGAAAGGTTAAAAATTCAACACAAATTTAGTTTCTTAAGTCTTTGGACATATGACATAGGTGAAGAAAGATTCAGCATAAGTTCTTTGACAGAAAACAATTATTTTATTGTGTCCTGATGTATATGGTAAATGTGGTACAATGCTTTCAACATATTATCTTAAATAAAATGTTTAAGAGAATCATCACAACAAAAAGTTTGTCAGTAGATTTTGTTGTGACAAGAAAAATTCAAAAGAAGAGTAATCATGGCAAAATTCTTGTCAATCCTGGGCTCAGAATATGTTGCTTTTGTCTTCTGCAGGGACCAGTCTAAGAAATCTGAAAGAAGAACCAACTTGTAAAAGTAATCAAATCAGCAGTTCATGTGTGAATATTTGCCTGCTTAAATTTTGAAATCAGTAGTAAACATTTAATTGGAAAATATAACAGAGATATTTTATGAGGTAAATAATGATTAATTATTAATTTATTGTTTTTCTATAAAATTCTAGAAAAAAGCTAAATCAGGTGGTTTAACCCCAACTTTTCATCACCCATATGTTGTTTTATCCCTTTAACCCATTTTTTCCAGCCTTGTACCTTGAAAAGGGGTGCAGATGTGGACCCTGCTGTGTCCTCTCGCTTTCAAAATGGAGAGTTCAAGATGCGTAAACATCCTGGCATCATGAGACAGAGAAGGATACAAGTACCAGAGAGACTGGACTCTGCTGTAAATGTCTTAACAGAACGTATGTATCATAATCTGCTTGTTGATTTTGTTAGATTTCTAGGACTCTAGCATTTCTGCATCAATCAGATTTATATTAGAAAATAAACTCCATTACCTCACTAGTGCAGCCCTTCAAAAAAGATAACATCTGTCTTTAACCTCTATATCACAAGACAAAGGAAAGAAATTCTTTCAAATGACCACCCCTATCCACTGCTAAATCCTTTCCCATATACATTATGTTTACTCAGTCGAAGCTCTTATTGCTCTAAGAGTTGCATCACACCTCTTGATCTCCATCAAGATATTTAATAATTCTACCCAACCAGTTACAAATTTGATACAGTATCATTTATTATGGCTACTGCAAGATTTGGGTATAGTATTTTTGCATAATATTCCAGATTGTGGACTTTCTGAAAGTATTATAAATACTCACTGTTAAATTTCCCTTGCAAACATCTGCTGAATTGCTCACAATTTAGTTCTATTGGTCACATACCAGAATTGCTTAAGGACAAGTTAGCTATTGCTACTCCCCTTACAGGATTTCCATTGAACCTACACACATTCATCCAATGGTCTATCGATTCTCAGTGAAAATGGTTTGGCATGACATTCAATATGGCCACCACAGTGGCCACCTTGAAAATCTTGTCACAGCTTCTAATGGATGGTCATTCCAATCTGGGTGTTTCCCTGGAAGACATTTTATGCTGTCTAGTGAGTTCTAGATGAAAATGGTGCCAATCTGATATCCATTATAAACACCACTGCAGCCATCTTGAAAGTCTTGTCATTGTTCCTTATTCAGAATGGGAAATTGTATTGACATGATGTTTTCACCAGAAGACATTTTGTGATGTCTTGTTGGACCTAAAAGAAAATGATGCCAATTTGTTGTCCTGTTGTCCAGTTTGGTCACCACATTGGCCATCTTGAAAATATCACTGCTGCTTCTCCTAAATGGATGGTCATATCAACATAAGATTTTCACTTCTTATGAAGTTTGGTGGATCCCAGGTTTAAAACTTTTAACTTAACATCTAGACGTTATCTTGCCCACCAAGGTGGAGGTTGGATTGAATTTATCTACCCTTGGTACAGGCATTGGCGCCAAATCTCGTGAATATCCTACCTACTACTTCCACCCATGGTAAGTAGTATGCTCTCACCATGAGACCAAAATTCCTCTGCCAAGTTTATGAGTTTCTGGAAGTTCTGTACTTACAAGTTGGAAGAACGTTCTTTTACCAGTAGCCTATGAGTATATTATATCACAAATGAACCCCGTTTTTCTTTTGAATACTAATGAGTTGACTTACAACGTCATGACCCTGGGATCAACCTTGTATCCAATATTTTGATGATCCTCAATATGTAGGCCAATCGATTATATCCTTCCACTTTGAATCTCAGTTGAAAAAGCGGGTACATATTTTTAGGAGGGTCCACTTAATAACGTGGAGGTACAACATACTATAGCCATAATAGCACCTATCAACTTACAACAGGTGGAAGAGATTATTCAGTGCTTTCTTTCTACCCACACCTTACAGACCTATCACTCGTGACCTCCATTATCTATTCTCCTTAATGATCAGGTTGAGGTAATTCATTGCAACCCACCATGCCACTGAATCTCAGCTTTAGTAGAGGGATTCACAACGCAGCCAGTAAGGTCAAAGGAACATCTTTAGAGCCCATGCCTCTGAGAAACAGTCCTACAACTCCTGAACTTAGTTGCAGGGTCAGATGGAGGTCCGGCACTTCCACAAGACCATAATTATCTCAATGACTTAAATACAGGCTCCCACATCCTACCCTAATCTCAGATCCTTGTAGGAAGAAAACTGCAATCTTTTGTGGTCGATTGGAGAAAATTTACCATGATGACAAGGGGATCCCATGAAAGTTTCAGTAGACACTGTATCAGATTCAGCCTTTGGCCACATCTCTTTGAGCTACAACACTGCTCTTATAAGTTGATCTTCCAATTAAGTATATTCAAGCAACTCTGTTATGCGTTTGGGTTTCCAGTGGAATTCAACAACAGTTCTTGACACTGTCAATTGTGAAGACAACACAATCAGCATGGTCTTGCTAAACACTTGATTTTATGCTCCACTTGAATGGCTTTCAGTGATTTGCCTACAACAGGTTACAAACAACAGACTAGTTATATTTTGTAGCAAGACATTATTTTACTCTTCTTTCATTCTCAATTTTTTCTTAACAAGAACATCTTAGACCTTGATTCAGTCAACAAGGTCTGGAGTTTAAGTTCTGGACTTATTAAGAAGAATGTGTCCCCCAGGAATTTTAATTTATGGAATAGTTAGTTATATGCTGTGTTGGAGCAATCCATCTGCTAGATTATTCATTTGGAATTTTGCTCATTACAGCAACGGACATCTTTATCCATGGTCACTTTATTGGGCTCTCATAACATATATTACATGGTCCAAGCTGCAACCAAACTTTGACATTTGGACCAACTTTCTCATCCGGCAACCGTTTGAGGTTGCATCAAGAAGGCACTTTTGAATACCTCTGCCAACACATCCTCTGGTAATCACAATCACTACAGATGCAACCACTTAGGAACATTATTTATATGTCCTCATCATCAAAATGGATCCCATTTTTGAAAACTTGTCAATGTTGTCATTAGTGGTTAGTGAAACTAAAGGGTAATAGAGTTCTCATTCTGCTTGATATCTTTATTGCTGTGTGTGACTGATCTCAAACAGCATAGTGGAACTTGGACCTTTGTATTTTGATTTGGGATTTTTGAAGTTTGTCCTCACTGAAAATTCAGGTTTCAGTTTGACATATCCTGGGCTGGCTAATTTATTGCCAGAGTCATTTTTATGCAAGCAGGAACTCACACAAATGGAATGGCCTATTTATTTATATGATACATGCTTGAAGGTATTGACTTATGATGGACACTAGTGATAAGGTGGAATGCCAACAGTCCCAAGCCTTGTGACATCAATCTTGGGCCAAAAAGCCTGTCTAATTGCTGTTTGCTATACATTGGAATGGTCGAATGTATACACATCAATACACCTTTGATTCTGATTGAAATACAGGAACCAAAAGTAAATGATTCTCTTCATCATGATTACTAAATTAGGGAATACAGAATAAGCCAGGTGAGTATTAGAAAGAAATGGAATACAATCTCATTGGTTCAAACCAGAGTACTTTATTGCAATGGAGACATCCATACCACATTAGCTAACCTTGTACACTCTTCAGTGAGAAACAGATATAATCCATCAAGGTTCTCTGTGTTATCATAGAAGAGAGGATATTGCCGAATTCAAAAACCTGTCTGATCAGTTCTTTTGGATTTCACCTGGTCAATGACACTGGACCCTTACCTGAGTGGACTTTTAATGGGAATTAGGTGGACCCATCTATGTACAGTGCCAGGGGCCCCGAGTGGTCTAAAGCGCTGTCCGTTACGGACCACTGCCATCTCACCTCTGTCTGCGTGTGTTCGAGTCTAAGATTCGGCAAATGTAGTTATGTGAGAAAGCTTGCCAGTAGCTTCTTGTGGGTCGGTGGTTCTTTCCGGGGTTTGTCCGGGTTCTTCCTCGACCAATAATACTGGCCGCCATGTATAGCCTATATTGTGCTGAAAAATGGCATTAAACCATAAAAAACAAAACTAAATAAACAAACAAAACTATGTAGAGTTCCAACATGACGGATCTATATTGCTTATGAGGCTACCCATTTGCAAAGGCATCATTTACTCACCTTTCATACTAGACCTTCCTTATTGTCTTTAGTGATGGTAGGCATAATCAGCAAAATACATGCCACTTAAGTGGACCCAAATTACATGCAGTTTTGACAAGATGGGTCAGTTTCACTCCTGATTATACACTCTTTCATTGCCAAAAGGCAGGCTCCCATCCATGGGTAACCAGATTTTGATAATGAAAGCACTGTCTACTGAATTTTTTTGTTACAACAAAATAAGAAATTTAAGATGTAAGAAAAAATGAAATTTTCATGTATATTTTTTTATGGAATAATTCATATCCAAACATTTAAAAAAATTGCAAAAATATCTATTTTCTTTCATTCTTTTATAAAATAAACAAAAAAAAGTATACCCTTGAAAAAGAGTTTAAAATTATGTCTTTTTTAGAGGACTTCAACCTTGCTTTATTTTTGATTACACCTGTTAATTTACTTAAATGTTTTGAATGGGAATCTATTCTTGCCTATGTTGAATACCACAGATCTATTTAATGACATGAATGAGACAGGACCTTAGTACATGTAAATATGCCTTAAAGAAAAATGTATACATCAGTCCATAGATATAATGTGTGAATAATTCAGATTATTTGAAACTTTGAGTTTTTTTATATATGATGCAACCGTGCTTTATTCTAGTTTCGCTGACTGTATTTCTTTCATTATATATTAAATGGTATACTGTATTTCTTACATTATATATTATGCCCTTAACTATTGTAATTGTGCTTTATTATAGTGTGGGATACTGTATTTCTTACATTATATATTATGCCCTTAACTATTGCAATTGTGCTTTATTATAGTGTGGGATACTGTATTTCTTACATTATATATTATGCCCTTAACTATTGTAATTGTGCTTTATTATAGTGTGGGATACTGTATTTCTTACATTATATATTATGCCCTTAACTATTGTAATTGTGCTTTATTATAGTGTGGGATACTGTATTTCTTACATTATATATTATGCCCTTAACTATTGTAATTGTGCTTTATTATAGTGTGGGATACTGTATTTCTTACATTATATATTAAATGGTATACTGTATTTCTTACATTATATATTAAATGGTATACTGTATTTCTTACATTATATATTAAATGGTATACTGTATTTCTTACATTATATATTAAATGGTATACTGTATTTCTTACATTATATATTAAATGGTATACTGTATTTCTTACATTATATATTAAATGGTATACTGTATTTCTTACATTATATATTAAATGGTATACTGTATTTCTTACATTATATATTAAATGGTATACTGTATTTCTTACATTATATATTAAATGGTATACTGTATTTCTTACATTATATATTAAATGGTATACTGTATTTCTTACATTATATATTAAATGGTATACTGTATTTCTTACATTATATATTAAATGGTATACTGTATTTCTTACATTATATATTAAATGGTATACTGTATTTCTTACATTATATATTAAATGGTATACTGTATTTCTTACATTATATATTATGCCCTTAACTATTGTAATTGTGCTTTATCATAGTGTGGGATACTGTATTTCTTACTTTATATATTATGCCCTTAACTATTGCAATTGTGCTTTATTATAGTGTGGGATACTGTATTTCATACTTTATATATTATGCCCTTAACTATTGCAATTGTGCTTTATTATAATGTGGGATACTGTATTTCTTACATTATATATTATGCCCTTAACTATTGCAATTGTGCTTTATCATACTGTGGGATACTGTATTTCATACTTTATATATTATGCCCTTAACTATTGCAATTGTGCTTTATCATAGTGTGGGATACTGTATTTCTTACTTTATATATTATGCCCTTAACTATTGCAATTGTGCTTTATTATAGTGTGGGATACTGTATTTCTTACATTATATATTATGCCCTTAACTGTTGTAATTGTGCTTTATCATAGTGTGGGATACTGTATTTCATACTTTATATATTATGCCCTTAACTGTTGTTTATGACTTTATAATACTATTTATTTTAAACATTGTTTAGTTTAATGCCATATTTTGTTATAAAATATTTATGACACCATATTAAGACTCTAATTAAATGACCCTAATTATGATAATATCTAATTGCGCTAATTTTATGACAGTATCATGGCACAGTCATACACCTTATCATGATGGTAATTATATGACACCATATCATAACACTAATTATATGATACCATATTATCAAACTATATGACAAAATATTGTAACACTAATTATGATACCATATCATGACACTAATTATATGACAAAATATTGTGATACTAATTATGATACCATATCATGATACTAATTATTTTACATTATTTAACACCATATCATGACACTAATTATATGACATATTATCATGATACTAATTGCATGATGAAATATTGTGATGCTAATTTTATGACAAAATATACACTAATTATGACTATATCTTGATACTAATTATATGGCATCATATCATGACACTAATTATGTGACAAATATTGTGACAATAATTATATGACACCACATTATGACACTAATTATGTTGTTGTGTGCTGTTTTAACTTGCTTATAAACAGAGTCCAACTGCAAGTATTGCATAGAACCGGATCTGACATCACAAAATGTATTGGCAGATGTGGGTCTATGCAGTTTATTATAGGTAATCAATACAAGAAAATATTCCCTGAACTATGGGCACATTATGTGACAGCAGATCAGGGTATATGTTATTTTTAGTTGAACTCAAGATAATTAAATATATATTGTAATTTCAGGTTACTTGAATCAGTCGGTGTTGGAAGAAGCAAATAAGATGAACCAACAGTTGCAGATGAGACATGTTCCACTAGAAGACAGTGAGAAACAGGTTTTGAGAGACCAAATCCAAGCAGATATCACCAGACAGGGTTTGTTTAAATAAAACTGAAATGCAATGCAGAGAAGCATATCATTTATTGAAGACATCTTGCTCATATATTGTTTTCACTGACCACCTTGATGCTTTTTTTGTAAATGCATGTACATAGTAAGCATAACAGTTGGGTACCACAACACAAACAGTTTAATTTAATGGGGCAGGGGCCATGGATTTCCAGCTCTCACATAGCTGGAAAAATATCTGGCTCTTATTTATAGCAAAACAACACCATATTATAATTTGTGTTTAAGACAAAAGGAAGAAAAAAAAATCTTGAAAAATGTTAATAATCAGCGCAGAAGAATAAAAGGAATATTCAGATTCTTGTGGGAAAAAACTGGAAGTGGGACAATTACATTTATTGGACATCATGTACCAAATTTGTGTATGACTCATGGTGAGAGATATGATTACCATCATCATGGGAAATGGAAAAAGAATTTCAAGAATTTCATCAACAGCAACAAGCCATTGAGCTGCCTAGGGTTTGGAACTAAGTTTGTGTAACTGTACTAGTGGTAAATAAAGTCTACGCATACTTTACAAACGTTTGAATTAATGTTTATCGTCGTTGTGTTTCAAATACCAAACTTTTAATTAAGTTGTCCAGCTTTACAATAGCAGTTTGATATTTTGTTACATCTTACTAAAAACTGGTCAAACTTTTGGAAAAATGTCAACTGCCTCACTGAGATGGACTCTTCAGAGTTGTCAGGTCGGCCTGGTGTAAGTATAATGTGACTGGATGGGACATTGTGCTTTGTGTCAGTGGCATGATACCCCAGTGCTAGACATCACTATAAACTGCCATAATTTGGACATTTGTAGCAATATGACTGAAAAATTGCTAAAGCTACGTTAAAAATCCAAATCACACACACACATATATACACTCTTTTCATAGATTGTAAAGGTTTTACATGATTGTCATCAATCATTTGCGAATATTAATTGAAAGTTCTATATTATAATCTAATTTTATGTACTTTTTTACCAGCTTCTAACAATCAATCATTATTTTATGTTAATGTGATTTATATAAAGCGAACTTTCAACAATCAGAACTCTATATGGTGTAACAGGGTTCGTACGGTCTTTGAAGGTCTTTGAAAGTTTGGGAAAAATGAGGTAGCGTTTTCAATATCTTGAAAGTTTGGGAAAATCGAGCATATTACCCTGAGGTCTTTGAAAGTCTTTGAAAATTTAAATAAACCCCCCAAAAAATAATTTCTTTCCAGAATCACAAATAAAATTATCCGAGGTTGTAAGATCCAGATGTAATCTAGTTATCCTGGTTTCTTTCTTTTTATGACCCGTTCAGTTTATTGCCGCCGCAATAACAAAAGAGGCTTTGTTTTGTTTGGCCATCCAAAGTATGCCGCGGCGGCGACTTCAATCACACATGCACTCTTCATCAAAGCAATACGGTGCCGCTACACACTTCATCAAAGGAAGTCACCAATAAAATTGCCCAAGGTCGTTAGCTTTGGATGCAGCTGGTTTTCCTGGCTTCTTTCGTTTGACGAATAGTTCAATTTGACTGGACGAGTCCATCAGTTTTAGCCAATCAAAATGTTAATTACACTAATTCTACGTAGAAAGTTCGCGAAAGTTATACGCTCGAGAATTCAAAATTTCTTCATTCGATTTACATCGTCTGCAAGTTCAGTGTTTAAAAATGCCAGGTCTTTGCTCTTTCAACGATATCTGGCTTGAACAAGAGAAGTACAAGGAATGGCTGCAAAAGAATAAGTTATGCAAACGAAAGGCGTTTTGTACGCTGTGTAAAAAGACGATCAACTTGGCTTCAATGGGAGAAGGAGCCCTTACAAGTCATGCCAAAGGTAGGTTGCAAATTAGTAACTACATGTTCATTTAGTGGAACAAAGATGCAGAAGTATAAGCAATTGGTAGTTTTTGGAAAAATAATGGTAATTCATTACTCGTCGGGTATAAAATAAGATCGTTTAGTTTGATGATTTGGGAGATATAGCAAAAGAGGGCCTGTTTAAATTTACTTCTACCGTCGGTTTATTTAACACGTTTGAGGAACAAAAATCATTTTCGAAAAATTTGTTCTACATAACAATATTCCTTGATTTAATACAGAAACATCCATTGTAATAAATTAAATTCACGGATAAACAGTTTCAAAGTGCGCATGCGTACACTATATTAGAGTTAAACAAGAGTTCTTGTTCTTGAATTGCGAGTATAAAAAAAAAAAAAACTCTCAACGAAACAAACAGGTTGCTATATATAGAACCTGTTTTGTCCAGTACTTTGAAGTGCATGAAATATTACTAAATTTAAAGATGTTTATTACAAAAAATGGGGAAAAACATGTCCTGGGCTGACCCTGGACTTGTGCAATCAGGATCAGACAAGGAAAAGGGAGAAACAAAACTTTGTAGGGTCCTAAAAATTATGTGTGAGGCAGGAAGAGAAGTAGAGTCCCGATGTGATTTAATATTAACTCAGTACGGAAAATTAGTGGATGAAGTTATCCAATCGGACAATCATCCATTGAAATGCTTCAGTAGAACAGATGACAGACTTGATGAAGTGTTTTATTCTGTCCTTTCCAAAAGAAATGAATATGTTGAACTTTGGAATGTTCTCCAGAAAATGTTGTTGTTATTACATGGGCAGGCAAGAGAGAGGATTTTCTATCAACAAACAGGTATCTGTTGAGAACCTCAGCAGAGAAAGCCTCAGAGCTCAAAGGTTAATCATTGACACAATGAGAAAAGCTGGTGGACCTTTGGAAATCATCATTAGCAATGAAATGATGACATATGCCTCCTCTGCAAGACATAAGTACCATGCCTATCTGGATAAGAAGAAAGCAGAGGAGAAGGATGAGAAGAAAAACCCAAAAGGAAAGAAACGGGAGTTGGCCTTGGATGAAGTGGAAGAACTTAAAGCCAAAAAGCTGCGTCTTGACGCTGACATTGCCAGCCTACATGCTTCCTCTGTACAGAAAGCAGAAGAGGCAGAATTAAAAGGACTCATTGTGCTTGTCACAGAGTCAAATGCTCTTAGGAGAAGAGCAGAGGAAAAGATGACAGTGGTGGCATCTCTTTCCAAAATGATTAAAGATTAAAAAAAGCAAATAAAATAATGCATTTAAAGCAGTACTGATGTCTTTTAAGAGAACAATTTATGTTGTATTAAATCTGACACGTATGTTACATATTTCTGGAGAAAAAAACAACAAATGTTAACCTATTTTCTAGATCATTATAATGCAATTTTAGGCAATTAAGTATAGTTTGACTTTAATCAGTAAAAAATATTGTGGTATTTGGCATTCGTTGTTTTCTCTTATAACCTGTATACACAATGTTAGCAAAAATTGGTCTTGGAAATCTCTGTTTGTGGTCTTTGAAAGTTTGGGAAAAGTCTTTGAATTTATCAGTCATAGTTGAGTATGAACCCTGTGTAAATGCAAAGGGAGGTAGCAAGCTTATGCACAGTGATTCATGTGTCAATTTTTATATACAAACCTGTTAAACAACCACCTTTGGGAAGTGAGAAATCTAGTCATTCAAGATACTTATATGCTTAATACAGGTTGATTTACGACGATGGACTGCCCAAAAAGTGACTGTTTTAGGCAGATGATTGCATTATAGAAGTGTCCATTAAGAAAGGTTATCAATAGGATTGCGTAATATATTGTATGTTAAGTTTATGATGCTTTTATATAATTTGTTGGGTGCTCATAAGTATACACATGAATCAATGCAGATTCTACAAGTCTAGTTTTAATTAGTGTAAACCAGATACCTAGTATTGTTCCAGAACAGAATTATACGTTATCAGAATTTGATTATGTCACTTAATAGACTGTAGGGTGTTATATCTAATAATGCATTTATTTATCATATTTATTCATTTGTTAACTTGAAGAAAACTGCTGACATAGACCCAGACAGTTTTAAACATAGTTCAGTAAATCAGAATCAGTACTGAAAAACATAGACCCTAACGTGCCGTCACAGAATACATACAGTAAATTAAGGTCATTTCTTTTATATTGCAGTCTGATTGTCAGTGCTATTTTATAGACAATGACATTCCTTCACGTAGTATACCAATATATCAGGGTCAATACCTGATTGTTACGGTCCAACCAGATATCCATTTGACTTTCTTTGATGCAATTTCAATGTACCTATTCCGTGTGCTGTTTTACAGCGGAAACAATGGCAGTTCATCTACCTGAGAAATCACAACACGATTGGATCACATCTAGAGTAAATAAGAAGCTTAAGATTGCATCTGGACACTGGCAAGCATTTGAGTAAGTTACCAGATCTTTGTTTTAACCAGACTGCATCATGTCACTGGGAAGCTTTTGAGTAAGTTACCAGATCTTTGTTTTAAGCAGACTGCATCATGACACTTGCAAGCTTTTGAGTAAGTTACCAGATCTTTGTTTTAACCAGAACCTAATAATTCATATGTCTTGTTTATTATAATAAATCTTTGTTTTATCCAGAACCTAATAAGTCATATGTCTTGTTTATTATAACTGAAGTACTAAAGTTTACTAATAATTTTATATGAAAATTTTAAAACTTCAAATAAAATTGAATATTTGTGGTATATTAGCGAAAAGAAAATGCTATGATACAAGATTAAGCAATGTGGTAACTCTCACTTACATGCATTTTCTGACATTATGGATATACCTGAAACCATGTTTTTGATCAGGCTCTATTATTGAGAGACAACCAAGTTATTGTAATGTAACATTGTTTACCAAGTTATTGTAATGTTTTTTTTGCTGGACTTGACCTTGACTTCTTTAGATCTAGATATCTTTTATCAAGTGTCTATAAAGCTTATATTGCCAAGATTTGGGATACCTTTGAGTAAATTCAAGATACTGTGTATATTAATTAGGCCATTATCTTTGGAACAAATTTTTTTCTTCATGATAAAGTAAAATTGTTACAGTGAACAAAATATAAATTATGGTAGGTAGTTAATGTAAGGTTTGTTCTTTCAATAAGCCTGCTTAGTAAAATGACTAACAGTTTAGTTATTTAGGCTAGGTATTAGATCCACTTTGCCTTTTGTTTTTACTTTATTTCCTAATAAGATCTGATAAGAAAAAAGATAAGCAATCATGTTTTATGTCTCAAATTAAAAATCCCAGCCTCAGGGTCAGAGTTCATGACCAGGAACTGGGCAAACCTAATTCCTGCCAACAAATGTTTACACCATTTAGTACCATCTCCCTTTGTACACAGTGGATTTGTCACCTACTGTATGCAGTAGATTTTTACCCCATTTTCAGGGTTCCCTTGCTATTGGGAAATCAGGAAAAAGTTGGGAGAAACGATAACTTTTTCCCAACCTTGAATTTTGCAAATATTGACAAAAGTTGGGAAAACCCAGGAATTTTCCTCCACAACTTGACACATGAAACAGTTGTGTAATTGAGTCATAACTGAACTGATCGTGAATTAAATTTATCGAGTTCTGACCAGAATATTAGGAACTTACTGTATGGATTATTTGGGTGCTTGCCATAACTATATTTAATCAGTAGACTTTTTGTTTCCAAGACAGCTCAATATCCGTATCTTTTTTATATAGAAGGTCTGAAAGCCATGCTAGCATCGCAGGAGGCCAACATGGTGTCATTAACGCATAGTCGCTTAGCAGATGGGATAGTAAAGTTAAGCGTTAAATAGAGTTATACCTGCATGAAATCGATATGAAAATTATTTATTTTCTCAGAAATTGAGATCATAGCATTAAAATCATTATGTCTTTAATCTGCTGAAAGATGATAATACTAGGCGCATGAATCTCACTACCATCATTTTCAAATATTGTAGACCGCTCCAATTGCCTAGTGGTTAGAGTGTCCGCAGTGGAAGCGGGAGGTCTTTGGTTCGATCCCCGGCCGAGTCATACCAATGACTTACAAAAATGGTACTAACAGCTGCCTCACTTAGTGCTCAGCATTAAGAGGTTAGTGTTAGGACTGGTCGGCCTGGTGTCAGGATAATGTGACTGGGTGGGACATCATACTACATGTCTGCTGCATGAAATCCCAGTGCTAGACATCACTATAAGCTGCCTCACTGCAGACATCATAGTGATATGACTGAAAATTGTTAAAGCTACATTATAAATCCAAATCACACACACACAGACACACACACACACACACACACACACAAATATTTTAGAAAATTAAATGAAAGTCATAGACTGGTTGTAATAAAAATACAAAAACAAAAGAGCAAAATATGGAAAATGCATATTTTATAATCCAAAATGTTCTTTAATTCCATTAATATTTGGTCATATGTTAACCTTGAAAAAAATTAATTTCATCCTTAAAAAGACCTGGAAATTTATATTGATAGAAGCATGGGAACCATGTATTTTGTAGCATATCCAAGCATCACCCTTTGTAAGCAGTGGATTTTATTGATTTATGCAGAATTGTTTGGGTTATTTTTCACAGCTTTTCTGAATAAAATGGACTGGATTATGTGATATTGAAACTTTTTTTTCCACAGCTACACTGGACGCAATGGACTGGTTTATGTGATATCCAGACTAGCAAAGAATTACAGTGTGATAAGTCAATGTTTATTTGAGGTATGTTTGTTCAATTTTCTATTGAACTGGGGATCAGCAGTGTTATTGATCTCAATATATATCGGCATAGCATTGTATACATAACTACAAATACAATAAAAACTGTACAAATTAATAAATGTTTGCAGAATATCACTTGAACAATTGCAGAAGTCTTTGCTAAGATATGATAAATTGCCAAAATGAACGAAAGCAACATTTGTTCTTATCTTTTTGTCTCTTTGTTTTGAATGTTTACTGATCATTGTTCCAAGACATATCAAGATTTGAAAGCACTTTTAGGAAAATTTATTAATTAATCTATTGCTTAAGTGTACAAGAGCAAACAGTGTTCAGGTTGAAAAGTTACTTAGATGTAAAACAAGTAGGTGCTACAATAAAAAGGTATGTAACAGTTGCTTAGACAGTTGTTATGAATGGTTTAAAAAGTTTTGTTCCCCTCACTTAGGTCAATGTAAATATCTAAATTTGCTTCTAAAGGCGGCTTGTGTTGTATGTGGTTTTTGTTGTTTTGTATGCCTTCTTGGGGATATCTAAATTTGATTGGCATCATAAAGTCAGGCTTGTGCTGATGTGACATTGAATCATACATACACACACACACACACACACACACACACACACATATCCTTGTTATTCCTTCATTTGAAGGACTAGAAAATTGCTGCTTTTCAGAAAATTTGTCATTTTGTTCATGATTCATTTTACTATTGTCCTGTATCAGTAGTCTGAAACTGTATTGTGACACACTATAGCCAGAGAAAATATTGTGATTCATTCAAGACTTAATGTTTTTGTTCTGATTTTTTTGTGATACAAACTGTCAGTTGCCGAATCACACATGAAATAATGCCTGTTGAGCGTTATGTAAGCTGTGTGAGTCGGCAAACTGACAGTTTATACCACAATAAATTCAGAAAAAGCTTAAACTCCTATGATTGCAATTTTTTTTTTTTTTAAAGTTTTTTAAAATGATATAAAAGCCTGTTTAAGCATATGAATTCTTGTTGAGGCATCTTCTACCACCGCTGTGTTGTATTTAGGGTCTTGCTTGATGTCTGACTACCTCTAGTGTTCTATTTAAGGTCTTGCTTGTTGTCAGACAACCTCTGGTATTCTATTTAGGGTCTTGCTTGTTGTCAGACTACCTCTAGTGTTCAATTTAGGGTCTTGCAGGAAAGTGGTAGAGCCCTATAGTAATAATGTTCAAATAGCAAATTAGTACTGCAAAATATTGCAAAGTAATATCACTCAATCAATTTGCAATGCACTATCAAGAATATCAAAAAGGCAATAAGAAAAGCATCATAAAAGTACAAGTTCTTTGAATTTAAAGTTAGTTTAGTACGCACATTTATGTTCATGAACATGGGCATGAGTTTAACTTCCAGCATTTTACACTTATCATTTTGTAGAGCTAAGGTTCCTAATTATTGAAAGGACCCACATTTTTGTCCATAGAATTCAACTCTTAGGGGCCTGAGATCAAATATTCAACAACAGGGTACTTTTGAATTGTACCCATCACTAATAACTAGTTAAAAGTTTCCAGAAATACCCTATTTCTCCCAGTGTTTGTCCACATTGCTTGTCTCTGTGAAGCTTAAAGCCATTCATTTATAATTTCTTCCACCGTCTGATTTGTTTTTAGGCCTTACAATACCAGTGGTATTGGCCTATGATATTACTGTTGTTATCAGTTCTTTTATCACAACTTGTTTAATTTATGCTTTTAAATTATTGCAGGCCTATTGATGAAGTTTTGGTGTTCCATTAACGTATATCTTGTGTCTAATGCGTATCTAATCTACCATGACGTTAATTTAATGAAGACCTATATTTGTTTCATGTTTGGCAGCTTAAACATATTAAGGGCTATCCTAATCACATGCTAGAATGGGGAACACACTTTCATTTTCATCTAGAAATGAGGATCTATACTTTTGGGGGGGTTTTGTCTGTATAATTTTACCTTGTTTTTATTACTGGTACCACGAAAATTACCCCACTCAAGGTAGATATAAATGGTTTAGTCCTGACTGTACTTCTATAGTTTGCATAACTTAAGTTACAGGTTAGAAAAATAAACTTCCTTGTTGTTTTTTTTTTTAAGCTTTTTCAATACATATAGTTTTCTATCATAATGTTTTACATCACTTCTGCAGATACACAACAGAGATGAGCAGTTTGTTCCAAGAAGTGTTTACAATTATGGCTCAGGGACTGGATCATGTGTTTGGTAAGAGCTACAGTATACCTTGACATTCACATCAGAATTTACTGTTTTCAAACTTTGTGTCAAGACTTTTTGTTTATCACTTGTATTGCATGAGTCACTTTGTGTATGGCTCGTATGGTGACTTGACAACAGGATAAGGACGATTTTGTTATTCTTGTAATGCACCCACCATAAGGCAAAGTCTAGCATGCTGTGATATTGTCCATCTGTTTGTCTCTCCATCTGCTTCAATTTCCACATGGCGACTAACTCATTCAACCCCAATTCTGCCTATACTTGTTATCTGTTTTTCAGCTTTCAGCCAATACATGATCATGCCTACAGTCATGGTGAATAGGTGGTAGTATAAATATTTCTGATTGGTTACATACTGGGTTTTTCCAATAATCAGATGATTTTAGTCCAACTAAAATGAGTTTACTTTTATTCTGCTATGAATCAAGAGCACTTCTATTGCACATGTTTCATTGATGAAAAATATTAAACAATGTTGGAGATTGGTATTTGATGATTGCGACAGTAATAACAAAGAGTTTCTTGGGTTTTCTTTCTACAAACAATATTGAGCAAGCAAGAAAGATATGTTCAGAAGTTGGATAATTTACAAGATTTGGATATGGACATCAAAGTTTCTGAGACTGAATAATTCCCATATTTTTCTAAACAGTGTACAAATAACCTCTGAAAGATTTGGACAAATAACACAAAATATGCATGACAGTGGTGACAAATTTATTTGAAATGGTGAAAATTTGTGCATTTTTATTGGATATGAGAGTAGTAATTAAGGTAATTATGAATGCATGCACATGATGTTTTCAAATTTTTCCAATTACAATCCTACCAGTTTATCTCGGCCTGAGGAAATATTATCGACATAGGTGGATGTCGAGATAAGTGGGGTGGGGGCTGAAAAAAGATAAAAGTTAAAAATTTGTCAGCAAAGGGTGACCCATCGTCAGTGAATAGCATTTACACTTTGAGAAAAAAATGGAAATTTTGAGTACATGAAGACAGAATCAGTGTGAAATACACTTGTATATTGACAAATTACATTTTGGTTACCTTTGTGTAATAAAATCCAAATTAAAATATTGCATTGATCACATCCTGATACGAAAAACATTACGATATTCAACGTCGGCATTAGCACATCGTTGGGAAGTTGTCATTTACATGCTTCATGTACATGTACTTAGATTGGCCTCGATTTTGGTCAGTCTGTTCCCATCTTATTGAGGCTACCAAAGGGATGGGGCTATTCACAGGGAAGTGAAAAACTGTCAACAGTACATGTATTCTCCACAAACACTTTTGTATCCGATGTTATGACGAACATTAAAGAGACTGAACCAACCACTTGTTGCAGCGAAGTTCTCCACACTAAGTTTAATCGATAATGCTTCATGGAACCATTTTGATGCTTCCTCCACGTCTTCAAATGTAGCAATCTTTTGCTTCTTCCTTTGGGGAGCGCAGTTACCTTCAATGTAGTCTTTCTTTATAGACTCATCAGCTTTCATCCTTCCTGAATGGGTGTTATTTTTGAGTGAAAAAATTTCACACACCTCTTTGCGAGATGTTTGTCCCTTAACTTCCTTAACAGCCAGATATTTAGTTTCCAGAGACTGTAAATTTAATTTGCGTTTTACCCTGCTGTTGGTAGCCATCGTAAATGTAAATAAAGTTAAAACGAAACTTTCACAGCAAAAAAAAAAAAACTTGTTTTAATCACTGATCACTTTCAAAGGTCTCAGAAACGCGTAATCCGTATTTTCATGCAATTTGTATATATGGGATTCAGAAAATCACGTATACAGGAGTCCTCTGTATGCATCAATTTCCTGGATGGCAAATTTAAGGGCTTGCTAGTCCTTCTTTGACCACCTGTTGATTGGGAAATTATGTTCATCAATTGATCCTTTTAGCTGTGCTGATATTTACAGTCAGAAAATTCAGTGGCTGAAAGACCCACAGATGTACATGTTGTCATTGTAAGAGTACATCTGAAGAACATGACCCACAAGCTAGGCGGCAAGATCAAAGACTTAACTAGCTGCAGTGTGGTGAGAAAATGTGCTGCTATGTTTTTTTTATCCGACCGCAACATCAAAAGCCTGGTGGCAAGATCAACTAATTGTTGAACATGGGTCAGAACTGGCAGTTTGTCGACATAAATGATTAAAAAACAAAGGATTTGTTAAAGCTGGGACCAGGGGCTTCTGTCGACATGTATGTTGATCTTTTATCTGGACATTGAGATAAGCATAACAGTTTGATAGTAATAGTAGACCAATGGACTGGGACTTTGCTTTTTTGTTTACATAGGCGGCTTGTCGAATTAAGCGATGTTTATATAAATGGGTAGGACTGCAGTTTAAAAGTCACAGTGGCATAAGCAACTAGACACGTCTTAGTGTTGTTAGGGCATAGTAGCAGTAATACTAATAACAGTGCTAAGCCATAGCAGCAGTAAAGCTGATAACAGTGCTAGGCCATAGCAGCAGTAATGCTGATAACAGTACTAGGCCATAGCAGCAGTGATGCTAATAACAGTACTAGGCCATAGTAGCAGTAATGCTGATAACAGTACTAGGCCATAGCAGCAGTAATGCTGATAACAGTACTAGGCCATAGCAGCAGTGATGCTGATAACAGTGCTAGGCCATAGTAGCAGTAATGCTAATAACAGTGCTAGGCCATAGCAGCAGTAATGCTGATAACAGTACTAGGCCATAGCAGCAGTAATGCTGATAACAGTACTAGGCCATAGCAGCAGTAAAGCTGATAACAGTGTTAGGCCATAGCAGCAGTAATGCTGATAACAGTACTAGGCCATAGCAGCAGTGATGCTAATAGCAGTACTAGGCCATAGTAGCAGTAATGCTGATAACAGTACTAGGCCATAGCAGCAGTAAAGCTGATAACAGTGCTAGGCCATAGTAGCAGTAATGCTAATAACAGTGCTAGGCCATAGCAGCAGTAATGCTGATAACAGTGCTAGGCCATAGTAGCAGTAATGCTGATAACAGTGCTAGGCCATAGTAGCAGTAATGCTAATAACAGTGTTAGGCCATAGCAGCAGTAATGCTGATAACAGTGCTAGGCCATAGCAGCAGTAATTCTGATAACATTGCCTGGGCTGAATGAGTTAAGTACAGTTAACAGACTTTGATCAAACATTTATGATTACTTGCATTTGGGATAATAAAAAAAGAAAGAAGTCATTTAACTTCCGGGTAAAAAGGTTGAAGGTCACAGGGACACTTCGAATGAAGATAAATAACTTCTGCACATACCTTGACTTAACTTTGTGGATAGTTTACAGTTGGCTTATAAAATTTAGGGTAACCAGGTCCAAGGTCACTGCAGCTAAATTATTTTCACACAATGACTTTATTTCTAGATGATGCATCTTGGCTAAACATTGTAAATAGCATGCCCTTGGAATACGGACAAATCTCATTGAGTTTGGAGTTCAGAGTTCAAAGTCACTGAAAGAAGGAAATATTTTTTGCTTGATAATTTTAAGTCTTAACTACATAATTATTACTTAAAGACCTTAAACAGACTTAAAGACCTAATAATGTTTCCTTACCTTAAATATTTTCAGCATGTTTTCTGTTTTAAAATTTCATGGTGTTTGTTTTTTGTAATCATATCATTATATGTTGTCCAATGTTGTTAAGTGCTTAGAGCTTCTGAAAATTAGGTGCTATTCAAAGTCGTTATTATTATTAATTTTTATTGTTATTATTTTTATTATTATTATTATTATAATTAATGTTATTATTATTTTTATTAATTTTATCTTTATTATTATTTGCATTATTATTATTATTATTATTATTATTATTATTTTTATTATTATACTTTGACCAGAGTTTGAGGGTGGCATGCACATAAAGTGGGAAAAAATTATGTTGATTTGGAGTCAAGATCATTGTGACTTAAAGAAAATGGTTTCTATACAATAACATTGGATGTATGTGACTGCTTTAAGAAGAAAAAAAAACATTTGGATGGCTTGACTTAGGATATGAATAAATCCCTATTGAATTGTAATCTACAGGTCAGAGGTCAGGGTCAAGGTTAGTCTAATAATAATATTTCTTGCATGCTAAGTTAGTATTAAGTGTGAATACCATGGCCTGACCTTGCACATGAAAAGAAAAAAACTTTTGATTTTTAAGTTGGGAGTTAAGCATGCCCTATAGTTTTTCTTCCATACAGGACTCCAGATTTAAGCATACATTACAAATGCCTACAGTCAAGCATGCCCAAAAGTTGCCTTCATAAGGACTATCCATGAGCGTACCGTGCAGCATCTCATGTCAGTATAATAGATAAGTGTTTGTGTTCAAAATAAATTTTGAATATCTTTACTGGAGAGCTGAAGTTTAGGATGGCCATTTAAATTTTGCTTTCATATTATGCGCATTGACATTGTTTTGTTTGATTAAACAGTCACTAACCAAAGACGGGGCTAGTTTTTTTACTGTCTAAATTTGTGATTTGGCTAGCTTCATTTGGATTTTCAACAATGATGTATAGTGTAGTATCATCTGCGAATAGTCTCAGTGCGAATAGTACATCTCAGTTATTATGCTATATATATATATATATATATATATATATATATATATATATATATATATATATATATATATATATATATATATATACTAAAAGTAATAATGGTCCAAGAATCAATCGTAAGGAACTGTTTATTTATAAACTGAAAATCAGGAATTCAAGACAACTCTTTGTTTTCTTCTTGACAAATAATGTTCTAACCACAATAGTAGACTACCTCTGATGCCAAGCATCAAAAGTTTGTAAAAGTAATGTGGAATGCCAAGCATTTTACTTATATCAAAGAAAACAGTACTAACTTCCTTTCCATGGTCTGGAGCTAAATAGATTTTATTATAAATATCAAATAAGTGATTTATTGTAGAGTGAATGGGTGTAAAGTTTGATTAGGTGAAATCATGATATGTTGAACAACATAATTGTGCAAATATGTGTAGTCACATTTTTCGAACACCTTGGGCAAAATGCAGAGGAGTGACATTGGACAAATGTTTGAAGCATTTGATCCACATCCTTTCTTTAATGCTAGGACCACATTTACTACTTTCCAAGAATCTGGAAATCTTGAGCTGTTAAGACAAATCTTAGAGATCCAACACAATGGATTCTTAATTGAGCATGCAATTCTTTTAAATAATGACCCTTGCTAGGGAAGTACTCTTTGACTCCCAACTTTTTTGTGTAATAATCCTTACATGGGAATGGATTTTCAAGTCCCTTCTGTTATTTAGGCTGTCAGAATTTTAACAAACTCCTACCAGGTAGCTGTAAGTCCTAATATCTGGATACCCGATCAAAGGGAAATTGTATTAAATGTGTACAAAATGGAAGTTAAGTCCACATCTTTTAATTCACAGTATCCTATGAATATTACTATGTAATGTCATCTGATACCAAGTCCAAAAATATATTCTCTTAAATAAAGTTCTGATTTCCTCCATTGTCAGCTAGTAAATCACCATAGTCTAGTCATCATAACTATTGTCTAGTCATCATAAATATTATCTAGTCATCATAAATACTGTCTAGTCATCATAAATATTGTCTAATCTCATATATACTGTCTAAATATTGTCTAGTCATCATAAATACTGTCTAGTCATCATAAATATTTTCTAGTCATAAATAATTTCTAGTCATCATAAATATTACATAGTCATCATAAATACCATCTGACTTCCTTTACTTGGCCTCACTGTCATATGCATATATGTATTTAGGGTCTGAGCTTGAGCTTTTGCAAGTAGATACTTTGATCATACAATTGTGAAATCTATTCAGGATTGCAACTGTACACATGTCAGTTGTGAGGCAAGATCAAATAACTACCATCTGTTACTTGCCACTCATGGCTCAATCATAATTGATAGTCTTGGGAAAGCAAGCTATGGCACTCACGGCTCAATCATAATTGATAGTCTTGGGAAAGCAAGCTATGGGATAAAGGTCAATAATTTACTGAAAGAAGTAGATCTCTGCCAGGCACTGGAAAGCTAGAAGTATTTGCAGCTTATTCAACTTGAAAACAAAGTGAGTGTTGCCTTTACAAGCACTGACAATAAACTTGTATTTGGTAAACTGGCACCCTATGGCTCATTTCATTACCCAGGTTATTGTCAACAGGCAGGTACATGGATGCCCATTGATATCTTTAACTCTTATTTATAATGATCCTTACATAGGAATGGGTATTCAACTGTCTGCTTTTGTATGTAATGACCCTTACATGGGAATGGCTATTCAACTCCATGTTCTTGCTTATAATGACCCTTACTGGAATGGATACTTAGGTAATAGTAGAATGTTTCATATGTAATGACCCTTACTGGAATGGATACTTAGGTAATAGTAGAATGTTTCATATGTAATGACCCTTACTGGAATGGATACTTAGGTAATAGTAGAATGTTTCATATGTAATGACCCTTACTGGAATGGATACTTAGGTAATAGTAGAATGTTTCATATGTAATGACCCTTACTGGAATGGATACTTAGGTAATAGTAGAATGTTTCATATGTAATGACCCTTACTGGAATGGATACTTAGGTAATAGTAGAATGTTTCATATGTAATGACCCTTGCTAACTAATAATATTGCAAACAAAATGCACACCAACTTTTATTTTATATTTTGGAGCTTGGACTGATAGTTTTGCCATTTTATAACTGATTCTAATGTTAGTTAGGATGTTGGGTGCATTGTACCATGCTGTATCAGTGGGCAAGGCAGTTTAAATGAAAAACAACAAGCAAAGATAAACACAGTTGGATGCACATTATAAATATCCAAGGACTTTTTTTTATAATTACTGTGATGACTCTTTCAGGGCTGCACATGAGATCTGGAAAAAGGGAGTGTTTGAGTACTATTGTGTTGACCCAGTCCAGGATATGAATACGATAGCCAGATTACTCTTACAAGGTAAACTGTTGTTAATATTGCCTTCTTCAAGGTAAACTGTTGTTAATATTGCCTTCTGCAAGGTAAACTGTTGTTAATATTGCCTTCTTCAAGGTAAACTGTTGTTAATATTGCCTTCTTCAAGGTAAACTGTTGTTAATATTGCCTTCTTCAAGGTAAACTGTTGTTAATATTGCCTTCTTCAAGGTAAACTGTTGTTAATATTGCCTTCTGCAAGGTAAACTGTTGTTAATATTGCCTTCTTCAAGGTAAACTGTTGTTAATATTGCCTTCTGCAAGGTAAACTGTTGTTAATATTGCCTTCTTCAAGGTAAACTGTTGTTAATATTGCCTTCTTCAAGGTAAACTGTTGTTAATATTGCCTTCTGCAAGGTAAACTGTTGTTAATATTGCCTTCTTCAAGGTAGAATAGTGTCACTATCAAGGTAACATGTTTTAATATTGCTTCCTTCAGGATATGTTTTAAGAATGACTCCTGCAGGATAACATACATTTTTTAAAAATTGCCTCCTACAGAGTAACAGGTTTTGAATATTGTCTCATTAATTTGTTGGGTTTTTTTTTAAGAGTCATGCTTATGTTTAGATGGGATTAAACTGCAAGTATGATTTTAAATGATGCCTACTTTTAAAGTTGGTACTTTTTCTTCTCTTGAATATTCCTGGTGATTTACAGATTGGAAGAAAGCAATACAAGCATATTACAGTAAAATCTGTCTTGGCACACTGCCCTTTCTGACAACAATGGTGATCCATTGGCTCCAAAGTGAATTTAAAAACATTTCTGTATGGGCCTTTACCATTATTGATATTGGGATAACATTTGCTTTATTTTTACTGTGAAAGAAGTTAAATGAAAACTGACAATTCTTTACATATATCAGCAATATTTAAACCATTTTAGTTTTTAGAAATATCAGTGATATTTAAACCATTTTAGTTTTTAGAAATATCAGCAATATTTAAACCATTTTAGTTTTTACAAATATCAGCGATATTTAAAATTATATCTTTGCTATTGCTATAAAATATTAATTGTTACTGTTCTACAGTTACAACATGGTACAGGTACTCCCGTGACCTGCTTTATTTACACGTCTTTCTTATAATGGTTTTAACCACCCACCCACCCTCTTTCACCTGTAGACATTGACAGTTTGTAGCTTTTATCTGTTTTATGTATTATTATTATAATTATAACTGAAGTACATGTTATTATGTGAGACAATGCGTTTAGCCAAAATAGATGTATTCTTCTTAAAATTCCAATGTTTTTCTAGATGTCAGGAAAATCATTGTATGACAACAAAATCAGACTAGTGATCTTTGAGTTATTTGGATTAAACTATTTCAAAGGTGGTCTTAATTGAAAGGTGGTCTTTTAAATTATGGGTGTGTATAAGGATCACCTGAGATTTTACTTAGAACTATATGCCAGATTACTATTGTTCCGTGATAATTGACTGGTAGTAGCAACCCCAGTCTAACATGGAAAAGTTGACAGTTTACCTGGAAATCTGATGAACCTGTTGAGCAGGTATAGAATTTTCACTGCAGCATCATTACATGTCATCTGATTGCAACATATTGTATATATTGTAAAAGCTAATAAAATTATCTATAATGGGCATGTTTTCTTTTTACATTTGATGCTACATTATTGCAAGTATTACTTTATGATCATCGAAAGTAACAGATTTCACACAACATTGGAAATAAGCACTGATTATGTCGCATTCACATGACACCTCTCATCTTTGTTATTAAAATGTTATGAATATTCATGAAATTTTCAATCCAATCTGAGGAGATGTAAAACATTTGGTCAGTGGTTGTGGCATGTTCCTATGATATTCCAGTACAAAGAAATAATCCCCCAAAGGTTTGGCAGTTTAGATAAACACGTCATATATTATCAAAATCGACATATTCCAAGCTTCATTTTGCTACCAAATGTATATCTGAAACGTTTATAAACCAACCACAATGAGTATTGAATTTGTAAACATTTGAATCTTCTAGTGTTGATAACATTGTCGATATATTTGAATTTTGAACAGCTGATAACGATGTTAACTTTTTCACAACTGATGTTCAAAAATTAAACTTTATTAATATGGTACAAAATTGGTGTGCCACAAGAACATGCTACGATGATTTTTTAAATAATTATTATCGTATTAACACTTGTATGGTTTAGGCGGTATACAATTGCAAAATAAACACGCAAAGCATAGATTTTCATCCCTCAAATTTTATGCAGATTTGATCACATTTTTGGCAAGTTAAATAAATGCATCATATATCATAAAAATTGGTATATTCCAAGCTTTTTTCGCTGCCAAATTTGTATATTAGAAACGTTTATAAACGAGCCGCAACAAGCATTGAATTAGTAAAACATTTGAATCTCCCAGTGTCAACATTGTTTGCCATATTTAAAATTTAGAATAGCTAAAGATGATGTTAACTTTTCAACAACTGATGTGCGAAGCTTCAGTTTATTATTAATTTGTAAAACTTATGTGCCAGAAGAACATGCTGAGATGATTTTATTATAGTTATTATCATAGTAACGTTTGTTGTACAGTTTAGACAGTATACAATTGCAAAATGAACAAGCAGCTCTAGATGATTTTCATCCACTATAAATAGGCTCAAGTTGTTGATGCTGTAAATATCTGAACTGACCAGTGGTCATCGGTTTTAAAATAATTTCAGCATTCATTATATTATTGCTGTTGTTGAATTTTTGTAATGGTACATTGTTTGTTGAAACAATGATAAAAAAAAAATCATCGCTATCAGACAAATGATAAAAAAAATCACATCGCTATCAGACAAATGATAAAAAATATCACATCGCTATCAGACAAATGATAAAAAAAATCGCATCGCTATCAGACAAATGATAAAAAAAATCGCATCGCTATCAGACAAATGCAAAGTTTTGATATGACAATTTGTTTTACTTTAATTGTGCGTGTAGTTACTTTAGCAAAGTAACTTCACACACACTTAAAGTGTGTTCTGAAATTCCCATTGCATTGATGACATTTGACAAAATACAAAACAAAAAAATACAAGGTCTGAAAGTGATATATATTTTGAAGGTATATGATCTTGAAACATTAGTTTTAAGTAAAAGAGGGTCCATTCTGCAAGGAGCTAAACCAAAGTATAACATCACAGGATTTATGAGATGAAATTAGCTTGAATCCTATTCATGAAATTAGGTCTTTAAACATTGTTTCAATGACAATTATGAATAAACATTGCATTTTCGTTTGAATTTGAAGTTGTTTTACATACATATTGACTATTTCTAATGTGAAATTTTTTTATGAAGTTAACTGTCATAAAAGTTGTGAAATGTTTATATGCTTTCATTTATAAATTTAAATATTGAAGTTGGACTACAGATTTAATGAGAGTAATGAATTTGGCAGGAAACATGCAATCAGATTATCAAATTTCATATCTCAACAAAAAAGGTTATAACATTTTTAACGAAAAGCAAATTTCACTTTGGTTCCATGCCTGCCACATAATCTGAATACATTTATATAAGACACAAATTCTAGAAATTTGTAAATATTTTAAAGCTTAAAAGTTGCATAACATTTTTTCTAATAGATATTTTTAAAAATTAAACTGTTTTGAATGCTGGTAAACAGAGCAATATGCAGAAATGTGCTTGCAGTTATTTCAATATCAGAAAAATGATTGGGGTTGCTACTGGTAGGGCAAATGTCTCAAATAGGCAGAGTTGTTGTAGACCCAGTTAACACATTTGCTTTGAACTGTTGTCGTCTCTGGTACAGTGTGTTGTGCTTGTCAGGGTGGTGGTCAAACAAGTTCTTCAACATATACTGGGAAGTGTGCTTTGCAAATACCAAATTCACTGTAAACATTTTCAGAACCTCTTCACTACTCCTCTTGAACGCATTGTCATTAATTTATGGAATTTTCTCAAAAAAACACTTCTGATGTTTAATTGGCCCTAAATAAAAATGGTACCAGTCTGAACTTTAGTATGGCCAATGGACCAGCAGTCATAAATACTATTATCACTATGCTTCCTGAATGGAAAGGTAAGTTTTCATGGGGTTTTTATCAGAAGACTTCCTGTGATATCTAGTTGTTCTTACCTGAAAATGATGTCAGTCTGATGTCTACTGTAGCCATCATGGCAGCCAACTTGAAAATCTTGATATTGCTGTTTCTCTTGAATGTATGATCATTTTAGTAAAATTCATCCACTGTTGTCCAGGTGATACAATAAGGCATGACTCTGCTTTGACTTTCTGTTCAGTAATAAGACAGTTATTGTTGTAGGGTTTAATGCCATTTTTCATCACATGACAGGCTATTCATGGCAGCCAGTATTAATGGTTTAGGAAGAACCCGGGAAAACCCCCGAAAGAACCACCGACCCACTCAGACAGAAGTGAGATGGCAGTGATCCGTAACGGAGATTGCTTTAGACCACTCTACCACTCAAGGCCCCTCAGTAATAAGACAGAGTTGCATAGCTATACATTCTGCTCTGTTTGTTTTACACCTTAAACAAAGCACAGAACTATGACACTATAGTCTACATGTCCGAAGTGGGAATTTTGGCAGATAAGGGAGATAAATCAACAAATGCACACCAGTTGCAACATAATGGAAATCTTTATGATCTGAGAGAAGCCCCAGTACCTATGTCACCACCACATGATTCCTCACCACCACAAGACTTCTCATTGCTTACTATACCTTTAGACCTCACCTCCTCAGGGTTCCATTCTACTGCTCTTGATGATAAAGAATGAGGGAGCGAAGAAAGCAAACTATCCTTTCACTCCATTGATAAACAAACCATTCATTTAGATCAAACATTCCATAACCGATCCCAACATTTTGACTGATGATGTGCTCCATACAAACATGGCCCATTCATGTTTCAATCAACCTAGGCATACTACAGTGGATCTTCCAGGACAAAGACCTTATCAATCGTACCTCTTCTCCAGCTTTGATTATGCACAACCAAAAATGTTAGCATTGTGCCCAAAGTGGAATATATCCAGAGAATTAAAATGGTTGAACAAACCACTTTTAAAACTATTTTTAGGAGATCTATGGCTCACATTTCATACAAGACCTTATCATATTATTGACAGAATCAGTGAAGTACATGCCTTATAAGAGAACCCAAATTACATGCAGTTCCAACAAGACAATATGTTTCACTTAGGATTGCTCCCCATGAACAGGCTTCCATCCATAGGTAACCAGGTGTTTATGCTGAAGTCATGGTCTACTCATGACACTTGCACTCTATTCCACTACAGGATCCAGTACGAGTCTTCATGAGGTACATGTACTTGAAAACAACTGAGCCATTGTGTCAAGGGAGATAATACCTTTTACCTTTCAAATGGGGATAAAATGATATAACCACACCTGTTCATCCATAAGTAAGTGGGTTATTCACACTGCATATCAAGAAATAACTCTTAACTCTTAAATTTGTATGCATTTTAATTTGCAAAGTTATAGCAGTTGCCAGAAGCATCATCTTTGATCAGAACTGTTTTCTAGCTGATATTATCCATGCCATGGGATGGAGGTCTGATTCCACATTCTCCATTTCTCACCTCAGAGATGCTTCAGCCCAAAGGGCTCAATTCATTATTGTGGGACCTTTAGCTGTGTCACATCAGGTTGCATTTCTAGTCTTTGACAGCTTCATGAGACGCAGCTTCATGACTTATGCTGGATTTGTGGGAGGGAAAATGTTTCCTGTTTAAAGCCACGTCCTGATAGAAAGAGTCTTCTTCAGTCAGGTCTAGAAGCTTTTTCACATACCTTAGGGAACCGGAGGTGGCATCACCTCAAACCTATTCTCATAAGATATTATGTTTGGGTAATGTATTTAAAGGAGAATCTAAATTGTTTCTAGTAAAATGTTTCTTTGTGAATACTTTACCTAGTCATAATATACCTACACCCTCCCAGCCTCCTCACAGTTATATCTATATAGAGAGCATGCCATGTGCTCCAATAGTAACAGATATTCATGGGTTTTGCTGCCAATCTCTATATCAAGGGGAGATCACTCTGCCTGATCGCCACCATTGTCTGTAGATAATTTGTAGCTAATTTTATCTGAAAGTTTTATCTGGGAGGGCTCGATTTTCAAGGTAGTAATAGTTCTCCTAAGGTTTTTAATGAGTAAGTATTCATGAAGAAACATATTTTACTAGAAAAGATTAGTTTCAAATTGGGATTGGGGGATTTTGCCCCTGAAGTTTCTGTTTTTAGAATAAACCCTACTATTTGATTGGAAAAGAGTCAGTATTGGGAATAGAAATCTTACCATATATTTTTTACTTGTTCCTTTCAGATGGTGAAGAACAGAAACAAATGTATATTCGGGGTGTATATTTCAGACAATTCTCACCATCTGATGAAAAAGTAAGTGCATTATCACAGAATTTAATATAACAAATGCATTAATGGAGAACCTAAAATAGATGCTCATTTAAAGTTTAATTTATAAAATGAGTCAGTTTCTTTCTGCAGGCTTTGATAAGCAATAGATTTAAATTATTCAGAGCATTTCTTAAACTTAATTAGAATTAGCACATATGTAAGATTATGTGTATCCGATGACAAAATATGCTGATTATATTTCATGAAAATACAGAACATTGTAGTGAAATGATTTTGAAATTTGGATGAATTGGTCTTCATGCAGTTATATCACATGATACCATTTACTAATTTATTCCATTAAAACATTTTTAGATAATTGGTGACATTAATTTTTGTGAAGTGTTAAAGGATTGTTACCAAATTTGGAACTCTGTGTGTGTGTGTGCGTGCGTGCGTGCGTGTGATAAAGTACTGCTCCATAACAAGCACCTGAAGTCCTAACCCAGACATAAACCTGAAAACTTTTAAAAGTGAGTATTGGCTAAAGTTATTTATCTTTTTTACAAAATGGCACTTTTGTCTTATAATAATGACACTGTCTAATAATCATGCACCTTTCATCAAGATACTGTTGTAAATTTTGTTTGCCTTAGAAATGCTCCCAGCTTACAAATTTTAATATGAAATAATTATTAATACAGCAAAATAACTTTGTTTCAGAATAAGTTTGAACTCGTAGTCAGTGGGTACACCTTGTTGGAGCAAGTTAATAGATCAGAGAGACTCAAGACAATTGAAAGGCTGTGGAATATGACACAGAACTACCTGGTCAGTTTACTCTCTGGACATCGTAGCAAACAATCTGTAGTTTGTTTCTTTTATTTTAAAGATTCTTTTAAATAGCTGGCTTACCTGTAAGGTGGGCTTCCATTTAAGTGCAAATATCTGTAGAAGATTAAATGACGAATAGCAATACCTTGAGTCATCAATGTTATACCTTGAGTCATCAGTGTTATACCTTGATTGAGTCATCAATGTTATAACTTGAGTCATCAGTTTTATTCCTTGAGTCATCAGTGTTATACCTTGATTGAGTCATCAATGTTATACCTTGAGTCATCAGTGTTATACCTTGATTGAGTCATCAATGTTATAACTTGAGTCATCAATGTTATACTTTGAGTCATCAATGTTATACCTTGAGTCATCAGTGTTATACCTTGATTGAGTCATCAATGTTATACTTTGAGTCATCAATGTTATACCTTGAGTCATCAGTTTTATTCCTTGAGTCATCAAATGTTTTTCCTTGAGTCAATGTTATACCTTGAGTCATCAATGTTATACCTTGAGTCATAAATGTTGTTCCTTGAGTCATCAATGTTATACTTGAGTCATCAATAACTTCAGAGAAAAAGGTTTATAACAGCCTCCCATAGCATAGCCAGGAGTGTGAGATAGGGAAGATGTGGTTTACAGTTGTTAGTAAGGGAAGCATGGTGCTGGAAACTTCTGTTGATGCATGAGAATTGTAATCTCCTTAGTCCTTCACAAATATTCTATAATGGATTTTAACCTCATGAATATCAGATCTAAAGATGGCAGTTCAAGTCGGTAAATTACCAACAGACATGTGTTGGTATGCAGCAAGAACACTTCATCGTGTCTCAGTAGAGTTAGAGGTACTTCCTTTTCATGTCAGAACACATGTATTCATCATAAGCAAACACTAACAAACTCAATTTTTCTGACTAACATGAACCACAAGATCCAGTCCCATCCTTAAGTTTGAACTGGTTAATTGGTCAAGATTTTAAAGGTCACAATGCTCTTATTTATCTGTAATACCAAGTACCGAAAACATTTTCTTTTCCACACAAAAGACAGCATACATCATTTATTTGATAATGGAATACTACATCTCTTGTTTTTTTTTTTAAACAGAAAAAAAAGTAAAAAACGTTTTTTCTGTAAATTTGAAGTCTTTTTTCCAGTTACTTTAAATTGTAAAGAATAATCAATATTAACCAAAAGTGAAAGTTTTTTATTTTGACATGAAATTAGGATGACCTTTCGCACAGATGTTACTGTGATGTCTGCACCATTCATGCATTGCAGTTGATTGAATTGTTGTTATTAGTTTGTGTCTTGATGCCAAAAAAACATTTTTTGTTTGACACAGTTCTCAAAATAAATCTGTCTTAGCTGCAGGTTGAGCACTTAAAAAGTTTTTAAAACAAACACTCAAGGGCATCAGAATAACAGCGAGTTGATTCCTTTCACATTTAAATGAAGAGGGCATACAACATTTATAATAATAACGGAATTGTTTGAAAAAGTTTCAATGTTGATATCCCTTTAGAAAACTTTTTTATTTGGTGTTTATTTCATCTAGTGAAGCCCCAACATTTTATTGTGATAAATATTTCATTGGATTGTTTTTTTTTTATTTATTTATTTATTTGTAAAATAAGCACTCTTGTTAAAGAAAATCTTGCAAATTTCCATGCTCTAACTGCCATTTTCACAGAGATTCTTCAGGATTTCATTTACTAATTTTGACTGATTGCAATTTGTTAAGCAAGTAGGAGACTTTATTTTTGCTTTCTCCTTGTGTTACAAGTGAGTCCACAAGTTGTCAGACACACAGTGAAGCAAAGTTTGATGCTTAACATTTATTCAATAACCTGCTAACTTAGGAAATCGTTTTCAAATGCATGGTTTTCTTTAGATTCAGAATCTTCCATGAATACTGCTTGCTTTATCTTAAAAAATCGTGTATAATTCTCATGATCAGTGACATTCATGATTAGTACATAGCTGCCAACCCTCACGATTTTGTTGTGAATTTCAAGATGTTTTCAGTGATTCACAGATTCACGTAGCATGCAAAAAAAAACATAAATTCCTAATTCTCAATTATTTTAAATCTTTAATAAAATAACCAATTTCCTGTTTAGTGCTAGTCGTGATATCGGAAGTTGAAGAAACAGTTAGTCGCAATATTAGTGGAACTATCGCTGATGGGTACAGTTGGCCTAGTAGCAAGCATTTAAGTGTATTTTAATCTATTTTTATAGGAGTAGGTTTACAAATGCTCTTGAGAGAAATTGGGGCCTTACTGGAATTTTACTCCATGCATGCATTGCAATCACTGATTTGAATTACCATTTGGCATTGCATCTTGAAAATTTCTTCACCACTAAGGAAAAATAAATGTATTGCACAAAACGTGAAGTCTAGTTTGGAATATACAAAAAATTGGCCATGCATTCATCCATCAAACACCAATATGCATCATGCTTTTTACACGCAGTGTGCCACTCATTTTAGCATCAGGCATGGTGGCAGAGATGACATGAGGAAAAAGCACATAGAGGTTGGGAAAACTAAGGACTTACAGCAGATTTCAGCTTGGGAATATTTTAATCCATTAACAGAAGACCTGCAAGTTACCAACGCTAAATAAAGCATTGTTTGTGAATTTTCTTTTTGAACACCATCTACCTTAATCATCTGGAGACCATGCTAAACATTTGTTCTGACAAATTTTCCAGGACTCTAAGATAGCTTCACGAATTCATGTCAAAATTTACTAATTTTTATCCCTATTTTCACTAATTGCAAGCCTGGAGGGTTGGCAGCTATGTTAGTACTGCATCTTCATTGTAGGTCTTAGTGGAAGTTGTATGATTTTAATAATCTGTGACATTCCTAATTAGTACCATATCTTCATTGTAGGTCTTAGTGGAAGTTGTATGATTCTAATAATCAGTGACATTCCTAATTAGTACTGTATTTTCATTGTAGGTCTTAGTGGAAGTTGGCTCATTTGCTGGCTACAGTGTAATAATGGAGGCAAGAGACTTCATACTGAAAGTAAGATGGATAAATATTAAGCATATGACACATTTTATTATTCTGCTCCTTGAAGTACTGCTTAAAAATCCAAATAATACAGCCACTACACCAAAACCTACAACTATTACACTTAATCCCACAATTACACTGAATTCTACAGCTATTACACTTAATCCTACAGCTACTACACTGAATCCTACAGATACTACACTTAAACCTACAGCTATTACACTGAATCTAACAGCTATTACACTGAATCCTACAGCTATTACACTTAATCCTGCAATTACACTGAATCCTACATTTACACTGAATCCTACAACTATTGCACTTATCCCACAATTACACTGAATCATACAACTATTACACTTAATCCTACAATTACACTGAATCTAACAGCTATTACACTGAATCCTGCAGCTATTACACTGAATGGTACAGCTACTAAACTGAATCCTACAGCTATTATACTGGTATATGGTACAGCTACTAAACTGAATCCTACAGCTATTATACTGGTATATGGTACAGCTACTAAACTGAATCCTACAGCTATTATACTGGTATATGGTACAGCTACTAAACTGAATCATACAGCTATTACACTGATTCCCCCAGCTTCCCACCAAAACCAAATCCTACAGCTACCACACTGATTCCCACAGTTTCCACACCAAAACTGAATCCTAGAACAACTAAACCATATCATAGAGCTATTATACTAACACAGAACATGATGGTGGTGATGATTGTTGCAGTGAACAATTGGTCAAGGAAGATTTTTCTGTTGGTATTGTCTAAGAAAGTCCAATTAGAGAATCATTGGCCCAGCTTACTATGCAGGTGGAGTTGACACTGTTGTTGCTGCAGGTGTTTCTGTCATTTTATTACAATTAATTATTACATATTGAATATCAGTAGGTGCGGAACCACATACTTGCCAATTTTAGTCTTCTATTGTCAGAAGAATCTCAACAACTTAGCTTTAGACCATGCTACATTTGTTATTGTATAGTATATAGTATGCATTAGTTATTTGTATAGTATACAATATGCGTTAGTTATTGTATATTTTACAGTATGTGTTAATTATTGTATATTTTACAGTATGTGTTAGTTATTGCATAGTATACAGTATGTGTTAGTTATTGTATTGTATACAGTATACTTTACATATTGTATTGTATACAGTATGCATTAGTTATTGTATAGTATACAGTATGCATTGGTTATTGTATAGTATACAGTATGTGTTAGTTATTGTATAGTATACAGTATGTGTTAGTTATTATAACTTATTGTATTGTATACAGTATGCATTAGTTATTGTATAGTATACAGTATGCATTGGTTATTGTATATTTTACAGTATGCATTCATTATTGTATAGTATACAGTATGTGTTAGTTAATGTATATTTTACAGTATGTGTTAGTTATTGTATAGTATACAGTATGTGTTAGTTATTGTATAGTATACAGTATGTGTTAGTTATTGTATAGTTTACAGTGTGTTAGTTATTGTATAGTATACAGTATGTGTTAGTTATTGTATAGTTTACAGTATGTGTTAGTTATTGTATAGTTTACAGTATGCATTAGTTATTGTATAGTATACAGTATGTGTTAGTTATTGTATAGTTTACAGTATGTGTTAGTTATTGTATAGTTTACAGTATGTGTTAGTTATTGTATAGTTTACAGTATGTGTTAGTTATTGTATAGTATACAGCATGTGTTAGTTATTGTATAGTATACAGTATGTGTTAGTTATTGTATAGTATACAGTATGTGTTAGTTATTATAACTTATTGTATTGTATACAGTATGCATTAGTTATTGTATAGTATACAGTATGCGTTGGTTATTGTATATTTTACAGTATGCATTCATTATTGTATAGTATACAGTATGTGTTAGTTATTGTATATTTTACAGTATGTGTTAGTTATTGTATAGTATACAGTATGTGTTAGTTAGCAAATTTTTTAGTAAATTATGTTTCTCCGAGAATACGTTCCCCAATCACATTACTTTAGGGATATTAGCCTGCTACCTCGCGAATCCAGCCCTACCAAAAGACGAAAATTCGTCTTTCCTGTCTATGTCATATAGACAAAGGGCAATAACTCTTGCCCATTACCTCCCCTTGCCGCCCGTTAGGTGTCGCTTCTTTAGTTTTTAAGCTGAGCGATATATAAAACACGAGGATGCTCGCATGGCGGGGTGGTTGGGAGGGTTTCTTAGTAATGTGATTGGGTAAGTATTCTCGGAGAAACATAATTTACTAAAAAATTTGCTTTCTCCTTTGAATACGTTCCCCAATCACATTACTTTAGGAGAATAAGTAATAGGAGGAGGGAATGCGGAGCATCCGACCTCCACCCCGGGTATCCTCTAGGGAATGATGGTTGGATTCCCCATGTGAATGATAACCCGGTCTCCTAATTTTCAATCAGCAACACAGCCCAGGGTCACGTGATATGTGACCCTTTTATGCGGTTAAGAAGATAGTTATTGAAATCTTCTTACCTACGAAAATTTATCTGGCGAATCCAGCGAAGCTAATAGGCTGTGCTGATTGTTGCACATGGGTCTGGTGGGCGTCTGGGCTGCCCAACACCGGACCTACTAGAATCAATGTTTGCCTCTGCGAGTACAAACTTGAAGATAAAACTGTAGAAGGTTGACTCTGCAACAGCTTCTATAAGGTGACTGATTTGCGAATTCTCAGAGTACACCGAGCGTATAACCCACTACAGCCATGAAGCAAGGGCTTGAATGGTGATATCTCATATCCCAGCTATCACCAGAAGAAAGAGGTGCTAGTATGTGACCTGACTCACCTCTATGCATTGAAATGGTGCTAGAGTGCCCAAACAGGATCTTACATGGCTGTTGATCCTGACTTATCTATAAAGAAAGCGAGCTAATGACGACTCGTTGATCGCAATGTATGGTAATCTATTTTGGACTACGAAGCCTGGCTGCGTCAAGAGGACCATCAAACCCTCTGATCGAAACGAAAGAGAGTTCGGGTCACTAGAAAGGACATGTAACTCGCTCACCCTGCATGCTGAAGCTAAGGCTATCAAGAAACCCAATTTGTATGATAGTAGCTTTAACTAATCGTGGGTTAAAGACTCAATACTGTCTGAATTGAGTCATGTTAAAACCCAGGACAGATTCCATTTGAAAACAGGGTGAGGGATATAAGTCGATTAAATTTTTTTTTTTTTTTTTTTTTTTTTTTTTTTTAAATGTCTAAAGATCTGACAAATCTTCGTCATGGCTGATAGCACATGTACCAGAATGGCGGAATGTGTCTGATATCATGGAGCGGTAACATTTGAGAATAACTGGAGCCAGATGTTTCTCCTCGAAAAGCCAGAGAAAAGTTGGCCAGTTGAGGGATTGTGACACTCAGAGGAACAATGTAAATGATATGGTACCAGTCTCTGAAAACATGCCACTTGCCCTCGTAAACCTTCAGAGTAGAGGGCCTTCTTGCTCTCGAGATTCTCTCCGCAATCAAAGATTTAAATTGTTTGTCTTGCAAGGCTGTCTGGACAAGAGCCAAGCTTGAACATAAAGACGGTCCAAACAGGGGTGGAACACCCCTGGCCGCGGTTGCTTGTGAATACTTGTGCTGACTGTAATCTTCCTGGGTAGATCTATCGCCTAGATTGAGTAGAT
The DNA here is from genome assembly GCA_029339505.1 of Unio delphinus. Lineage (NCBI taxonomy): Eukaryota > Metazoa > Mollusca > Bivalvia > Unionida > Unionidae > Unio > Unio delphinus. The sequence continues at coordinate 12,599,817 of JAQISU010001235.1, forward strand.
CGGAGACACAGGAGTTGTTCCATCTGAGAGGGGTAATCAGAACCATCTGACAATTCTGACCCCTTAACTTCTGGATTAATTCCAGTACCAAGACCGTGGGAGGGTAGGAGAATGCCCACAACCCTTCCCAGGTGATTGATCGAGCATCCACGACCCAAGCTTCTGGGTCTGGAACCTGTGAGATGAAAGGTGGAGAACTTGCGATTCCATCTTGTTGCAAAAGATCAATCATCGGACGTCTCCAAAGTGTGTCAATTGGAAGAAAGTCCGATTGATGGAGTGACCATTCTGTGTGAATGACTAGATAGAGTGTCAGCCAAGACATTGAGTCTGCCAAGAATGTGTCTGAATTATACATTGAGGTGGAGATTGTCGAACCAATGTAGAAATTGCCAGTTCAGATTGCACAGGTCTGGTGATTGGTGTCCCCTTGTTTTGAGGCAAGGCACCACCACAATGTTGTCTGACATAATGAGGGCAGTTTGTAATAAGAGTTGATCCTGCCCGAAATGAAAGGCATTGATGACAGCCGTTATTTCTGAAAGGTTGATGTGGAAAGGGCTCGCCCCTGGCACCCACGTGCCGCTGACAGTATCGAAGTTCGGCAACAGGTGGGCACCCCAACCGTAGGTATTAGTGGCGGAACATACCGTTATCCCCTTGGGGTATCTCCAGAGTAATCCCTGTGGACAGCCTACAGGGGTTGTGCCATTGACTCAAGAATGATTGTATCTCTGGCGTGAGCATGACTGTTTTCTGGGATCGAAGGGACTTGAAAAGAGCGCAATTACGCTAGCAACGTCCTTTGTAAAGGGCGCATGAAAGGACGGCTGATCGGGATCAAGTCTGCTGCCGCATTGAATAATCCGAGGATCTGCAACTCTCTCGCTAAAATGCGCATCCTGTCGGAAACGGACTCTACGAGTGCAATTATCTGGATAATCACAAACTCGAGGAAGCCTTACCAGATTCAGATCGGGAGAAACTCCACACCCAGATGGACCAAAATCCGGATTGGACAGAGATCAAACTTTATCCAGTTCACGAGAAAGCCTATATGACGTAAAGTGATATAAGATCGTTTCTGCCTTTGAGCAGAATAGAACTTGACAGATGTTTCTGGAGGATGTCATCCAAATATACTGCCGACGCAATAGATGAAGTCGAGCGGAACAGGGTGACGACGTAACCCATAACCTTGGTACTAGCCCAAGTGCTTAAATTTAGGCCAAAAGGTATGACATGGAACTGATAAGCCTAGTCCCGACAAGCACAACGGAGAATGTCCGCTACTCGTGGGATAGGGACGTGAAATGTGCGTTGGTCATATCTAGCCAGCTTATGATGGGGTTTAAGCGACGTGCCCTTCAGACATGCGTCACGACGTATCAGGTCTAGGTTGGCAGAAGCAGTCAGCGCATTGGCCATGGAATGGTGAGCTGCCCTGTTAAGAACCCTAGCTAACCGGGCCGTCGAATCCCAAGCATGTTCATTGCCAGATTTTTCAGCGATCCTGAAAATGGCTAGGGAGGCTAGGTCTAACAGTGAAGACGTAGCGACTACATTCGAACCAGCTTGGACGTGGCATTGAACACAGTTTTGTCCACTTTATAAGACAATGCCGCAGACATATGGACTGCTGCCCTATTTTATCCCGAGCCAGGACCTCAGTATTGAACGCATCGAAGTGAGTTTTGTACCATCGACCTGAAAACGACGCTGGTACTTGGCTTTCAGAAAAGAACGCCTTAGCATTTCCTGGATCCCCTATACGTGTCGACAGACGGTCATTAATTTCCTTAATTTTGTCGACTGGGGAAGGAGGCGGAAGGATAGAATCTCTTCCCCTTCATCCAGATCGACCGACGCACTAACCCTATAGTCGGTAATTGCAGCAGGAGGTGGAGGGCATTCTGAAGGGGCCTTAACACCCTAAAAATTTCCTCCACTGCGGCTTTGAAGCTGAACTCAGTCCGTTCCATAGTTGGATCTGCATACAGCTGATTTGCCTGTGATTCATCGCACTCACTATGTGCATAATCTTGCTCTGGTAAAGCATCCATATCGGGGTAATGCATACCAGGTGGCATAGATGACTCGATTCCGTCATCTCTAAAAAAAGGCATTCACTCTCCCTTGTGGATGAGTTGATAGCCTATGGACGGCCGGCAATGCCGAATGAATTGATTGGTATAGGTTTGGCCTGAACGCCTGCGACGGGCCGGCTATGACCGGCACCGACCGCTCGAATGGTCGGGTTGGATCGAGAGATTCATCGCCAACATCAGAGTCATGGTAGTGATATGTAACCGGTAGTACGGATTGACAGACGGAAACATCACTAGAATCTTCGTCAATCCGATTTGTGCGGATTGCGGTATGATAAAAGTTCCCGTGCTGGTACAGCGGTACAGTCGGACGGACTGGTATATGACTAAAATCTCCATACGGTTGGACGACCGGTGCCTGTTGGGCTGGACGGCCGGAGCCGGATGGACTGTCAGTGCCGGCAAGTGTCGGCTGGAAGCTTGGCTGGACAACCGGTGCCATTTGGGTTGAATGGTCATTGCCGGATCGACGCCCGGTGCCGGCTAGTGCCGGCTGGATGACCGGTGCCATATGGCTGAACGGTCATTGCCGGATGGACACCCGGTGCCGGTTGGTGCCGGCTAGAAGGTAATAATAATTACATAATGCTTATGTAGTGCGGCCAGCACTGTGCACCCATCTACCATTCGCTCAGAGGGAATGTTGGTTCTGGTATAGCTTGCATATCTGTACAGCATACCAGGTGACCTAGATGACGCAATTCTGTCATAATTGACACTTTCACTAAATCTCCCTTGTGGAGAAGCCGTGAACATATGGACGGCCGGCACTAACGGCTGATTGAACTGACGAATGGTCGGCCTGAAAGTCCTGTTCTGGTAAAGCTGCCATATCTGGGTAGCGCATACCAAGTGGCATAGATAACTCAATTCCGTCATCTCTGATAATGTCACTAATTCTCCCTTGTTTTAAAATCACACCGACACGTATTTGACGTGACGGGAGGTTACACCGGCGATACCGACTGATTTGTCTGGTATATGGTCGGCCGGAATGTCGGCGAAGGTCCGGCTATGACCGGCACCTGCCTCTCGAATGGTCTGATTGGACGGAGATACATCTATAACATCTCTCTCATGGTAGTGATATGTAACCAGTAGTACAGATTGACTGACGGGTACATCACTATAATCTCCGTAAATCAAATGTACAGCCGGTGCAGGTTGATGTCGGCTGGAAGACCGGTGCCATTTGGGCTGAACGGTCGTTGCCGGATGGACGGCCGGTGCAGGTTGATGCCGGCTGGAAGGTCGGTTGCACGACCGGTACCATTTGGGCTGAACGGTCGTTGCCGGATGGACGGTCGGTGCAGGTTGATGCCGGCTGGAAGGTCGACTGGACGACCGGTGCCATTTGGGCTGAACGGTCGTTGTTGGATGGACAGCCGGTGCCGGTTGATGCCGGCTGGAAGGTCGGCTGGACGACCGGTGCCATTTGGACTGAACGGTCGTTGCCAGGTGGACGGCCGGTGCCTGTTGATGCAGGCTGGAAGGTCGGCTGGCCGGCCGGTGCCATTTGGGCTGAACGGCCGGTGCCTGTTGATGCCAGCTGGAAGGTCGGCTGGCCGTCCGGTGCCATTTTGGGCTGAACGGACGGTGCCGGATGTATGGCTAGTGCCGGTTGGTGCCTGCTGAAGTGCCGGCTGAACTGACGGTGTCGGCTGGACGGCCGGCGAAAGTGCATAATAAAATGGATCCAATTGATCCAGCCTAGACTCCATGCGTCCGGACTTACAGGCCCGAAAGCCATGCACGGACCTGCGGTGAAATTTACATCCACTGGGCAGCCTAAACCATGTCAACATAATTTCCTCCATTTCCACATTGCCAACACCCATTTTGCCATTCATGCCTTCGTTGTCGACTTTGCTACTGAAACGACAAAAGAAGAGAACAAAGCACAGATTAAAAAATTCAGCATATTATTAATTCGATAATACTATAACCGTTATTAACGGAGTAGTCAAATTATTCCGTGCCATGTTAACTCTTAATGACCACACTACCGGGTAGTTATCACCGTGAGCATGTTGCAATAGGTCGTTCAAGACGAAGTCTACTGAAACGAAAAGATGATAAACAAAGCACAAATTAACAATTCAGTACGCTATTAAGTTGCTATTCCATAACCGTAACTAACGAAGGAAGCGAAATGATTAAGTGTCGCGTGAATTCGTGACTACAACACGAAATTCCGCCATTAAATAGTCGCAACTGGTCGTTCAGAGACGAAGTCTACTGAAACGGAAAGAAGATAAACAAAGCACAAATTAACAATCAGTACGCTATTAAGTCGCTATTCCATAACCGTAACTAACGGAGGAAGCGAAATGATTAAGTGTCGTGTGAATTCGTGACTACAACACGAAATTCCGCCATTAAATAGTCGCAACTGGTCGTTCAGAGACGAAGTCTACTGAAACGGAAAGAAGATAAACAAAGCACAAATTAACAATTCAGTACGCTATTAAGTCGCTATTCCATAACCGTAACTAACGGAGGAAGCGAAATGATTAAGTGTCGCGTGAATTCGTGACTACAACACGAAGTCTGCCATTAAATAGTCGCAATTGGTCGTTCAAAGACTTTTTTGAAGTCTACTGAAACGTCAAAGAAGATAAATACAGCACACATTATCAATGCAGCACGTTATTAGTCGCTAATATCGTAAACGTTACATGCGGAAAAAGCGAAATTATTGAGTGCTACATGTATTACATGCTTTGACCACGTTGCAACCTGGTCCGAAGTCTAGAAAAGGTGACAAAGTCACTCAAATTGGAAAATATTGTAAAATAATGTATACGACCTGTAGAGGAATGATTATCCAACACAGTAATTCCAAATTTAACTTCGGATGGTCAGAATTTACACTAAGATGGCTTGGATTCATTGGAGGTCTAATTGTACGTGTTTTCGCGTAAGCGAAGCTAAAAAACTAAAGAAGCGACACCTAACGGGCGGCAAGGGGAGGTAATGGGCAATAGTTATTGCCCTTTGTCTATATGACATAGACAGGAAAGACGAATTTTCGTCTTTTGGTAGGGCTGGATTCGCGAGGTAGCAGGCTAATATC